>CM042142.1:53152330-53192699 GCA_023376005.1 Doryteuthis pealeii
ACCGCCTTCTAGCACCCATATGATAAAAAGGGGTTAGGGCTTGCCATAAGGGCAATAGGGTTGGGAAAATCATATAGGTGCTAGGGCTTGACATGACTAGCCGATTGATCGGAGGGGGCCTCTCCGACCGCCCGTCTAGCCCAAAATATGGCCAAAGTGGAGTATTGCATGTCATGAACTGCTCATCCACCTGGGCTCTATCCTTAAGCCTCGCGGGTCGCCACCCACGGCCAACAGGTGGCCCGATTGGGGGAGTCTTACCCCTCTGCAGAGGTGCAGTCGGTGCATTCTAACGCCCCAGCCGACAGGGCGGATATAAGGAGGAGGTAATCAATATAAACATAGAGAGAGTGAAAGTAATATGCAGAATGTGAGTGAGGGACGGGTAAGTTTTTGACTTAATTGCTAATTACGACTGATTAGAACCAATTAAAATGGATTTTTTTTTCAGACTTAACGTAATCCTAAAAGTAAGGTATATTCTAGTATGAATTTCCTGTCATTAAACTAAGCAGGAAAAAGCCTTAAAGAAATGAAAAGTGATTCTCTCAGCTTTAGTATAATGTATATATATATATATATATATATATATATATATATATAATATATATATATTATATATGGTTTGATGAGTGGTTTGAAGGCTATCACAATGCAAGTGTAAAGGAAAATTAGGTAACCATGATGCTTTTCGTCTACCTTTGAATTATTTTCTCAATATTTCGGGATAAAGATTCCTACGTCAGAAGATATCTGAAAGCTAATTCCTGGAGTTGTTACCTTGTGGTTAGGATCTATTCATACTGTTGTGTATTTGGTGATATCTTCCTCCGAAAATCATTGCGGTGTGTAAGTGTATGCGTGTGTGTGTTTATATGTGAATGTGTAAGTGTGTGTGTGTGTGTGTGTGAGTTTTTGTGTTGTCTATCCAATAATGTCTTAGTATCATTCCAGACTTGGCGTATCCTTTTGTTGTAAGGCAATGGCAATATAATATATATATATATATATATATATATATATATATTATATATATATATAATACATATATATATATATATAATCTAAATAATGCGGATGGAATCGTCTGTATTTCCTATAGATAATGTCTAACGAAATCTCGGAAGAAAAAAAAACAACGAGATCTCGCGAGACTTGTTAATTCAACGTAGAAATCGCTAATTACTGTTCAACTTTGCTTCGTAAATCTTTTTCCCATCTTTAATAATAGTTGTGTTTCTTCCTATTATTTCTCTGTTAACTCTAATACTCGAGTTAGTACATACATACACGCACACACACACATACACACACACACACACCATATATATGTGTGGTGTGTGTGTGTGTGTGTGTGTGTGGTTGTATGTGTGTATATAGTGAAAAACTGAAAAAAAACACAAGTTTATAAAACGAGTGATGTTTATTTCGCCAACGCTGCAGTGTTTCGATCTGTTTCAATAGATCTTCAGCAGGCTTTAAATTTGAGAAAATAAAAATCGGATCACAGAGAAATAAAGAAGATGTGAAGATTTTGCTTTTGTCAGTCACTCTATTAAAGCAAAATTAGATTGACTGACAAACAAAAGAGTATCGAAAGCATCTTCTTGAATTTCTCTGTGATAAATTATTTTTCTTCAAATTAACAAAAGCCCTTGATGAAGACTTTAAACAGATCGAAACAGCTGCAGTCGTTGGCGAATAAAGCATCACTCTTTTATGACACACTTGTGATGTAAAAAATATTATATTAGCTCTGAAGATTCTCAAGGATTGCTGTGTGTGGTATACTGGTTAGTGATTTTGGTAAGCGAACTCATTCTTTGTAAAAGTTAATTGCGACTTAATGAGAGTACCTCATACCCCAAGTCTTATGCGAATCTAAGACTATGAAACGGTTATCGCAAGGGAAAAGAATCAAAGATTATTTTCTCTCTCTGTTTTTCTCGAGTCTTTATGTGAAATATGTATGTCTGGTGATGACTTGGCTCATATTGAAGTTTCTGCACAAAATATAGTTTATGGAATAGTCAAATGACTTTTTTCATTTTTCACTATACTGTCCGGAATTCACGTTCCATGTTCTCTCAAACACACACATACATAAAACAGTTACCACACACACACACAGGACACACAACACAATATGACATATATATATAGTGTGTTGTATAAAAATAATCCAATGAATGATAGGGGGATGATCTATTTGGGGACATCAGTATCTCCTGTAGATCGACAATTTGTATCTCATGTAGATGCATTTATACGGGGATTTTTAACTAAATCCTAGGAAAGCCTCATGTCACACAAATAATAACTTAATTACTATATTTTGCAAATGATTATATCTTTCAATTAGAAAGAAAAACTTAACAAACCGTTAAAGAAACATATTTTTTCTTTCTTTTCTATTCCTTTTCTTTTTGTCAAGGAACAATGAAAATCTCTCAGGGGGGTTGGGGGGGACTCGAAAACGGGGGCCCACACAAAATAGATTATACTATGATGAGATGAATAAAAACAAACAGAAAATGCCAAAATCAATAATTTATAAAAAATAAAACCTAAAAAAAAAAATCTAATGAACTCAGCTCATATTGAGATTCTGCCGAAATAATTTTATTATGCCAATGACTGTTAAGTTTTTTCTTTGAAAGTATACTATACTATGATATATAAGTAACTAGTATTATATATATATAGTACGGCACGTTGTGTCAAAATAGTATCTGAGATTTTTTTGTATTTTTACCACAACCTGTATTGGAAGAAGAAATTCTTCCACTTCATCTTCTTTCTATCTTAATAATAGAGCTTTAAACTTGTGTACTCGGTTTTTACACACCTGTATTCTGAGATTAATGGATGGCAAGGTTATTTTTCAGAATAGAGGTGTTGTTTAAACAATATACAAAAAATGTTGATACTTATTTTGGACACACTTATATAGCTTATATAAATATATAAGTATATATATATCTTATGATAATAAGGAGATTGTGCCGTTTTTTCTGAATTTTAACCCGAGAAACTAAATCATACTCAAGTCACAATCCCTTAGTAATTCGACGGCTGACCAGTTCAGGCAATGAATTATCCTTATTTAAACCTCAATTATTAATAAAATTGTTTTGTTCAATTATTTATAACTGTTAACCAGATCTAACTGATATTTACCGGCGTACGCCATTGTCGGTCAGGCACAAAGTCCCTATTAACGTGACACACCAAAATCCGAAGCTCATGGAGTGGCAAGTGAAAAATTGCCGTCGATCCGGTCGGCATTCCCCACAAGGGGGCGCCTCAAAGGACTGGGCGAGAGTAAACCCAGCCCTGTGCCCCTTTAAATAAGGGGCAGGTGTTGCTGGCGGTATGGCCCACGTGGATCGACGGACTATTATTATATCAATGTCATTGAGGCCGAAGCCCTGTTGGACCATATGCAACATACTAACAATGATTGTATTTATATATTAACACAAACTAGTCAGTTTACGGTGTGAAGGGGCGGGAAGGCTAATTGGATAAGATCTGGCAGATGGGTGAGAATTCACTTTGCATATATGACATTAAATGTAATTTTTAATGAGAATATATCTGCTTAGGTATTATTGGTTTCCTGAACTGTTGGTTTTATTTAAATGAATAGAGTAAACATTCTCTTCAATGGAATCTTAATTGAAATCCATTAACGAAGAAAAGATAACTGTATTTTATTCTTACTTCTTCTTTTAACTAAATACTTTATAATTTAGAAAAATGATAATGAAAGACGAGATGATAGAAGAGATAAGTCAGTTGTTCTATTTTCGATTATACCCTCCTCGTGCAATCTTTTTATCTGCATTCTTATTTAGGTTCTAGCTTTCTTAATTTGCATGTCGATATTTCATTACATTAATACTTAAAATATCTACGCCAGCCGAGGGTGCATATCCTATATATTATATGCTGATATAATATTGTATATATTAAATCCATATATGTATACGTCTGTAAAATATTTAGTAGGCATCTCATGATTAGCTAGGTACCCAGCTATCTGCTGTGTCTTGTAAACAGTGTGTCAAAGAGGTCATAATGAGCACAGAGTCATTGTTGATCATTATACATTTGCGCGGTCTTTTCGTATCTAGTGGACTAACAAGCACGTGCTTCCGTACTTGGTGCAGTGGGAAGGAACTTTTGACAGGATGGCAAGCGAAAGAGAGAATAAGAGGGTGGTTTAGGGTTTTGTTCTTTTGTGGGTCATAGAGGGGGAGAGACCATAATTCTGTTTTTTGCTAATAATGCACACCGATCTAGATACAGGATAAACTCATGTTAACGCTTTTTCATAATCAAATTCTATTGCTGTTTGTGTTAAACTATGATTGTTCACATCATTATCGAAACATTATCATATCAGAAATAGGTCATAGATAAGGATTTAAGCAGCATTATTATATTATATTATAATATATTATATATATATATATATAACTATATAGATATATGAGTATGTAAAAGAATAGTGACACGAAGAAATCGATAACAAGGAACAAATCTAGATTGTTGTGGGGTTATACATTTCTTGTTCACTATCCTTTTATCTACGTCATACGTCCGATTCTACTACAGTCCATCCATCTCGTATATATATATAATATAGTATATCTATTATAATAATTATATTAGAAGAGAGAGAGAGGAGAAACAGTTGATAGGATTTTGATCACGGGATTTTGGCAACCAGCAAAGCTAAAGCAACTTAAGGATAGGTAACAGGTGTGTGCTGGATTGACTATACCTAATTACTTATATAACGTATATATATATATAGAATATATAATATATAATATATATATAATAATATATATTATAGAGTAGATAATGAACTACTGGCCAAACAACATAGACGATTTTTAGGAACATTCTGTTATTCTAATAATAGTTTATTTCTTCTTTTTAAAATTTTTTTGAGTTATCGTAAACATGTTTATTTTAATTTTGTTATTTATTTTTCGTATTGTATAACTTGTTATGATACACTTTTATTCTGTTACACTTAAACTAGTATTCTCAAAGGTGCCCTACTGGTGTGACACATTCCATGATTCTTTTTTCCGTTCTCCAAAAATTTGATTTTCTTTTACTAAATTACAACAATAATTGTTGAAAAGCCATTAAATTCAAATTTTCCACGAGGAATGTGTATGAATTGTAACATCGACTCTGTAAACAATCCTAGGTCAAGTAACTATTGCTTAAAACAAATACTACTGGGTTATACTAGAATCGCGGCTATCCCCGGCATCGCCTGGTAGAGGGATTACAAAAATGGTCTAAGTCTACAGTATCCATTATATTGAATCCCGAGTTGGATCCTGGGTAGTATGCCCCATTAAAATCCTATGTAAAAAAGACTTGCGTTGATATGCAGCACTCTTGAAAAGAAAAAATCGAAATTCTACGTATTTAAAATATTTCAAATAAATTAGTTGTATCATCTAAATTTGAATTGTTTTAATTATCTCAACAAATAAAATTAAAACCTGTCATTATTTGCACTCAAAACCACACCCTGGGGATATTGTAATGGTGTGATAGTATATATCAACTTTGTCGTTAATGTTTATATTCTAATGTTCATCCGGACATACAGATTAACACAAGCTGCCCGTTATATATGTATAGGATGATAGCAAGTATTCTTATCTATATATCAAAGTAATCTGCACCACGGTTTTACGGCGAGAAAATTAAGTGACGTTTCTTGTTTTAAAACGTTTCGTCGCGGCTAAAACGTTGGAGAACAATGCATGGCAAATTAGCTCAGAGAAGTGGATTATCTTAATATAAAGAGAAATTGTAAATCGCTAAATGGTCGAGGAAGGCGAAAATGTGCACGATAAGAGTGAAGAGAGAGAGAAGAGAGAGAGGAGAAGAAGAGAGAGAAGAGAGAGAAGAGAGAGAGGAGAGGGGGGGAGTGATGGGCACTGTCAGAAATAGTGATTTTCTGTCATAGCCCTGAAGTGTTTAGACATTAACTAGGCTAGAGCCTTCATCAATGTTTAAACACTTCGTACGCGGCAGTATAAGTGACCAAAACCGAAGCATTGAGACGGTAATTTTTTATAAAACCAGAATCTGCAGGTTCTAATTCAGGTTCCATGCATCATGTCTGCTTGCTTTAGTTTACGCAAGGCTAAGAAGAACCATTTAAACACTACGTTATGCCATAGCGTGGAAGTAGAAGAGACGAATGCGCGATACCTTTCGGCCAGAGGGCATTTAGCGTAAAATGAACGCAAAACATGCCTTCGTCAGGATTTGAGACTTATGATCTTTGATTCTAGCTTTTTCCTGGCGGATAACCGGTTTTCATATAGTCTTAGTTTTGGTAAATTAGACTTGGAGTATGAGGTACTCAGTGAGATGTCGAGACTTTACAAGAAACTGGTTCGCTGCCTAACTCACGTAACCATGAGTACATGCACAGCAATCCTGGAGATTTGAGAGCAACTCGGAATCGTATGGGTTTGCGGTTGGTGTTATTATTTCATATATATTGAACATTATTTTGAACGAAAAAATATAGTTTTGATTTTGCTCATAACCGATGCTACAACATTTTGCAAAAAATTGTTAAAATTCTGCACTTCAATTTTTATGAAACGTTCTGTCCAGGCGTGAACTATATTGAACGCTAGATATCCCCAAAAGTGTAGCTTTGGTTCTGAGCAAAAATCAAACTGGATTTTTTCGTACAAGTAATAGGTTCAAGTATTGTGAATAATAATAGAAAAAAAATTGAGTCATAGATTAGTGCATGTATTCGGATATTTGATCTTGCTATGGAAAAATCAGAAATCATCAATAACTTAAATGGTTGACTTTAAGACTTGTTTTATATATAGCTGATTCCGGATTTTCCTGGACAAAAAGCTTTTATAAACGAAATTTGTCATAGTAGAGAAACACTAGAACTCATTTTAAGGATAAAATAGATGACAAAAAGTCACTGTTTTTCGCGAATCGTACCAAATTTTGAGAATTCAAAAAATTGACATCATATAACTGGAACCTCAAATTTTGGGGATTGTCTAATGTTAAACATAGTCCACATCTGGAAAAAATTCAGAAAAAATTGGGTGACAATTTTACTTTTTTCTGAATGATTTAACATGGAAATACCCATTAATCCGTTCTAGCACCCCCTGAAAATCCTAATTTTTGTTATCTTTTTTTAAGAAAGATAAGATTAGAAAGATAGCACTGTATTGTATAAAACATGATAGAATCGAATGTAATGAAGTAGGAGCTGTAATATATTTCAATGTTTATTTTTCCGAATTTAAGTATAGTTTTAGGCCTAGAGCGTCATTACCGCTAACTCCAGCAGTAACTTACAATGCCACCAGACTCTTTTGGTTTTCCATTTTAATTTCGGAATGCCAGATTGAAATGCAGCCTCTACATATAATCCTTTATTGTATTCACAAATTTATTGTAATAAAATGTTAATTCCATGAAGTAAAATTTAAATTGACTGACTAGATGACATGTATTACACTGACATGAACAAGAATAGAATTTAATGAAATTCATGTTCAAATAAGTGTACAAAGTCTTAATAATGAATCGTTAATTTAGAGATATTAATTTGAAATCCATGACCAGATGATAACGTTACAGCCCAATCATGAAAAAAGAAAGAAAATATTTTTCTGTATTTCATATAATAATAACAGATTGGAGTGTCTCAAATTACGTTTTCCGGAGTAAAAATAAGTTGAAATAATTTATCGAACTAGCAAAGTATGCGCTCTTCAAGCACAAATATTAAAAGTTTTAATATAATCAAATATTATATTGAATTAGAAGACTAATGAAATTAAATAAGAACACAAAAGATTACACTTTTTTAATTTTATTCTAATTGATTTCAAAAATCAAAATTAAACATAGAATTGCTTTTAATATGTTTGAGAATAAAACAATATTAAAAATCAACACACCAAGTAATTATTTATTAAACACGGGTTTGTTAAAACCGTAAGCAAATCATTCGCACCATAACATTTATTTCTTAATGTATATAGCACACATTACAGGTTTTAAACACAGTAATACATGGGTTGTTTTGAACAAATCAGCTAGACTTTAATTAGAGACCTTGTTAATAAATAAGA
Organism: Doryteuthis pealeii; assembly: GCA_023376005.1. Taxonomy (NCBI): domain Eukaryota; kingdom Metazoa; phylum Mollusca; class Cephalopoda; order Myopsida; family Loliginidae; genus Doryteuthis; species Doryteuthis pealeii. The sequence goes on from CM042142.1 coordinate 53,160,508, forward strand.
TGCTAATTAAGATCAAGTAATGATTATTTAATATCCATTAAGAATACTAGCAAATATATGCAAACCTCCGGTGCAAGTATTTAAGTTTAAATGTAATAAAATATCGTATTAAATTAGAAAGGTTAATGAAACTAATAAGAATTCAGATAAAAAGATTTGAAACGGAGGGGGTATAATCGGAAAATAGAACAACTGAAACTTACTCTTTCATCACTTCCGTTTTTCAATGCTAAATTTTTCCTAATTTAACAATTTAGTTAAAATAGGAAGTAAAGAATAAAATTACAGTTATTTCTTCTTGTTAATGAATTTCTTTAGGATTTATTGAAGAGATTTTTACTCATATTCATTAAGATAAACCAAACAATTAGAAATCAATAATACCAAGCACATTTTTATTAAAATCAGTTTTTTTAAAAATCAATATGCAAATTAGCTTTACGTTTTACACTGAAAACTGGTATTATTTGGTTGTATGTATAAAATACATTGCATGTTATTAGTATTTTAGGTAAGGCCAACAGTATAAATATGTCAAACAGTTTTATTATTAATTGAGGTTTTAAATAGAAATAAAATCATGGAGAATGTGTCGTTAATAACTAAGGAAATTGTGACTTGAGTAGTAATATAGTTTCGGTTACAGACAGAAAAACACACAATCTCCATTATAATAAGATATGCCAGCTAGACTTTAATAGAGACCTTGTTAATAAATAAGATACTAATTAAGATCAAGTAATGATTATTTAATAACCATTGAGAATATACATATAATCAAGGGAATAGTGACGTTGGTCGGTAACGTAGTTTTGACTAGTTTAGACACATAATCTTCATTATAATAAGATGACGGTTGAATCCTTTAAAAAATAATCAGTACAAATGATGAATCTAAAATTGTAATCTAAACAAAAAAAATAGGGGAACTAGAGTAATTTTTGCAAACACTTTAGCCAAGATGATGGAATCGAATTCAGATTAATAATGACGCCATGCTACGTATCAAGAGAAAGGAACGTAGCTAACGATCAGTAGAGCCAATTAGACATTCAAATGGGAAAATACTTTTGCATTGGAATGCTGGAAGCAGATTCAATAATATAATGGGAAACGAAAGAAAGAGAAAAGACTGTCTATATGTGAAGAACATGAAGATCTAGAAACGAGAAGTCGTACGAGAGCATAAACTATTGTAGTTTATCCAGAGGAAGCTATTATGGATGTGTGGAAAGTGACAAGCGAAGAACTAAGACGCAAGGAATTGAAATCTCGAAAAATAATAACCATGCAAAGAAACCTTACACTCCTTGTCAATAGACTCTGTATAGGGAGAGAAAAAAGCGGAAGAAATAGAACTCATTAATATTGAAGGCTGTGTTGATTCGACGAATCTATTGTATTGTACGCGACAGAACAAAGGAGGAATAACCATGGCAATCAAAATGGGAGACGAGATTACCAAAATGAAAAAAAAAAAAGATAGCTCAAAGCCAAAAAGTGAAGGAAAATTCAGGTGAAAAAAAAACAAAACAAAACAAATATGGCATGGACTATCTTACGCTAAAGAAACTTGAAAAAAATCACTGTACTCAAACGTATTTGAAAAAAAATTAATCATGTGTGCTCAAAAGTAATTGTAGTTTTTGTCATTTTAAACTTTAAGGTAATTTGCAATGAATAAATATCCCGTTTCTGTGTTCATATATATATATAATATATAATATATATATATATATATATATAATATGTGTGTGTGTGTGTGTGTGTGTTTGTATGTGTGTGTGTGTGTAAGTTGAAAATGGAAGCGAATCCGACGGTATGTTGAAAGAAAAAATAAACAAAGGAAAGAAAATGCTGAATGGATAAAATAGATTTATTTTACTAGCACGTGTTTCGGCCAGGTTTTTTTTTCATGTACTCATGTTTTCTATTTATTATTATTTTAAATATAAAATAAAATGATAATAATAATAGAAAACTATTGGGACAGGATGCGACACAAGATAATTTCTTATCGGAGTTTAACAGGTTTAAATTCAGTTTTCTTTCTAAAGACTGGTTGCCTAACCAAGGTGAAAGTGTCTAACCTATACTACTATTTAAGCATAGCTGGAGGTAGAATAATTGAATTCATACCTTTCCCAAGGGTATTAGCGCTATGTGAAATTTAAACAGCCTCGCTTCGTCGTGTCCATTTCCTAAGACGGTAACCATAACACTTGCACGCGCCTTTACATACACACACATTATATATATATATATATATATATATAATATATATATATATATATATATATATATAATTTCTATCTGTATCTTAATGACGGACGGTGAAAAAAAAATGATAATCCAATTTGTAAATAAGGAAAAATTACAAAGAGGTACCTGGAAAAATACAAAAAAGGAAAGTCGAAAAAAAAAATCAACCTGCATCAAAACGAGTGGCAAAAAGAAAAAGCACCCAAAAAGTCGATTCAACTAATATGTAAAAAAAGAGTGCTCAATGCACTAAGTAGAGCAAAATTGAGAAAACCTAATTTGAGTCAGTCACTACCTACCTAGGTTCCACCTAAATGGTATTCAGGATAATATTGGCATTATTAATCTGAAGATCCTTTAAGTGAAACACTGGTAGGGGTGACACTCAAATTAGGTTATATATATATATATATATATATATTTGTGTGTGTGTGTGTGTGTGTGTGTGTGTACTTGAAAGTAGACCTCAGTAAAAGGATATCGAATTTGAGTTTAGTCTAATTTATTCATGAATGAATTTAAAGAAAAATGAACAAGAGAATTCATTTAACACTTTTCATTCTCTTTCACCTGTCATTCTTTTAGCAATGCAGCACCAGTTTACTACTTACTTGTTTTGGTCTTGATTTGATTTCGAGAGAGCATCAGACGAAATAGATCATTGTAGTGGCGTGTGTAAAACATGAATGCTTTCAAAATTAGGATACCCAAAGATATCCATAATTTGGCTCCCGGTAACCGATTCAATGCGGAACAAATTTCCCTCTCATTTGCAGACAAATCTTCAATCAAAAATAGCCTTCATTATCAGGACATGTGGATATACCACAGTATGAGGATTTAATTATTACAACATTTGATATTTCAATATGTAAAAAGTATTTAATAAACTTGATTTAACTCTCTTTCACTCGTTTTTTCTTTCTTTCCTTCTTTTCCTCTTTTCATTATGTTCGATTGAAACTTATTAGCGTTATCGCTTCCACATGCTCCCCTCTCTCTCTATCTTTTCCCTACTCTCTTTCTTTCTTTCTTATTATATTTTTCTGTGTAGCATGTCCCTTTTCTTCCCTATATTTCGTTATAATAAAAGTGGAATGGTCGATTATTTAGCTGAGTTGACAACACTCATAAGAAATAAGAATTCGGTGGATAAGTAACATCTGATAATCAGGATTTATATTTTTGCATTTTATCCTGGACGATTTTGACGGTCTCATTTTGAAAGTAGAAGGTGTTGCAAGATGATAACGGTCGTACGAACACGTGTAGTAATACTTAGATAACGTTTAATCTCTCCTTTCCATCGAATTGTGGAGTGGTTTTGGATGAAACATTAATAATATATATATATATATATATATATATATATATATATATATATATATATATATATATATGAGAAAGTAAATACACACGCGGTGTGTTTATGGTATGGCTTTATTTAGCCGACAATTTTTGGGAGAATATGTGCTTAATTGAAGTCGTACCTAATTTTCAAAGTTAATTGATTAATAATTAATTAATTATGCGGGCATACCTATTAAATGTAAGGCTAAACAAATCGAGAAAAATCAATCTGTATGTACATTTCGGCCTATTAGGCCTCATCAGCAGAGCTATAGATAGAAAGACCGCCTTGTGAGTGATTCGAAACCCGACTGTCAAGCTGACAGGCGAGTACCATCACCTCCACACCAACCGGGCCTTCTTAGATTTTCCGTTTTGTTTAGAAGTAGGTTCCTATTCCTCTTATAGTGACTTCTTGTACACGACAGTATGAGAAAGTAAATACACACACGGTGTGTTTATGATATGGCTTTATTTAGCCGACAATCGGCTGATGAGGCCTAATAGGCCGAAATGTACATACAGAGATTGATTTTTCTTGATTTGTTTAGCTTTATATTTAATAGGTATGCCTGCCTAATTAATCAATTATTAATTAACTTTCAAAATTAGGTACGACTTCAATTAAGCACATATTCTCCCAAATACGTATATATATATATATATACATATATATACATATATATATATAGACACAGAGAAAAGGGTCTATGTGATATATATATATATATATATATATATATATATATATATATATATATATATATATATAAAATAGAGAGTGAGAAAAAGAGTGAGAGAGAAGCAGTTGTGTAAATATATACGTTTTAAAATCTATAGACTTATTAAGTGGGTCCTATCAAAATAACCTATCTATTTACTTGGTTGCACAATGAAAGATTTCCAAGTGCTCGAAGGATGTACAAATAACAATGGAGATATTTTTAATGACGATAAAATACATTTAGTATTGAATTTTATCACTATTATGAACTGTCCACTAAGCTCTCCTGGGTCTGTCTGTCTGTCCATGCCCGGTTTTCACACAGTTTCACTTAGTAATGTCAATACATAGAAAAGAATACTCGCGAAACGTTATCAATAATAACAACAATAAGAATGTATGTGGTGAACAAGGTTGATGAGACGCAATAGTCGGACCATGAACTTCGCTAAAAAAAAAAAATAAAAATAAAAAACTAAAAACGATTATAAAGGTGAAATTTTGAAACGAAAGTTTTAAGTCGTGATCTTACACCCAGTAGACAACAGCAGGGAGATTTTTATTTCAATATACCGCCCGGAGTCGTAAATACAGACAGATCTAAACAGTCTTCCTGATACACAATTCCAGAATTTTTAAACAAAAGTGCACTAAGTCGTTGCACTACAAAATGTAAGTGACAGGCCACACATTGAGACGTATGAATGAAACGGCGTTTTGATTCTTGTTTTGACAAGAATCAAAACGCTCTGCGCATGCGTCCGCACATGCGCACACGCTAATATGTATATCCACCATTGCATATATATATTCTGATTTCGGCTGAGACGAAAAATTCGTATAACATTAATACCATTAGAAAATGTATGAGTCCTTATGACAAAGAAGTATTATGATGATAATAATTGTAAACAATTAATACGTATTTTTCAATTTTGACAGACTACTCCTTAATAGCCATAAATATATATATATATATATATATATATATATATATATATATAATGAGTCAGACGAACCTACTAAAAGTTTCGCTTAATGCTCTTCAGGGCTAAGATCTGACCGTATTGAGCACTTTTTACTTATTAGCTTTAGTCTCCTGGCGGTTTTGTATGAATATATATATATATATATATATATATATATATATATAGTAAAAAAGTTAAATCGACGGGGCGGCCTAAAGTCGGTATCAGCCAGTGAGCCTATCCCTTTTTCAATAGCACTAGACCAAGGAGATTGTTTTAGCATCTGAGGTGAAGCGCCACACCTACCATCAGCTCCTTATTTTACCGCACAGATCCCTGTGCTACTCATACGCTGAGTTGGCGGGGACCAGTATCGAACTAGGAACCTTGTGGTTTCTAGCCGAACGTTCTACCGACTGAGCTAACCCGGTATATGCATATAAATTGTTTTTTCTTTTGGCCAAAATATTGTACTAATAGATTATTTTTTGTTGGTACGATTATATTGGTCTTTTCTGTTTTACAAAAAAATTTTTCTTCCCGGTTGATGTTTGGTAGTATATTTTTAATCAAACTATTTGCTGTTTTTTTTTCTCACCGCGAGGATTTACCAACAAGTTTGGTATATATATATATATATATATATATATATATATATATATATTCATCAAAAAGTTATTACCACGTTTTCATTGCAGTAGCATAAGTAGTTAAAAGGGCTCAATATAAAATATATCTTGTAAAATATAGAGCATTAATAGTTGTGGAAAAGATGTTCTCTCTACTACGGTTTCGGTGTTTAAGGTACACCATCCTAAGCAGAACTAAAAAAATTTGGTAGCTAATATTATATATACTCGTCTGGTATCTGGATACTTTTATCATATATATTATTATTATATATATATATATATATATATATAATATATATAATACAAGGTGTGTCATAAAAGTATCGAGACTGGAGTTGTATTTACCAAGATAGAAAATGAACAATGAATGGAACGTTAATTTTTTTCAGAATAAAATATATATATATATATATATATATATATATTAATATATATTCTGAAAAAAATTAACGTTCTATTCATTGTTCATTTCTATCTTGGTAAATACTATTTTTACACAAAAAATTTAATATGAACGCGATTCCTTAACGTCTAGGTATAAAATAAGGCTAGAAAGGTTAAGATGCCGTTAAAACAATTAATCATGTTAAAGTCGTCGGTGAGGTGGCATAATGTCGGCATCAGCCAGACAGCGAGGGAGTCTATCCCCTTTTCACAAAGGAGATTGTTTTTGGCGTCTGTGGTAGGTGTACCATAAGCTCCTCACTTTCTCGCACAGATCCCCGTGCTACTCATCCGCTGAGTTGGCGAGGGCCGGTATCGAACCCGGAACCTTGTGGTTCCTAGTCGGAGGCTCTACTGACTAAGTACGTTGACTGTAAGAAGTGTCTTTTTGTTGTTGTTTTTGTGGGGCGAGGGGTGTTTTTGTTTTGCTGTTTATTTAGGGTATAAATTTGGCTGTTTTGGTTTTCAAACCTCTTAACTCATTGCCAACTAAATTTCCCCCCACGGCCGTACTAAATTTTCTTTGTATCTTTATACATATATGATGGAATATTTCAAAGTTCATTATCTATTCACCCCGGAACTTATTCCCTTCAAATTAAGTCCTATTATTGTAATCTGAGTCCTTCAAGCAACACGTTCAAAAGCCGCTGTCAGCAGCTTACGGTAGAATCGCAGTCGCTGAAGAGCTACTGTGAGTGGTTTAAAGTAGGCAAACAGCTAAAATCCACTTAAAAATTAACCTTATGTCGCGCAGAGGGGTTAGTAAATACTTACATATTCAATATGACTGTATGCAATAAAAATTTTTTTTAAACAGAAAGATAAAAAAACGACGAAAAACTACGCAAAAAATGTAAATACGTACAATGAACGCGATTCCTTAACGTCTTAGTATGAAATAACGCTAGAAGGGTTAATAACATCACGCTGAAATCAACTAATCATATATGTTGACTGTAAAAATTATCTTATTCTTTGCTGCTCATTTTTTTTTTTTTCTGCATTGCTTTTTTTTACTGGCCTTTGAAATTCCGAAAAAAAAATATAAAGACAAAAAATAGGAAAAGAAATTCCAGAGATCACAAAGAAATAAAAAGGTAGACTTTGCAAAGAATAGTACGAAAGATTGCTGCCAACACGAAGACAAAGGTAATTTTAAGGCATTAATAGATGAAAAAGGAAAATAATTTGCCTTTGTTCAAGTTTTTAATTGCTGTTTTAATTGCTTGATAATCGAATTAAAAGTTATTTTTGAACGTTTATTTAACAACGGCCGTTCAATTAAAAAAATAAAAGAGAGACACGTAAAGCGTTGCTTCAGGCTGTTATCTTTGAATTATTAGAGGTCAAAAAGAATCCCCATGAAATTAAGATCTTCTCGTTATGAACAGAACATAAAAGGGAGGAAGAACAACAAATATCACTAAACAAAGAAACCCTTAAGAAATTGAATATAATAATGTTAGAATATCATGGAGGAGTGTGGTGTAATGGTTAGAGTCATTGGAAATGGAGTCGTCGATGCGAGTTCAGATCCTGGATGAGGATGTTTGCATAGCTTTTGGAAAAGGTATACATCCAACAACACTACCTCCGACTATGGGTAAATAGTAGATCAGACTTGGCCCTTTAACCTTGTATAGGTTACCAGTCTAGGAGAAGGAGGACTCTGAGTCAACTCCACTTAAAAAATTGCCCTTGTGTCGCATCCTGCTCGTACGGAGTGGTTGATAAGTATATATAAATAGAAGTAAGTAAAGTAAAGGTGTAGGAGTGGCCTACAAAATAAAGTCAGTATCAGCCTGGCAGTGAGGGAGAGTATCCCCTTTTCACTATCGCTGGATCAAGGTTATTTTTTTTTAGTGCAACACCTACCATCAGCTCCTCATTTTACGCACAGATGCCTGTGCTACTTATAGGCTGAGTTGGTGAGGGCTGCTATCGAACCAGGAACCTTGTGGTTGCCAGGTGGACGTTTTACCGACTGGGCTAAACCGGCCAAAATATATATAATCATATTAGAAATTTTTAGGTTGGTAAAAAAAGAATTGCTGTTTTTTAACTATGAACTCGCAGCTACTTTCACACGGCTCGCTCTTGCGAACCGGAACAGGAGCTTGTGTTTTTATTTTAACTCATATTTTATAAGTGTCCCAGATTAAGTCAAACGCACGGAGAAATTGGCTATTGGAACAGGAGCTTATGTTTTTATTTTAACTCATATTTTATAGGTGTCCCAGATTAAAGGCAAACGCACGGAGAAATTGGGTATTGGGACGAGAGACACCATACGTCTTGTTCGTCCCAGCACTCAGCAAAATCTGACTTTCCTAGCTACTTTCACATGGCTCGCTCTGACTAACCAGAAGAGAGGTCAACAGGGTTAAAAAGTGTCAATCATTTTCCTGTGTTTTTCCATTAAACCGTTATTTTGAATCTAAACAGCACCTACCGTAAATATGTTACCTATTAATTATGTTACACGTTTTCTTCTTTCATTGGTCAATTTTAATCTCTTTTTATTAGGAGAAACCTAACTTCTGTTTTTCCGTTTTGTATATTTTTCTCTTCAGATTCATACTTGTAAATTTCAAACAGTAATCTATACATTGTTCCTTAATTGTACTACAGTTATCATCTTGCAACGCTCCCCTGCTTAAAAATGAGACTGGCCAAACCGTTCAAGGTGAAATGCAAAAATGTAAATCCTGATTATCTGGTGCTGCTTATCTGCCGATTTCTTATTTTTTATGTTATGTCGCAACCTCAGCTAAATAATGGGCCATTCACTTTTTTATTAAAAAATAAAATAAAGTGAAGAAAAGTACATGCTACACAAAAAATATAAGAACGAAATAAATAAAGTAGGGGAATATACAGAGAAAGGAGTGAGCACGTGGAAGTGATAACGCTGTTCTGTTTCAATCGAGCATAATGAAAAGATGAAAAGAAGCAAAGAAATAAAGAGTGGGAGCGTTAAATCAATGATTATGACACTTTTTACATATTGAACTATTTAGCAATAGCTCTTAAGTAAACATATTAAACGTTGTAATAATTAACTCACTATTGGCCAAACATTCTTATTTGATTACATTAATAAAAGTAAAGAAATATCCGATTTATTTGCATGTGATGTTTTCAAGCAAGATGTTTACCGCTTCCTAAAAAATCATTTATTTTTATTGGTTTTAATAAAAATATATCCTAAATTATCTGTTGTCGCTCACGTGGGTAAATGGACTATGTCCAGGCAGATGGAAAACATTAACAATGAATAAAAACCGATTTACGCCGTGTCTATAAAAATATAAATAAATTAAAATTAAAATAATAACAAAGATTTGGCGAGAACAAACGACAGTTAGTGTGGCATTATCAGGAAATAAGCATATATATATATATATATATATATATATATATATATTTAATACATATATATACATCATATACATACATATGTATACATAATATATATATATGTATACATATGTACATATGTATATATACATAAATATATATATATATATATACATAAATATATATATATAAATATATATATATACTTATATATATGTATATATATATACATATATATACATATTCATATATATATACATATATATACATATATATATACACACATATTTATATACATATGTATTTTATGTAGATTTATATACTATATGTATATATATATGTACAAATATATATACATATACATATGTATATATACATAAAATATATATATAAATATATATATACAAATAATATATACAAATATATATGTATATCAATATATGTATATATACACATATATATATGTATATATATATATACATATATATATATACATATCATATATATACATATATATACATATATACATATGTATACATATCATATATATATATATAACATATATATACATAGATATACATACATATTTATGTACATATATATACATACATATATACATACATATATATACATATTATATACATATATACCTAGATATACATACATATTTATATACATATATATACATACATATATATACATACATATATATATATACATACATATATATACATATATATATATATCCACTCTTCTTTTTTACATATTGTTTATTTCTTTCAAGTCGAAGTATTACATGTGCCGTTATGAGATACAAACAAATGTTGTGAGATTGGGAAATTGGAAACATAATAAAATAACGTTGTTTTACGACGTATTGATTATTGACTAAATTTCATATTGTTTAATATGAGCATTTCCTTCAAAGCTTCTTTTTTGTCGGAAGTGTTTTAAAAGCCTTTTAGATTTTGATCAGCATGGTAATAAAGATGCAGACAGACATCGTATATAAAACCAATTCCTTTCAACTGCATCCCGTTAGGAGACACTGCAGATTGACGATACTAATTCTGAATCGAAAATCTATGCGTGATTTTACTTATTAAAGCTAACATTAGTAGAAACCAAAGTTGTTAAGAAAAGACTGCGGTTTGCGCTTGTCAACTACAAAAACAAGGAACAAAAATGGTATCAAGTTGAATTGAATAGAAAATCTGTCTTTCTTTTTATATAAAAGTGAAGGAAATATATCAATTAAAGGGTTTACGTAACTGTCTAATTTTGGCGTTATTTTCAAACTGTAGATATATTTGGTTTGTTTTGCTTTACGGCATATCAACCTCAATGGGTCATTTAATGCCGATAAAGTTTTGAAATAAATCAATTCTTAATGGATAATACAATTTTTTTTATAAATACATTTTTCTATTTAACCCATAGATGGGACCCTAACAGGTACTACCACTCCGGGTCAGAGTGGACCAGGGAGCAATGGTGATGAAGTGGTGCTCCACATTCCCCAAACCTCCAAAACTGGAACCTCACCATCAGATAGAGTTTAACGTCATTCCCAGGACATGTAGACCCGCAGCCACCGCCTTCTAGCACCCATATGATAACAAAGGGGTTGGGGCTTGCCATAAGGGCAATAGGGTTGGGAAAATCATATAGGTGCTAGGGCTTGACGTGACCAGCCGATTGATCGAAGGGGGCCTCTCCGACCGCCCGCCTAGCCCAAGATAGGGACAAAGTGGAGTATTGCATGTCATAAACTGCTCATCCACCTGGGTTCTATCCTTAAGCATCACGGGTCGCCACCCACGGCCAACAGGTGGCCCCATTGGGGAAGTCTTACCCCTCTGCAGAGGTGCAGTCAGTGCATTCTAACGCCCCAGCCGACAGGGCGGTGTAGATATATTTACACAATTAATGTGTGATAACATAATCTTACGAGGTAGGTCCGGTTTAGCTAAGTCGGTAGAGCGTTCGGCTAGGAATCACAAGGTTCCTGGTTCGATACGGGCCCTCGCCAACTCAGCGTATGAGTAGCACAGGGATCTGTGCGGTAAAGTGAGGAGCTGATGGTAGGTGTGGCGCTCCACCTCAGATGCTGAAATAATCTCCTTGGTCTAGCGCTAGTGAAAAGGGGATACACTCCATCGTTGTCTGGCTGATACTGACATTAGCCCCCCCCCGACGACTTTACTTTTTTTTTACTTCCGAGGTATGTCAGAAAAGTTTCAGGACTGGTGTCACAAAATATTTATTTCAAATCCAAACTACAAACTACAAATTATCCCCTTCAAAGTAATCCCCCTGGAGTCTAATGCACTTTCTCTGTCACGCTTGCATGCATTTCTGGAAGGATTCTTCCGGGATTCTCCGTAGCTCAGTCGCCATAGCCTCTTTGATGTCGAGAACATCCTCAAAACAGGTCCCTTTGATGACCCCTTTGAGCTTGGGGAAGAGGAAAAAATCACATGGCGCCACGTCGGGCGAGTAGGGAGGTTGTTCCAGCACAGTAATGTTCTTCTGGGCCAGAAACTATCGGATACTCAAGGCAGTGTGGGTAGGTGCGTTGTCATAGTGAAGCACCCACGAGTTGTCCTGCCACATCTCTCGCCACTTCTCGCGCACTGAACGCGGCAATGTCGCTTTGTAGACATGCTGGTTGATCGTCTGGCCCTGTGACAAGAACGCGCAGTGGACGATGCCTCTCATATCGAAGTTTTCTGACACTAGAACTTTTCTGACATAAATAAGTATTAGGAGTGGCCTAAAGTCGGTATTAGCCAATCAGCGAGGGAGTCTATTCCCTTTTTACTAGCACTAGACAAAGGAGATTGTTTTTGCGTCTGAGATGGAGCGCCACACATACCATCAGCTCCTTACTTTACCGCCCAGATCCCTGTACTACTCATACGCTGAGTTGGCCAGGGCCGGTATCGAACTAAGAACCTTGCATTTCTAGCCGAACGCTCCTCCGACTGAGCTAACCCGGCCTCTATACGTTGTAACTATTAGACAAAAAAGTTAATGAAATGTATTTTTTTTTTCAATTATAACAGGAATAACGGACATCGATGATTTGAAGAATATTTGCATGGTGTAATATAGTGGGTCTTCGTTCTTATGTATGGGCCAGTTTCTTCTTGTGTAAAAACGATTTAAGATTAAATCCACTGGTACAAAATAAAAAAACGCCCTCCATAGCAGTGACGTAATTTTTGTTACAGACAAAACCAGAAGCGAATCTCCATTATTAATAGATGGTAACCTTGCTGATTTCATACCGGTCGAAACTTTATAGCAACAAAAAAGAAAAAAAGGAGCTTAACCGTCAGATGAATTCTTGTTATTTACTAAACTTTGTTTAATCTTAGATTGCTTCCAGTACGAGGGTGAGTAAAAAAGTAATGCCATTTACTGGAAAGGAGTAAAGGCCTTTTATCCAATTTATTTCAATGGGGAAAACTGATTTGATATACGAGGAGTCATCAAAGGATCTAATTAAACTCATATGTCAAATTACCACTGCATATATATATATATATATATATATATATATATGGATCATCACGAGTCAGACACTATCTACCAAGGTTTCAGAGTCAGAATTATCCCGAAGAATCATTCGGGTGAAAACTAGGTAGATATCGTCTGACTCATGTAGGTCCTTATAATCATGCTCTACGTATTGCGCATTGAGCACTTTTTCCATATATAACTTAGAAAACTCCTCCGGTGTTTTTTCTTTTTGCCACTACATACGGTTCTGATGATTATTTTCAGAAACTACGGATGAGCTGGTCTTTTTTTAAAAAAGGTTTTCCCCAGATGTTAGTTTGGAATTAGTTTTTTTTTTACTTTGAAAAACTGAGTTATATGGGTTTTTCTACACCGGTTGAGTTTAAAAATAAATTTATATATATATATATATATATATATATATATATATAATATATATGTGTGTGTGTGTGTGTGTGTGTGTGTGTGTGTGTTTTTCTGCAGCTGAGTCCACTGGTGTGGATAGGTGTATAGATGTGTGACGGGAGGAGTAGTGCACCTTTCATTTTATTTAATATATTTAAAGAAAATGAAAATATCTTTCAAATCTTCAGATTGCGAACATCAAACAGTTGAAAGAGGAAACTGTACCACTCCCCCACTTCCCCTTTCCCGCCTCTCCCTCCTTCAGCTTTGAAGTGGATTAACAAAACGGATTTTGGATAATAAGCGGATTACGAAAACGGCAGATCGACTGGATAACAAAGCACTTGTTGATCTCTGCGACTCTGGCCATTGGTTGTACTTACAGTTACTAGTGATTTTTTTTTTTTTACTTATCTCCTTCTTTTTTTTCTAAGCGATCAAATGTTGTGAGGTAAAAAGATAAAAGACGTTGAATCATCTCGAATAAATCGACTCTGGATACGCAGTCCTAATAATAAGATGAGGAAAAACCATAATTGTATTATTATCACCATTAAACGTGAATGGATCAGAAATTGTTGTAATGAACTTAACTGGAGTAAAAAGAATTCAATAAATGTTCACTTGCTTGTAACATAGTAGATACTCCTGCCCACACAACTATACCGTACTTCGTGTCACGTATATATATATTATATATATATATATATATATATATATATATATAAGGTGTGTCGAAAAAGCATCGAAATTTTTTGTACTTTTTGATACACCTTGTATTCTGAAGAAATTGACGTTGCATTCATTGTTCATTTCTAACGTGGTAAATACAGCTTCAAGCTCGGCACTTTTGTGACACATCTTGTATTCTGAAAATAATTAACGTTCCATTCATTGTTTATTTCTATCTTGGTAAATACAGCTTTAATAACGATACTTTTATGATACATCTTATATATATAAATATATATATATATATTTATATATATATATATATTAGATAATATGGGTGCTGTATTTCCAGGAAGACAGTGCTCAATAGACATAAAGTCAACACCACGTTACTGACAGTTTTTCGCCTATGCCTGATCACATACACACACACACACACACACACACACACACACACACATATATATATATATATATATATATGCAAGGGTATAGATTCGCAGACCATTATTAGTGAGTTCGATTCTCACTTGGCCCCCCTATAATATGGCCTTGTGCCACATCTAAGCTAAGCTTAGTAAATAATTATAAGATCTCGTTGTGTAATGGTTATCGTCGTAGAAAAATTGAGGCAGTGACTCGAGTTCAAATCAAGGGCGACGCTATTTGCATTTCTCGTTACGCCTATATCATTAGGAAACTTAGATATTTACCCAATCCTTTCGCCTATCATAGGATTAGACACAAGGTCACACGTATGGGGCATCCAGTGAGGATCGAGCACGCTATTCAGTAGTAATGTATCCGCGAGGCTGGTTTGCTAGCCATTACACTACGATAGAACAACCTACCCTTGGGAGGGGTATGAATTCAACTATTCTCCTGTGGCTATGGGTAAAATAGTATGACAACCGGTGTAGGAGAATGAAAATCTTTGAATTCAAAGCTATTTAACACTATCTAAAAAATGGCCTTGTCGCATCTTGCTCGTGGTGAAGTTAGGTAAATACAGTAGCACTTTGACTTATGAGTGTTCCAAATTATGAGTTTTCCGATCGTATGAGTGTTACATAATTATTAGATTCCTAATATTTATGTACAGTAGTGTAGAAATCAAAATGGCTGTTATAAGTTGCAGCCCACGGCCTTGAAGGATTGAATGACAAGGCTTGACCTCATCCTGATCCTTCCGATGGATACCGTGAGAATCGGTGGAGAAGACCATCTCTCGTTTTAGATTAGAAAGAGATTTTTAGTCAGATCAGCCAAAGACCACGACGATGGTAAGTCGTGTTATGCACGGTGCCGACTCAATCGGCGCAGGTAGTCTGGTGGGGATTTCAGAATAAAATATGATCTAAGTTAAATCGAAGTCTTTTGTTATTATCTAAAAACTACCAATGACACAGGGCTTCTGATAAAGAGAAATCCACAATGGAAGACCAGACACGAAGTCTCCAAGAAGAATTCCAGACGCTAGAAGAGACGCTAGAAGAGACGCTAGAAGAATAAGAATAGAAGTAAGAAAGGAAAGAGAATATACATCATGAGTAGGAGCTAGCTTCAGATACACTTTTGTTAATAAGTTCACTAATAATATTTGAGTTTCCAAATTTATTATGCCAAATATTATCTATAAAAAGATAAACATTAAAACATATTGATTCAATAAATGTGCATTCGTTCGTTGCATTATAGATACTCCTGCCTACTCAACTACAAGATACTTCGCGTCAGGGCAATTCCATGTCAAATCATCTAGAAAAAAGTAAAATTGTCATCCGCCCACTTCAATTTTTCTGAAATTTTGTACAGGTTTGGACTGTGTTAAAGTTAGACATTCCCCAAAATTTGAGCTTCCAATTCTAAAAATTGACGGAGTTATGTCGATTTTTAGCTCTCAAAATTTGCTGGGGTTCACGAAAAATGTCGACTTTTTGTAATTTATTTTTGTCTGTTAAATGAGTTTCCTACATCTAAAATTTGGTTTATAAGAGCATTTTTGCCTTAGGAATCCAAAATTGATGATTTCTGATTTTTTCACAGCAGGATCAATATCCCGATGTGGCACTGCATCTATAACAAAATTGTTTTCTATTATTATTTCACATATATTGAACATTATATGTACCAAAAAGATAGTTTGATATTTGCCCAAAAATGAAGCTAAAACATCAGTTAAAATTTTGCAAATCGGAAATAATTAATGATTTAAAACTGGTTAACTTTCAGACATTTTGATAGCATTTTTCGATTCCTCGGGCAAAAATGGTCTTATAAACCAAATTTTAGGAGTAGGGAAGCACTAGAACTCATTTTACAGACAAAAATCGATTACAAAAAGTCGCCATTTTTTGTGAACCCCACCAAATTTTGAGAGCTAAAAATCGAGAATTTTTTAGAATTGGAAGCTAAAATTTTTTGGGGATGTCTAACTTTAACTCAATTCACACCTTTATAAATTTCAGAAAAATTGAAGAGGGTGGGTGATACGGCCAGGATGATTTGACATAGAATTACTCAGTCTATTTATCTTAAATATAATTCATTACATTGTATTTTTTACAGTACAGTTCATGATGCTTTTCATACAATACAGTACTATTTTTCTTATTAAAAAACGTTAAAAAAATAGGTTGTTTTGTTGGGGTGCCGGAACGTATTGATGACATTTCTGTTTATTTTAATAAGGAAAAATGATTTGATATACGAGGAAACTGAGTATACTCGTAAGTCAAGGTACTGCTGTACTAATAAAATACTGCTACCACCATTTCGTATTATTCTTGAATTAATGATAATCTTTGTTAAAGTCCTATCTAAAGATGGAAGAATTTTTTATGTCTTTTGTGAAGTTACATTAATATTTACTTCATCTGGTATAAGAACCCCATCAAGATATATTTTGTAAAATAAACGTTCTTTATTCATTTTAATCCAATGATATTGTAGTATTGTATTCAAATGAGACACTGATATATAATCATTATCCCCACAGCGAAGGCCAGTGAAGCTAACATCTCTTGATAGAACAACGTCTATTCCAAAAACTTATCTACTTCATAACAATATGGCACCGTCGATAGGATAACCAATAGCTTCGGATGAACCTGAATAGGTCGAAACTAGGATTAGGTTTTTCGCAGCGTTGGCTACGAGAAATAAACTAAAAGGCAAGAAAGCCTCCTGATGGGGAGAATAAAATTACTGATTTATTTTTGGCTTCAGCGGAATATGAAGCCATAAAGAAAACATCTATTATGGTGTACACTAAAATACTGTAAGACTTATTATACGAGTAAATTTCAACCATTATTAAAAGAAACGTGTGACCAAAACAAAAAGCTAGTTATTGCAGAGAGAACAAATGAAACCTTAATGCAATATTTACACAGATTGAAAGAATCGTCAAGATATTGGGAATTTGAAAAACTGGGTTTGAGATAATAAATGTCTTTTTATTGGATCCTTTCCGTCCACTAAGGACGATGGCGTAGTGTCCAAAATGAAAAAATAAAATTTTTATCTGCATCTGCGCAAGTGACTCTGCAGGTCAATTCTTGAGTGACAGTCTTTGGTGCACTGAATGCTCACAAAATGTAATTCTTTCTGGGGCTGCTGGCTTTTCTCTCTCTTAAGGTGATTTTACTTAAGATACAAACTCGCTGACATTGAATTTTTTACTCGCACACCTTTGGCAATATGTTTCAAAAATCTATTTGTACATAGCCCGGAGGGTGTTTTTTTTATTTTGTACTAGTATTTATAATAAAGAAAAGTAGAACATTTAGTTTTTGATTTGGTACTGATTAAATGATATAAGTCAATTATTAAAAATCAATCGATCAGTGGAACTCTTAACAATTCTTCAAGAGTAAGTAAAACAAATAAACACTGTAACAAGCAATTAAGAACTAGTGCTTAGAAAAATAAAATTATGTTAGGGTTAGTGTTGGGTTACGCTACTTCGGAAGTTTCCGTAAGCTAATGCTATTTATACGTCAAATGCGATTCTAATGATATTACTTCTTGCGCGCTATTCTGCATTTTTGCAAGTTTATTTTCAAAGTTGGTGCATTTCAAGTATATTGCTCTAATATAGATCTTATTATGATGTGCCGTTTTTTTCTTTCTTGATGACGGTTACATAGATAAATATATACATAGATACATAATGAAAAGTTTAGTCCTATAGAGGAAGGATTATTTAAGAAGAGTATTTTTTTATAACATCGAATGTTTTTTAATCTCGCAGGTGATTACGCACTTTTTGTTTTTGGTAACCCCTGCAGCTCAGAGCGCAGTCCTGTCATCGAACTAATTTATTGATGATCAGAAAAATCGATCGCTAAATTAATTATTAACCCCAAAGAACGATTAAAGTTTTATTTCTAGCTAGCAAGTGTCCGATCTAATTTTCTGTGTGTAGGTTTAATCTTCGAATTTGGATGTGGGAGTACAGCTGGTATACTTTTGTGTGTATGTGTGTGTGTGTGTGTGTGTGTGTATGTGTGTGTTTGTGTGTGTCTGTCTGTCTATCTGTCTGTCTGTCTGTCTATCTGTGTGAGTGAGTGAGAGTGTGTGTGTATCTTTCACACAGACTGTGTGTATATCAGTACGCGTGTGCCAATATGTGTATGAACAAGTGTGTGGGTATGTGTGCGGGTGTGCCTTTCACAAACTGTGTGTGTGTATCAGTATGCCTATGTCAGTATGTGTATGAGCAAGTGTGTGTGTGTGTGTGTGTGTGTGTGTGTGTGTATCGTTCTCATAGACTGTTTGTGTGTCAGTATGCGTATGTCAGTATGTATATGACCAAATGTATGTGTGTGTGTCGTTTCTTTCATACAGACCATGTGTGTGTGGCAGTATGCGTATGTCAGTAAGTATATGAGCAAGTGTGTGTGTATGTGTGTGTGTGTGTGTGTGTGTGTGCGGGTGTTTCTTTCACATTGACTGCGTATGTGTGTGCCAATATGTATGTATGTATGTATGTATCTATCTATATATATTTTTAAAAAAAACTCCACACGAGCAGGATGCGACACAAGGTCATTTCTTAAGCGGAGTTTAACAGGTTTCTTTTCAGACTTTTCCTTTTACTAGACTGGTTACCAAGCCTAGGTTAAAGATTCTAGTCTTCCCTACTATTTACCCATAGTTGGTTTGATAATAGTTTGATGCCTACCTTTACCAAGGGAATTAGTGTAGCGTGAAATGCAACTAACTGCGTCCAGGATTTGAACTCATCTCTTCGTGTCCATTGTATCTATAGAAATACTTAAAACACCATATTTTAAATTGTCATCTGTGTGATTTAAGGAGAAATCTGTTGAAGTGAACATCTATGCTAAGCAAATGGCAATGGTAGCTCCATCAAGATAATGTCTTACTATTTCATCTTCTTCAGATACGATCAATTAAGAACGGAATTATTTTTGTAATATTGATCTTAGAGCGAAAATTAAGGCAGGAGGCCGGACGACATGTTTTAGCGAGCCAACATCACGCGGATTTTCGACCCAACTTAGATATTTTCCTTTTTATCACTTTTTTGTCGGTAAATAAATGTAGATATTTTAAACGCTTCCCCGCCCCCAGTCTTTTTTTTATCAGCAACATAATGTAAATATTCTATAATCCTCCTTTTACGAAAGAGTGAAAGAGAGTTAAATCAAGATTACAATATCTTTTACATATTGAACTATTTTACAATTGCTCTTAAGGAAACATATCAAACGTTGTAATAATTACATTATCGTACTGTGGTATATCCACAGGTCCTGCTACTTTTTTTTTTTTTTTAAACCCGGTTTTGTTAAAAGGGTATTCTGATGTAAGCAGTGACGTAGTTTCGGTTACAGACAGACACTTAATCTCCATTATAATAATATATATATATATATATATATATATATATATATATATATATGTTGTCTCATAAAAAGTATCGGGATTAAAGCTGTATTTACCAAACTAGAAATGAACAATGAATGGAACGTTAATTGTTTCAGAATAGAAGGTGTATCAGAAAAGTACCGGATTTTAAGCTGTATTTACTAAGATAGAAATGAACAATGAATGGAACATTAATTTTTTCAGAATACAATGTGTGTCAAAAAGGTACAAAAAATCTCGATACTTTTTTGGCACACATTATATATATATATATATATATATATATATATATATATATATATATATATATATTCGTGTCGGTCAAGTTAGATAAAAGAAGTGCAAGCAGAAAGGATATAAAATAGTCACGAATCGTAGAAGGTATAGTTGCAAATCTATACGCAAAAGATTCTCTGGAATGATTACTCGAAATATTTTTTAAGTAACCCCCCCCCCCCAAAAAAAAAAAAAACAACAAAAAAAACCTGAAAAAAAAAAAAAAAACCCAACATAGTCGTCTTATCCGTGCGATTGCAACTTCTGACCAAATAACCTCAGTCACATCAAGGGATAAATCTCCAACGTTCCCAGACATGAAAAAAAACAAAAAAAAAAAAAAAACAAAACAAAACAAAAAACCCCAAAAAACAGTCGATCCCCTGCTATTACCAATAAAATTCTTCACTGCAGATATTTTTTTTTTTATCGTGAGTCAAAGAGGGTCCTTTTGGAAGTTGAATGACACCATGTTACCTGGAAGATCAGCTGGATTGTCTTCTTCCTCTTCTGTTCGTTTTTTTTCTCTTCTTTTCCTTTTCTTTAAAGTCACGTCGAGATTTTAAACTTTTAAAATTACAGTTCGACATCAAACATTTAAAAAAAAAAAACTGCTCCAGTCTATGAATAGTTTACTGTTTGAGCAATGTTTCCTTTTGAAGCAATTTAAAAAGAAAAAAAGAAAGAATTAACTACACCTTTTACATAATATCAAATGTCAAGAACACAACTATAAGCACTTGCTTTGTAATAAGCAAACAGACCAAATAAGTTAAATATGCTTTTGGAAGACTGTGTTACGCCAATCCTCTAAGAATTGTAGGGATAGCCTACTTGAGTTTGTTGATTGTTTGGGTTTTACGGCATGACAACCCTTGTTGGTTTGTTACATATCTTTTTAAGATAGTGTAGAAATCATTATGGCGATCAGTACAGCTGATGGCCTTGAGAGTGAGTGACAGCGTTTGACCTCACTCTCACCTTGCATTCTGGGGAGAACCGTGAGAAACGGAACCCCGATAGAAAGCCCCTTCCGGTTTAAGGGGTAAGCAACTCAGTCAGTTAGAGTTAGAACTTAGAAGCGAAGCTAGCAAGATGTGAGTCTCACTGTGCAGTTTGTCTGGGTGGGGATCTGGAATAAAGTAACATCAAAAGTAAATCGAAGTCTTGTGTTTATTACCAAAAACTAACAATAGCACTGGGCTTCTGATAAGGAATGATCCCCAACCGAAACCAGACCCGGAATTCTCAATAGAAGACCAGACGAGACCTTAGAAGATATACCAGACCAAGATAGAAGATAGACGATAGAAGAAGCCGGCCAGAAGAATAGACGACCAGAGTAAGACGTAAGAAAGATATATAACATATAGATATTTAGTGCTGGTAAAGAAAAGGGTATGCAACAGGTTTTTTATGCCAAAGAAGTTTCCTTTTATTCATTCTTGATGGGTATTCAAATTTTGTTATTTAAACATATTTTTAAACAATTTTTTAAAATACATTTTTCTATTTAACCCATAGATAGGTTAAATAACCTAAGTAATAGACAAAGTTTGTTTATTGATTTTAACGGCATATCAACCCGTCTGTGGTTATGTCATGCCGAACGGTTAGGAATTGATACATATCGTGTATTTATATTTATACTTTTTAGTGATTGGTTTTAATAATGTGTTAGCATTATTGGGGATTATGTTGTATGGTATTCATTTGTTTCATGTCTATATTCTATGGTACAATTTTATTTCCCTCAAAAAAGAGAGAATATCCTCCATGTTGACTTTTTTAAACAGATCTTTCATATTGTTTGTTTTAAAATAACGGTTTCTGATGTGAGCAAAAAACCTGCATTCCATGAAAGGTGTTTGACATGTTCCACATTGTGGTTGTTTTTCTTGTTTGAGTATATAGGAGTGCGTTAGTCTTGTATGACCAATGCGTAATCGGGACACTATGACTTGTTCCTTTCTGGACTTCCTTAAAGATGGACTGTTAAGCCACCAGGATTCCATTCTTAAGCATCACGTGTACGCACCCACGACCAGCATTGAGAGATTTTACCAGAGGTGCAGTCAGTGTATTCTACACTCTCTCAACAGGGCAGACTCCAAACCGGTGTCCTGTGTATGACACTAAACTGCATCTGAGGGTGAGTGTCAAGTTCTAGAAATCTGATGAGTGTGGAGTACCCCTTCATTGCCATTACTCCCAGGCCCACTTTAACACGGATTGGTAGTTCTTGTTTGGATCCTACCTATGGGGAAAACAGATATGTTTAAAGATTATTCTTATTTGATTAGATTATGTGAAAAAAAATGAAAAAAAACCCACAGAAAATAAACGTAAAAAGGAACGGCCACTGAACGCGATTCCCTGGGTATAATATAACCCTAGATGGTTTGATACGCCGTTAAAATCAATCAATCAATTTTTAAAGAAATGTATGATTTTTAAATAATCCAGGTCAACAGCATTCTCTTCGTTTACTCTAAAGGAAATACGTTTTTATAAGCTTACCAATATCCCTCTCTCTCTCTCTCTAATTATATATATATATATATATATATGTATATATATATATATATATAAACCTATTCGTTTTCTATCTATCTATTTCGAACCCGTAAAATTTTCTATCAACCTATCTATCTCGGTTTGTTCATTTTTTTACATCTATATCTCCCAATATGATATCTATCTATCTATCTATTAATCTATCAATCTCACTGTTCCTTTTCTATGTATCTATCCCAGCCTCTATCTATCTATCTATCTATCTCGACCTGTTCACTTTCTATCTTATTCTGTTCATATCTTTCTATCCCAACCTGTTCACTTTCTATCTATCTATCTATCTATCTATCTATCTATCTAAGCATCTATCCCAACCTTTTCCTTTCTATCCATTCATCTATCTAGCTATCTATACCAAACTTTTCACTTTCTATCTATCTATCTATCTAGCTATCTATACCAAAATTTTCACTTTCTATCTATCTATCTATCTATCTATCTATCTATCTCAACCTGTTCCCTTTCTTCCCGTCTATCTATCTATCTTTCTATCCCAACCTGTTGACTTTCTATCTATCTATCTATCTATCTATCCCAACCTGTTCACTTTCTATCTATCTATATATCTATCTATCTATCCCAAATTCACTTTCAATCTATCTATCCCAACCTGTTCACTTTCTATCTATCTATCTATCTATCTATCTATCTCAACCTTTTCCCTTTCTTTCGGTCTATCTATCTATCTCTCTATCTCTCTATCTATCTATCCCAACCTGTTCACTTTCTATCTATCTATCTATCTATCTATCTATCTATCTATTTATCCCAACCTGTTCACTTTCTATCTATCTATCTATCTATCTATCCCAACCTTTCACTTTCTATCCATCCATCTATCTATCTATCTATCTATCTATCTATCATGTATCTCAACCTTTTCCCTTTCTTTCCGTCTATCTATCTATCTATCTTTCTATCTATCCCAACCTGTTCATTTTCTATCAATCCATGTATCCCAACCTGCCCTATCTATCTATCTATCTATCTATCTATCTATCTATCCCAACCAGTTCACTATCTATCTATCTATCTATCTATCTTAACCTGTGCACTATCTATCTATCTATCTATCTATCTATCTATCCCACCCTGTTCACTTTCTATCTATCTATCTATCTATCTATCTATCTATCTATCTCAACCCGTTCTCTTTCTATCTCTGCGCTAGAAAATAGATTTCAACCACAATTAATTATTTCACAATATTTTCACGCGTCACTACCTTGCAGATTATGAATGCAGAGAAAATATGGATTTTTGCACCTAAAATTTTACTGTTCCACTTTTATTACATCAAACTTTCACGGGTGATTAATAAATCAATATTTTACACAAGATGCAACGAATCATTGCAGCTGTTTGACATTACTCGACTACCACCGATCGTGAAAATTGTGAATAGAGATTTTAGACTATAAATATTGCATAAATTCTCTGGGTGGACGGGGTGGGGGCAGACAAAGTGGAACACGTAAACCTTCTGGTTTTCTTCAGCATCAGAATGTAATATACATACCTATTGTGCTTAGAGACATTTGCTATTTACTTATAAAATATGTAATCCTTGTACTATTTATAGACATGTACGATTTTGTCTTATAGACATGTATGCTGTTTACTTGTAGAACATATGATCTTTGTTCTATTTGCTGTTTTTAGAAGTGCACGATTCTATTGGTTGGTTGGTTGGTTGGTTGGATTTTGCATTTTCGTTTCAACTCTGGGTTGTTTTATAAAGAAGACATTTTTGTTTTAATAATTCATGTTGGGTATCCAACTTTTTAAAAACACATTTTAAAACTCATCTTTGATCTATGTAACCCATAGATGGGACCCTAACAGGTAATACCACTCCGAGTCAGGGTGGAAATGGGGGTAATGGTAATGAAGGGGTACTCTACACACCCCATAACTCCAGAATGAACTAGGTGTGTCATAAAAGTTCCGAGTTTGAAGCTGTATTTACCAAGATAGAAATTAACAATGAATGGAACGTTAATTTTCTTCGAAATACAAGGTGTGTCATAAAAGTGCCGAGTCTGAAGCTGTATTTTCCTAGATAGAAATGAACAATGAATGAAACGCTAATTATTTTTCAGAATACAAGGGGTGTCATAAAAGTGCCGAGTCTGAAACTGTATTTACCAAGATAGAAATTAACAATGAATGGAACGTTAATTTTCTTCAGAATACAAGGTGTGTCAAAAAGTACAAAAATCTCGATACTTTTTTGACACACCTTGTATTCTATGTAACCCATAGATCGGACCCTAACAGGTACTACCACTCCGGGTCAGGGTAGAACTGGGGGTAATGGTAATGGAGGGGTAATCTACACACCCCAGAACTCGAGAATGGACCAGGTGTGTCATAAAAGTGCCGAGTCTGAAACTGTATTTACCAAGATAGAAATGAAAAATGAATGAAACGTTCATTTTCTTCAGAATACCAGGTGTGTCATAAAAGTGCCGAGTTTGAAGCTGTATTTACCAAGATAGAAATGAACAATGAATGGAACGTTAATTCTTTTTCAGAATACAAGGTGTGTCATAAAAGTGCCGAGTCTGAAGCTGTATTTACCAAGATAGAAATTAACAATGAATGGAACGTTAATTTCCTTCAGAATACAAGGTGTGTCAAAAAGTACAAAAATCTCGATACTTTTTTGACACACCTTGTATTCTATGTAACCCATAGATGGGACCCTAACAGGTACTACCACTCCGAGTCAGGGTAGAACTAGGGGTAATGGTAATGAATGGGTACTCTACACAACCCAGAACTCCAGAATTACCAGGTGTGTCATAAAAATGCCGAGTTTGAAGCTGTATTTACTAAGATAGAAATTAACAATAAATGTTAGACTATAACGTTATATCCAAGACACCAAGACCCTCACTCACAGCCTTCTAGCACATATATGATAGAAAGGTTTAAGGGTTTTCCATAAGAGCAATACGGTCGGAACAATCATATAGGCACTAGAGCTTGACTTGAACATCCGATTAACCGGAGGGGGCCTCTCTAACCGACCGTCTAGCGCATGTAAGAGCCAAAATGGTGTGCTGTATGTCAGAGAAATCACATTTCCATATAATTGATAATCTTTCAATAACTGTCCATGTCTTTACTATGCATATATTAACACCAATTTGTGTAAATGTGTTATTGATGTTACATAATTATTAGATAACCTAATATTTATGTGCAATAGTGTAGAAATCAAAATGGCCGTTATAAGCTGCAGCCCATGGCCTTGAAGGATTTGAATGACAAGGCTTGACCTGTCCTGATCCTTTCTTCCGGTGGATACCGTGAGAACCCTTAGAGAGGACCCTCTCTTCCGGTTTAGATAGTAAGTAAGTTTCAGTCAGTTAGAGACTAGCAGCCGAGCTCGACGGAAGGGTAAGTCGCGTTACACGCGCTCCCGTCTTAATCTGCGCAGATGTCTGGTTGGGGATTTAAAAATGAAGTAAGATCAAAGCAAATCGGAGTCTTGTGTTATTACCTCTAAAAACTAACAATGACACAGGGCTTCTGATAAAGAGAAATCCCCAATAGAAGACCAGACACGAAGTCCCCGAGAGAAGTCCAAACGTTAGAAGAGACCTAGAAGAACTTAAGATGCCAGAAGAACAGAAGAAGAATAGAAGTAAAGAAGTAAGTAATGAGAAGGGTATGCAACATTGATATCTAGATATGTGAACTGATCTAATACTTTCAGAAGCTTGTTGTTAAGTGTGGCGATGTCTTCATCTTATTTAAAACAGATGAAATCGGTTTCTTTTTAGTTCTCACTTAGGCCAATGCCTCTTGGTGTCTTTTCCAAGCTATACAGCAGTAATTCGGTTTGAGTAGGAGTATTTGCGAGAAGCACTAGATCATCTGCGTAATCTGCATAATCTAATGACGTTCGTAGTACTTAGTCTAGGCGGATTATAAATAGAAATTGTAGGTATCCCGCTACAATTTCAGTGAAATCTATTTCACCGGCAGGTGAACTTCGTAGATCATCATTATAGCGTGTTCTTCTTTGGGGACCATATGCTAAAATGTACTCGCTCCATCTTTGCTGTGTGTGTAGAGTCAAAATACCCCGTGTATACAAGGTGTATCAAAAATGGTCGAGATTTTTTGTACTTTTTGACACACCTTGTATTTCGGAAATAAATGAAAGTTCCATCCATTGTTTATTTCTATCTTAGTAAATACAGCTTCAAACTCGGCACTTTTATGACACACCTTGTATTCTGAAAAATAATTAACGTTCCATTCATTAAGGTTTATCAAAAAGTATCGAGATTTTTTGTACTTTTTGACACACTTTGTGTTCTGAAAGAAAATGAACGTTCCATTCATTATTCATTTCTATCTTGGTAGATACAGCTTCAAACTCGGTACTTTTATGACACACCTTGTATTCTGAAAAAAAAAATTAACGTTCCATTCATTGTTTTATTTCTATCTTGGTAAATACAGCTTCAATCTCGATACTTTTTATGACACACACACACACACACACACACAACACACACACACACAATATATATATATATATATATATATATATAATATATATATATATGTATATCTATATAATGCATTTCTTTATTATAGATCTGTCGCAGTTTTATATTTGGTTGCTGAGTTTCAATGATGTAGATTTTGGTAGTAATGGTAGCTAATAATATCGTTTTTTATAGAAAATGTTTCCACTAGAAAATGATAAAATCAATGTTTTCTGTCATTACTTACTGTACCAAGTATTCTTCAGTTAACACCCATCTAAATACTGGTTATTTGACGAACAAAAACAAGAGTCCTGTTAAAAGTTTATGTAACTTTTATTCCCTTCCCATTACACGACATCATCAATCATCGATCACCAGACGTGTTGATGTTCCTATGGCTCTTCTCTCTCTCCTTCTTTTTCTCTCTTTCTCTCTTCTCTCCTCTCTCTCTCTCTATCTATCTATCTCTATCTCTCTGCTATCTCTCTGCATCTTTCTCCTCTCTCTCTCTCTATCTATCTATCTCTATCTCTCTGTCACTCTCTCTCTCGCTCTCGCTCTCTCTCTCTCTCTCTATCTATCTATCTATCTATCTATATCCGTCGCTCTCTCTGTCACTCTCTCTCTCTCTCGCCTCTCTCTTCCACACCCAATCCCTATGTCCCTGTAATGTAGGTTTTGCTACACTAGTGTGTCTATGTATAGGTGTCCACAGGAAAACGTCACTTATGACCGTCCTTACGCTCCAACAGTGTCCAGCATGTCTATTTCGTCTGACCTTGATTGTTTCTGTGATAGGAGGGAAGTGGCCGTACAGATGGTTTGTTTGTAGAGTGCTGCTGTCCAATATTTGTTCATGACAGCACGTATCCTGTGAGTGATCTCGGGAGAACACAAAAGGATGATTGTAAACTAATTCCCTATTTTTAGAAATCTCTTTATTTATTTATTTCTGAATCCTTATTTTTACAAACAGATGAATATAAGAAAATTACACATCCGTGGAGTTTATTTAAAATTTTTATCGCTGCTTAACTTCGGCGATCTATTGACTGGTTTAAGTTCACCATTGATCAGTTGATTTTCAACCAAGGTTGCCATTCCTGAAAAATAAAATCATCATTCTGGTAATTTCTAGGCCGACATCGCAGAAAGATCTGCTGTGCTTATTTAAAACCAGCATTAAAATCCTGCCTCTCAAACCGCTTGGTAACCGCCATCAAACGATCTTCCCAGTAACTCTTATAGAATGGCAGAAATAGATTCTCGTATTCATCCTTCAAGTTCTTCTAAAGACATTGGTTTCGTACAGTAGTCTTGAACCTTCAACCAACCCCAAAGAAAAAAGTCGCAGTTTTTAAATCAGGTTTTCAGGTCGGCCACTCATGCAGACCACGTTTACCCATCCATCACCCAGGATAATGGCGATTCAGTTATTCATGAACGACAATAGCAAAATATTAACGTTAAGCGAGGCATGAAGAGGAGTGAGGTGTAAAGGAGAGTTGCCTCGGGGTCCAGTGAGCTTCGGCCGCTGGACCTGCCAGAGGTTAAATTAATAGCGTTGATCCCAGAGGGCTGTCACCCCAGGCAACACCTGCCCCCTCGATTTAAAGGGGCAGGGCTGGGTTTATTGCCCAGTGCCTGACCCCCCCTTGAAGTGGAATGCCGACGGGATCAACGCAATTTTTCCACCTGTCACCCATGAGTCTCAGCTTGTGGGTGGTCACACGTAAATAGGGCCTTTGTGCCTGACCTTGTACAAGTGGGGTACGGGGAAAATATCCAACCCATACAAGTGGGGTAATGAGGGTAGTATACTCGCACAACAAAGAGAGGGAGAAAAAAACAGCACCCCCACAAAGCAGCACAGTTTGTGTGCAGTCATGCCACGAAAGGCTGTCACTCAGGGATAGACCTTGCACAAGCACTTTGCGCAGATGCAAATAATTCTTTATTTATTGAGGATATATTGATCCGGTCGTATGTGTTATATGGACAGCCTACGACCACGTCCTTTAGGTCGACGGAAAGGTCAGCAACATCCGAGTGGTTGCATAGATAGTTAAGGGAACATACAGTTAAATTGGGAAAAAATTAACTGCAATAAAGAAAAAAAGTTAATGAAATCAGTCTTAAAATAGGGAGTGTATTTTGCATCACCTTGTAGGATGTGGCTGCGGCAGTCTGTTGGCTTTCGTTGTCGTACGAGACAAAGGGTTCGATATAATTAAATTCTTCATCTTCGATTGTGCTTATAAATAATATCTTTAATCCAGTTATATTTAATAAAAGATCACAGTGAAGTTGTTCTTGGCAAATCATCGTTCTTGACGACTCGGAGCTGTTAACAAATAATCTGCCCATAATGTCATGTGCTTACCCTAAAATTAAATTTCTAAACGAAAGTGGGTTTTCCTCGAAAAATTGCTAATTTTAATGTCACATTGTCGGGAGATCACTCTCGAGCGATGCAATCTTAGTCGAGCTTAAAAGAGTATTCAGACCGCTGGCAACAAACCGAATAATAGAGAATATAAACAAAAAATCCTCTTGGTCTGGTTCTTATTTTCTTTCAGCTTTCAACGAATTAAAGGAACGATTATATGCGCCAATGGTTATGTAATTTCTAGGATTGGAGAACATTTTGAAGATTTAAACACGATGTTACATAATTTACATTACGAGGAGGGGAGAGAGTAGAGAGACGGAGAGAGGAGAGAGAGAGAGAGAGAGAGAAGAAGGGGGGGGTGATAGAGAGAGGAAGTGTATAAAGAGAGGAGATTAGAGAAAAGGGAGAGGTAGAGTAGTGTTTAGATAGAGGAATGAGAGCCGGGGATTAGAAAAGAGAGAAAGGGTGGGTTAGGTAGAGAGAGACGGAGTTAGGAGGAGAAGAGAGAGGAGAGAAGGAGGACGGCTTGAGAGAGAAACGGAGAGGAGAGAGAGAGAGAGACAGACAGAACAGAAAACAGGAACAGACAGTCAGACAAGACAGAGAGAGACACAGAGACGACACAAGAGAGAAAGCAATGGTTTATGTAGAGAGGGAAGGATAGAGAAAGGATTGGAAAATCATTTTATGAACGATTTTAACATCTTACATATTCATATTAAAACGAGGATTAGAGGATAGAGAAAGGGGATTAAGAAAGAAGATTGGTATTAAGAGAGATTTTAGAGAGAGGCAGGGTTATTGAGATTTAGAAGAGCGAGAGAGAGGAGGGAAAAGAGTGAGATCTTTTAGGAAGGAGAGAGAGAGAAGGGAGGAGAGTGCACGTTAGGAGGAGAAAAGAAAAAAGCGAACGAGAACGAGACGTTGGGGATAGAAGAGAAAGGGGGTAGCTTGAGAAGAGCAGGTAGAAAGGCTAAGCAGAGAGAAGAGAGGGAGAGAGAAGGAAGAGGCGAGAGCGAGGAGAGAGAGAGAAGAAAGAGAGAGGAGAGAGAGAGAGACAGTAAGACAGAGACAGAACGGCGAGAGAGACAAGACAGACAGCCAGGAGAGACAGGAGACAGACGGGAGGAGAAGAGAGAGATAGGAACTCTGGAGAAGAGCAGAAGTTAGCCTGACGACCGGGGACGGAACGAAGCCAACCGCCGACGGGACAAACACAAAGACGAGGGGGAAGGGGAAAAACGGAGGACCGGAACCGGGACAGCCTCCTCTCCTCCCCTCAGGGACGACACTGCCCTATCTGTGGGGGATCTTTTCTGTCTGGCTTTGCCGGGTCTGCCTTCTGGCTTTTCTAGGGCCCCTGCTTGCCTTTCCTTTTCTGCCTCCTGCTCTTTGCCTGCCTGCCCCTTTGGCTCCTCGCTTGTTATCCATTCCTTTACTCCCCGAGGTTCACCCACTTTCGAGGGCAGAACCTCTATTAGACCCTCATTCTTAAATGGGTTATTTAAAAGTACTAGTAAAGTAAAAATCGGTCGGGCGGATTGCCTATTATCAGTCATCTGCCGAATGATAGCAAAGGGAGCCTATCTTCTTTTTCGCTTATGCAGTTGATTAGAACACGGGACAGTGGAGGCTATACCACCGTCAGCCTTCGCCCCATTTTACAGCACAGAAGAATGTGCTACTCATTGGCTGAGCCTGAAGAAAACATGAGAGTCATTATCAAATTAGCTTCTGTTAAAAAATTGAGTAGAAAAAACTTCAATAAGAAGATAACCAGAAAACCTACAAGTGCATAATCTGATCTCATAGTGGACATACACATGAAAAACATCGTTTCCTGAGCTGTATGATTACAAACTGGCTTGCTGACATGGTAACTTCCTAGTCTCTTCCTGGCCTGGGGTAGTACCCCCTTCATCAGATTACTCCAGAACCCACTCTTTATAATCTCTACTATTTGTATTTTGTAACTTTTTTTTCTGCCCCTGGCTTTTGTTCTTGGACGACAGGCCTCAATCCAACCTTTTTTCAGAACCATCCCTGCGTCATGCGCGCGCGTGTCCACGGAATATCTCGCTCGTCCATACCATATATAGGCTACCTCTATATTCTCGTATATATATCGTGACGTGATATCTGTACAATACTATATCAAATCTCTCCCTCACATACGTGGTCCGAGAC
>CM042142.1:53192799-53220299 GCA_023376005.1 Doryteuthis pealeii
CTCATATATTGTTAATGATAAGAAAGGGTTGATTTTTCTAAAATATTTTCCAAGATTAATTTTTTTTTTAAATTATGCACATACAGAAAAGTTTTTATAAACGAAATATTGAATCACATAATAGTACCCATATCAACAAATACCTAGCAACACTGAAACTGACTTAACAAGTGAAGATCCGGATCTCTTCAGTCAGAGCAGAATTTTTTGTTAATTTTTTCGTTGTTTTTGCTGTTCACATGTTTTATTTAAACTTAATTTCAGCTTTAACCTTTTTTTATCAAAGTACCCAGATGACTCCTCAGCTACAATATTACTTACTAGCAGGACCTGTACATATAAAACAGTAAGATAATTCAATGAATTCAATTTGGATAAGCGACACCAGATAATCTGAATTTACATTGCACTTTATCTTGAACGATTTGGACGGTTTCATTTTTAACCAGAGGGTGTTGCAAGATGATAACGGACGGATGATTAAGGAACAATTAATATATAATTACAGCATTCATGCTACCCTCGTGACACTCACTATTAATCAACACCTAGATGCTCGAATGATTTTTACTATAAAAATGCATTGGAAATTATTTTTATTATAAAAATGCATTGGACATTATTTTTACTATGAAAATGTATTGGAAATCACTTTTACTATAAAAATATTGGAAATCACTTTTACTATAAAAATGCAATGGAAATGATTTTTACTATAAAAATGCATTGGACATTATTTTTACTATGAAAATGTATTGGAAATCACTTTTACTATAAAAATGCAATGGAAATGATTTTTACTATAAAAATGCATTGGACATTATTTTTACTACAAAAACAAGTGTTGGAAATGATTTTTACTGAAAAAAAAATGTATTGGAAATGAATTTTTACAATAGAATTTCACTGGAAATTGTTTTTTTACTATAAAAATTCATAGGAAATCCTTTTTACTATAAAATGCGTTGGAAATGAATTTTACAATAAAAATGCATGGGAAATGATCTTTAATATAAAATAACGTTAAGCTGATCTATAAGAGAGGGTTCGGGGATTTATAAACGCCAGGTGATTCCAAAATCGTAAATAGGTAGAGGGGACCATGAAAAGAAAAAGTGAATAGGACTTGAACTCGGCATGACAACAGCATCTTCTTATTTGCTACTAACTGTGCCAGTTCAGGCCTCCTTGATAGCTAAGATAAGCCGATAGAGAAAAAATTCAGGTAATTTACATAGCCTAGATAAAGTGGCTATGAATGAAGATATAAAACTGGGATGTCTCAGTGACGATATAATACAAAGCTCAGACAACAACAACTACAAAAAAATGATAATAAATAAAATAAACAGAAGAAAAAAAATGCAAGGAAAGTGCAGTCGTTGTATTGGTACGCGTTAAGCCGAGCATTTTCAGTGTGACACCTGTGCAATTCCGGGCAAGGGTCTCAGCTATATTGCACTTGAAGCGGCTACAAATGGCGATGGTGGTGGCACGGCTTGCCTGCAGAGTGCTGAATATCCACAGATGAGTGCGTGCAATGCCCCCTGGCGTGTCAGCGGCTGCACCGGCACAAGTGGCCACTCAGAAGATCAACAGGGGGAAAAACTCGTGTGCGGGGGAAAAATGCATTTTGCAATTGTCTGCCGCCACACAACCAGGAGCAAATACGTGCAGTGCATTTTCTGTTCGTTTATCAAGATAAGTACACGTCTCCTTTTTATGAGTGCAGGATTCGCATATCCGTAAGTCTTAAGTGCAATATAATATATAATATTTTATATATATATATATATGTGTGTGTGTGTGTGTGTGTGCGTAAAATTGTATGTAATCATATTTGTGTATATGAGTACATGGATTGCATATCTTGAGACTTAAGTGCATTAAATATGTAATATGTATGTATGTATGTGTGTATGGATGTGGTGTAATAAAATTGCGCGCGGCTATATGTGCGTGTTTCGGTGCACGTTCCCATCCTCTCTCTCTCCCCCACTAAATCTCTCTCTCTCTCTCTCTCTCTCTCTCTCTCTCTATCTAATCTATCTATCTATCTATCTATCTGTCTATCTATATATCTATCTATCTAATTTTCAGTGTATATACTATATATGTGTTATATATATATATATATGTTTTATATATATATATATATAGTGAGTTGGAAGTAAGTTGGATATTATGTACTAAGTTCCATTTATTATTTATTATATCATTATTTATTATTAAATAATAAATGGAACTTAGTACAATAATATCCAAATCAGTTTCTACTTTATTTGACACATTTCACTCATGCTTGACATTAAAACCCAAAAACTATTTTCCCATAAATATATATGAAACATATATACATATTAACACTATACACTGAAAATTAGACTCATCTGATATATATATATATATATATATATATATATATATATAGAGAGAGAGAGAAGAGAGAGAGAGAGAAAGATAGAGAGAGAGATAGAGAGAGAGAGATAGAGAAAGAGAGAGAGGAAGGGAGAAATACTCGCAATAATTAAAAAGCACCTACATAAATTAATTGGGGTTCGAATCAGTTGGACCCTTTGGAATATTCTTATATATAAGAATATAATATACACTGTGCTGAAGTCCACCACTTGAACTTATAGACTCTGTGTAGGTGCATGAATTAAGGCCAGCCAATCAACAGCTCGAATACGTGGTTAGTTTACCAATTTAATCAGCGAAGGCCGTTTATTTGCACGTATGCGCCACTGACAAACGGATCTGCATCCTACGCTCTGCTCAACCAAAAGGATCATACCCAACACTAAGGGACACCCGAGGAAACAACCAAAGGTTTCTTCACTAAAAGATCAGCATCTTCTTAATAAGAGGATCTCCATTGTAAAGTGCTCTCACTTGAAGCCTAAAATGACCACAACAAATCTTAACAGGGCCGGTGTCGTATTATTCAAATTTCCCTCTCATAAGAAACAGAAAAAAAATTTAATAACAGTCCAGATTTATCTGTTGTCATTAAGTTGAAAACAAAAATATCTTCTTTGAAAAAATAGGAAGTAAAACACTGTTGAGATTTTAAAAAGATTTTTTGTTCTTATTTGAGCCAGAAAATCTATTCATTTTAGTCATGTTAGTAGAAGGATATCATTTGTTTTTTGCTGGACTGATTTTAATATTTTGCCTGAAATAACCAGACACGTTATTTGTATTTTTCTTTTCTTCGTGTTACACATTTATGAATACTTTTCAGCAAAATCTATCTAGATCAATATTGATATTCAATGAAAAAAGGACTCCTCCGTCGATTTCGACGCATGAAGGTTCATCCAATGAACAACCAACACTGTGGTTTGTTTATAGTGGTGAAGGTTTGTGTTGGACCATCCCCACGTTTTGGCACAGTCGATAGGAATGAATTGGTGCACAAGGAATGCCACAAACCCAATCAACGACTGACCTCAGATTTTTCGAATTAAGTTTTCCTTCTCCTAGACTGGTTACCTATTCAAGGTTAAAGAGCCCAGTCTGTCCTACTATAGATGGAGGGGAAATGTATGGATTCATAACTTTCCCAATGGTGTTAACGCTATGTGAAATGTAAACAACCTTGTTAGGATTTGAACTCGGGTTGACGAGTCAATTTCCTACGACTCTAACCATTATGCCACGCGTTTTGATATATATAGGTCCTTACTTTGCATGCAAAGGTTTATTTCTATTTCATGGGTAACTTTTGCTGGATTTTGCACTTAATTGTGATTATTTCCAAATTTTTACAATTCAATTTACAACTGAATTGGCGGGACCGGTATCGAACCCGGGAACCTTACGATTCATAGGCGGATGCTCTACCAACCGAGCTAAACCGAACTTTGAAAAGTCGACTAAAAATAACAAGTAAAGTTTTTTTTTTAAAAATCGAAATGAATATATATTCATTAAAAGCATATACGGCTGTACCTTGATTTACGAGTTTTATTTCATTTCGCTCGTAACACAATTCCCCTCGTATTCAAATCAATTATCCACATTGAAATATAACTGAAATGCCATTCATCCGTTCCAGCCACTCCACAGAACAAAACAAACAAAAAAAAACACCCTAATTTTTTTTTAATATACGAAAACGAGCAGTCAAGGTATCACAGTATCCATATTTTCCTCTTTATTTTGTTTCTCTCTTTCAAAATCGTATTGTAAAATTTCAAAGTCATAAATACAAGAAAATCACTTAAAATCACCAATACAACCATCAATTAAAACATGACAATTTCCAAATTTTAATATAAATCCACCGATAGAATGGCTTTCAAGCTAGTATCTAATAAAAAATAAATAACGTGCTGATATTTGCATTATCAAATTTTGGTTATATTGAAATCTTTGCTGAACACAAACTCTGGTGAATATGAAGTACCCTGCTTCATTACCCATTACTTTCCTGGTGCACTTTGACTCAGAGTGGTTGTATCTGTTAGGGTCACATCTATGGGTTAAACAGAAAGAAACAAGAGTTTAAAAATATGAATTAAAAAACTATTTAAATACCTTATGAAGCATAAATATAACAAAACGTCTTCGGCATAAAATAACCCACAAGGATTGACAAGTCATAAAATCAAACAAAACAATCCAAACAGAAGTTGTGGTCATTTCTATTGTGATATTGAGCATATCTATCTATCCATTTATCCCATTCTATTCTATCTATTCATTTCAGTCTGTTCTTATCTATCTATCTATCTATCTATCTATCTATCTATCTATCTATCTATCAATCTATCTTAATGAAGTATCTATCTATCTATCTATCTATCAATCTATCTATCTATCTTAATGAAGTATCTATTTATCTTAATGCAGTATCTATCTATCTATCTATCTCAATCTGATCATATCTATCTATCTATCTATCTTAATGAAGTATCTATCTCTTTATATATCTCTATATATATCTGTCTATTCCAGTCTGTGCCTATCTATCTATCTTTCTATTTCAATCTGATCATATTTCTATCTATCAATCTATCTATCTATGGCAGTCTGTTTATATCTATTTTCTCTCTCTTTCTCTCTCTCTCTCTCTCTCTCTCCCTCTCTCTTCTCTCTCTCTTTTCTCCTCTTCTTCCTTATTCTTGATAGTTTGCATAATATCACAAGTAAAATGGTTTGATCCTCATTTGGTACACCCTCATGACCTTTCGTCATACTGAACTAATTTTCTGTCCAGTGTGCATTTTTGACAAAAGGTAAATTTCCGTTGATATTAATTACTTGTCTTTGGGACTTTAATAGGCTCTGTGCTTTTCAATTGCAATTTTCAAAATGGCGTACCTAAAAAGCCCACCCAATTATGCATTTGGCGCCACAGTATCATTATATCGGGAGACACTTGTCATAAACCGCCTCCATTCGTTCATAGCCATAAATAAGGTTATTTGTAATTCAAATGATCACTTCTCAAAAGTAACTGCAGGTTGTGTTTTTAGGCCTCTGATTCTAATAGTCGGTAATAAGAAAGAAGAGTACAAGTAGTTAGTCTATAATAGTATATATATATTATTATATAATATATATATTAGTATAGTATTATATATATACGAAGAAAGGGACAGGGAAGAGAAAGGGAGGGAGAGAATAGTAGAAACCACAAAGACATATATGGTAATAGATGGAGAAAAACTGACTGATAGAACGAGCGCGAGAGAGAGAAAAAAAAGAGAGAGAGAGAGAGAGAAGAGAGAGAGAGAGAGAGAGAGGAAAGAGGGAGAGAGAAGGAAGGAATGGAGAGATGAAAAGAAAGACATATTCACAAATATATATATATGTTAATAGACGCAGAAAGTGTGAGTGAGTGTGTTTTTTTAGGAGTCTGATTCTCCGTTGGTAATGATGAAAAATAGAATATATCATACACACAAACACACATATATATATATATATAATATATAGTAATATATAAGGGCCAGTGAGTAGCACATATTGGGTAATCTGATCTGTGTGGTAAAGTGGGGAGCTGCAGGTATGTGGGGCGCTCCACTTCAGCAAAACAATCTCCCTGGTCTTGCACTAGCGAAAAGGGGATAGATTCCTTCACTGTCCGGCTGATACCGACAATAAGCTGCTTCGCCAACTTTTACTTTACTTTTTATCAAGAGAGAAAGAGAGAGAGAGAGAGTATGTGTGTGTATGTGTGTGTGTGTGTGTGAGAGAGAGAGAGAGAGGGGGGAGAGAAATACAGATTGACAACGATATAGATAGTAATAGACTGAGAAAGAGCCCACGAGAGAAAGAGAAGAGAGAGAGAGAGGGGGGTGAGGGATACAGAAGGAGAGATAATATGTGCGTGTGTGTGTGTTTGAGAGAGAGAGAGAGAGAGAGAGAGAGAGAGAGAGAGAGAGAGAGAGAAAGAAAGAGAGTAAGAGAGAGAGAGGGGGGAAGAGAAATACAGATTGACAACGATATAGATGGTAATAGACTGAGAAAGAGCCTACGAGAGAAAGACACAGAGAGAGGAGAGAGAGAAGAGAGAGAGAGAGAGAGAGAAGAGAACGAGAGAGGAGAGGACAGAGAAGTGGAGAGAGAATTATGTGGTGTGTGTGTGAGAGAGAGAGAGAGAGAGAGAGAGAGAGGGGGAGAGAGAAAGAAGAGAGAGAGAGAGGGAGGAAGAGACGATAAACAGATATAGGGAGTAAAGAGAACGTAAAAGGTAGTGAGGTACTCATAAGCTAAAATGAGAGACAATAGAAGAAAGACAAATACGCACATACGCTCTTTTAAAATAGAAAAAAGAGAAAACGCAAATACACGTATATACTGAGAGAAAGTAACAATATATACGGTTAAAGTCACAGGAAAAATGGACTCGTCGTCCCGAGTTCAAATCCTGAACCTGGTAATTGCATTTCACTTAGCGCTAATACCCTTGGGAAAGGTATGAATCCTACTCTCCCTCCAGTTATCGATAAATAGTAGGACAGACTGTGCTCTTTAACCTTGATTAGGCAACCGGTCTAGGAGAAGGAAAACTCTAAATTCAAACCTGTTGAACTCCGTTTAAGAAATTGACCATTTGTCACATCCTGCTCGTGCGGATTGGTTGGTAAATAAATATACGGAATAAAGGAACAGTTATTTACTAAGCTTAGCTTAAATGTGGCATGAGGCCAAAAGTATGGTGCGCCCAGTAAGAATCGAACTTACAAACAATGGTTAAGCTAGTCTAGCTTGCTAACCATTACACCACGTGAGGTGCCGAAAGAACACATGTATAAATGGATAGATAGAAACCAGATGCCCACAACCAAACCTGTGGTCGCATATACAAATGTTTTTAGGAAAATTCATGTAAAGGCTGATACAAATATATTGAATCATCATCATCACCATCATCATCATCATCATCATCATCGTCACCATCATCATCACCATCATCATCACCATCGTCATTGTCATCATCATCATGGTGTCCGTGCCTTTCTTCTTATAAGACTGGCTTGGACTATTCTACTATTTGCAATAGGGGTGTTATGTTACAGTATACTCAACCCTGTAGCCTGGGGCTGTAGAATAGATCGACTGCACCTGTGCAGAGGGGTAAAATCCCCCCCCCCGAAGATGTGTAAATACGAAAATGCGTGGGAATAGAATTTCCTATTTTCTACATACCCTGAGCAAGTCTCTGATTGGCTGGTGCGTATCCCAGAGCCATTATTTGAGAATGCCTGAACTATTCGTTAAAAAAGCACAGAGCGAATCATGAAATGAGATGGTCTAATAACAGGTCAGAGTTACCGGTTGAACAAATATGATGTTACAAAACCCTAAATCTGTAACGATACTGGTGTAACATCACTGATGACAGTCTTTGGTGCATTTCGGCGATGTTTAACAAGACTATCCAACCCCTCCACCGCCACGGACAGGATGTGACAGAAAGTCAATCTTTAAACAGATTTTAAATTCAATTTTCTTTCTTCTTGACTGGTTACCTTAGGATGTGGTCCACCTTGTCTGCTAGCATGTTCGTGGCTGTTAAAGCCAATACCGACATGCAGGCACCGTCGCAATGGTTGCCGCTAAAGGTCTGTTCGGGGTTTGCTGGCCTATTATTGTTGTTCTTCCTTCTGTGCTTTTTGTCCTTCAGGATTGCCATGCGGGTGTTTTCAAAGGAGACAATATGGTTGGTGGTTAGACGCCATGCGTCATGGTTCTCAGCGAGTGTAGATGTGACAGGCAATACGGGAATTTTTTCAAGCGGTCCTCGGATCACTACTCTGGTGACCCTCTGTCGTGATGCTGAGATGAATTTTGAAATGTCAAAATACTTTTTTTTAAATTTTAAAATGCAAACGGAAAATAATTTACTTAAAAAATGTACTATAAAAAAAGATTAAAAAAAGAAAATAATAAATTCTTAAATAAATTAAAATTGTTGATAATAATTTAAAATATTGTTTTATGTCGAAATAAATAGGAGTTTATAAAAAACAAAATTTATAAAAATTTAATGTCCAGTGAAGAAATAATGTTTAATTTAACTTCACTAGATATTCCAGTCAATATTCAAACAGATTTTGAATTCAATTTTCTTTCTTCTTGACTGGTTACCTAAGGATGTGGTCCATCTTGTCTGCTAGCATGTTCGTGGCTGATAAGGCCAATACCGACATGCCATGCGGGTGTTTTCAAAGGAGACAATATGGTTGGTGGTTAGACGCCATGCGTCATGGTACTCAGCGAGTGTGGATGTGACAGGCAATATGGGAATTTTTTCAAGCAGTCCTCGGATCACTAATTTGGTGACCCTCTGTCGTGATGCTGAGATGAATTTTGGCATGAATAGTGATCCTAGTAAAACCAGAACTCCAACGTAACAAAGACACACACACATTTTCACACACACACACACACACACACAGATACAGACAGATAGACAGACAGACACACGCACACACACTCACACACACACACACACACACACACACACACACACACACACATATATATATATATATATATATATATATATATATATATATACAAAAAAGTATCGAGAGTTTTTGTAATTTTTGACACACATTGTATTTTGAAAGAAATAACGTTCCATTCATTCTTCATTTTTATCTTGGTAAATACAGCTTTGACCTTAGTACTTTTTTGTCACACCTTGTATTCAGAAAGGAATTAATGAATGGAACGTTAGTTTTTTTTTTTCAGAATACAAGGTGTGTCAAAAAACCTTTATATATATATATATATATATATATATATATATATATATATATATGATGTACACATTCATCAATCTCGGCGTATAAAGTTCGGTTAAGGAGAAAAACCGTCGGACTTGCTACACAAATGATTTGGGGGTCCCATCATGGTGTAAAGGTTAACGAGCTAGACTCGCAGATCCGTTACAACTAAATAGCAAAATAGAATACATAATCAAAAAATTGTTTTATTTTTCCAAATCTGAATATGTGATTTTGTTTTAATTGATTTCAGATAACCCATATGTAATGGACAGTCGAACATCGTACTTTCATTGTAGAAACCGTTTATCAGGAACAACGAGTCGGTAACAATTAATAAAACAAAACGGCATGATATGTACATTTGGAAAATAAAGACAGTTTTGCATTATTTATTCTATTTGGCTTTTCATCAAACTTACAAATGAATCATCATTTTGCCCCAACTCGAATATATATATATATATATATATATATATATATATATATATAAAGTTAGGGTAGTATGCACATGAAGTCAACGGCGCTTGGTTACTAGCAGCTTCTTGCCTATGCGATTTTCAAACCAAGTCACTATTATAAATATAGTACACTTTACTTTATATATATATATATATATATATATATATATATATATAAAGTCGTCGAGGTGGCCTAAAGTCGATATCAGCCAGACAGCGAGGGAGTCTATCCCCTTTTCACTATACCAAGGAGATTGTTTTTTGTGACTGAGGCGGAGCGCCACATCTCTCATCAGCTCCTAACTTTACTGCACAGATCCCTGTGCTACTCATACGCTGAGTTGGCGAGGGCTGGTAACGAACACGAAACCTTGCGGTTCCTCGTCCGACGCTTTACCGACTGATCTAATATATATATATATATATATATATATATTCCCAAAATTGTATATATACTTTATACACACACACACACACACACACACACGCATATATATATATATATAACGAGAGAGAGAGATGGGAGGAGAGAGATATTTAGCTGATACATCAATCAGTCCACTTACTAATGAAAAAGCATGTATTTTGCACAACACAAAGAAAGAGAGGGAGAAAGAAAAACAAACAGAAATAGAGAGACATAGAGGCAATACAGAGACGTAGATAGGGAGGGGGGAGTATTTCGAAAAGTGTTGTTTGCGACCACAAGCGCGTCTTGCTTTTGAACGAGACAACTAATATGTTTTCAACAAAACGCTGGTGACGGTCCACCTGCGTACTTGAGCCGTAAGCTGTGTCATCTTAAGCCGTAAGTATCCATCTGTCGTACAGAGACGTACATCAATCACTGCCTAACTGCTGGGAGCAAACACACACACTCACACTGCCAGTGCACTCAGTCAAGGATGACAATGGATAAAGCAGTTGTCTGCCCGCTTCTTCCTAGAGAGGTTAAATAAGTGCAGTGGATTTAGGATAAGACAAGAGTCATAGGAGGACAGCTGTATGCATTTCTGAGGGAGGTTTAGCTCAGTCGGTAGAGTGTTCGACTAGAAAGCACAAGGTTCCTAGTTCGATATCGGCTCCCGCCAACTCAGCGTATGAGTAGCACAGTGATCTGTGCGGTAAAGTGAGGAGCTGATGGTAGGTGTGGAGCTCTACCTCAGATGCTAAAACAATCTCCTTGATCTAGCGCTAGTGAAAAGGGGATAGACTCCCTCGCTGTCTGGCTGATACCGACATTAGGCCGCCCCGATGACTTTACTTTACTTACATAGTAAATACGTCGGTTGGTGCAGTAGAATACATTAGTAGACTGTACCTTTATAGAGAGGTAACCCGCCCTCCAATGGAGTCACCTGGTGGCCATGGGTGGCGACCTGTAATGCTTAAGAACGGAATCAAGGTAGACGAGCAACACTCTTTTTAGACAGGGACAAGCACAGGCACCACAAACAGAACAGTGTTGCCAATATACGAACAAACGGTTTTTCTGCCAGTCCAGCGCTTAGGAGACCTTACTTTGTGCATTACCCTCGTAAAACAAGTTAAAAAATAAGTAACAAAATATCGTGTTGTAATCGTGCACTTGTTAAGTGGTGAGAGAATAGGTATAGTAAAACAAACAGATACCTTTTGCAGATTTCTGATGTTCTGGAATAATAGTGTGAAGTATTTATATGCAAGAATTGGGTTTCCCAAATGGTTCCGAATATTGTCTCAAGAATAACACTAACCGGGTAGACGATCAATCGGCTGGTCACGTTAAGCCGTAGAACCTATATGATTGGCCTTACCCTATTCTCCTTATGGAAACCACCAACCCAAGTCGGTGTGTGTCGTTCTTCATGTCCTGGATTTGACGTTTTTCAAACAATTTATTTTGATAGACATTCGATGTTTAAAAATCCTATTGAATTTTAATAATTGAATTTTTTTTTTTTTGCTTGCCAGGACACTCCAAAAATTTTATGTGGTCCCCAAAGTGGGGGACATATGGCCTCTGGTTGAAAACCACTGGTTTGGACGAATGAAAAGGACATTTGCTGATTTCAGTAAATGTTCTTTTTGTTCTGTCTCGTTGTTGTTGTTGTTGTTGTTGTTGCTGTTGTTGTTTTTGTTTTTGTTGTTTTTGTTTTTGTTTTTGTTGTTGTTTCTTGGGATTTTTTTCTCTTTCTTTTCGTTTTTTTTGTATGATTTGAGTCTCAGATGCTTATTTGTGTGGTATCTCGTAAAACAGCCCTGGAGGCATATGGGCAAATAGTATCCTTCTTTCTCATCGTGACAGTCTCTCCATCAATACATTGTTGGCTTCCTACTTGAATGGCACAGGTTGCTCTTGCCCATAATGCAGTTAGGTTTGTATTTACAGCCACATTGGAAAAAAACCGGGTCAGCAAATAGACCCTCGTATGAAATTCGACTTTTGCATACAGTTATATGGTATCCAGTTATTTACTGAGCTTAGCTTACTTGCCAGTAGTATGCCGCTCCCAGTGAGAATCAAACTCACGACCAATTGTCTCTAAATCGAGCTGGCTAACCATTATGTATTATGAATATTAATCGGGAAAACATTGACACGCAGAATAAAATCAGACATAGAGGCATGTTTCGCATTTTCAAGTTTTCATTGGTTTTCCAGATAAAAATTAAAAAAGAAATGAGACGACATATATAAAGTTAAACTTGTGCAAGGGTTAGGGTTAGATGTTAAGGTTTAGGGTTAAGATTGGTGTTTGGGTTAGGACTTGGGTTAGCGGCAGGGTAAAGGTTAGGGGTTACGGATAGCGGTAGTATTAGTGTTGGGG
The DNA here is from genome assembly GCA_023376005.1 of Doryteuthis pealeii. Taxonomy (NCBI): domain Eukaryota; kingdom Metazoa; phylum Mollusca; class Cephalopoda; order Myopsida; family Loliginidae; genus Doryteuthis; species Doryteuthis pealeii. The sequence continues at coordinate 53,205,322 of CM042142.1, forward strand.
TTAAGGTTAGGCTTAGCGGCATGGTTAGGGTTTGGGGTTAGAAGTTGGTTAGGGTTAAAAATTTTAACTGAAAAAAATTGTCTATTGCAGTCGGATGAGGGGGGTTATACTTTTCCCAAGGGTATTGTTGGACTTTTTTGTATATATATATATATATTTACCAACACCTCCGCGCGAGCAGGATGTGACACAAGGTCAATTTATTAAACGAAATTTAACAGGTTTGAATTAAAAGTTTTCCTTCTCCTAGACTGGTTATCTAGCCATGGTTAAAGAGCACAGTATGTCCTGCTATTTGCCCATAGCTGGAGGGAGAATTGGATTCATACCTTTCCAAAGAGTATTAGCGCTATGTGAAATGCCAACAGCTTCGGCCAGGAATTGAACTCGGGTCGACGAGTCCATTTCCTACGACTCTAACCATTAGTTCACGCGCCTCCACGCGACTTTTTTGTATATAAGGTTTGCTCCAATTCCCCAACTGAAATTATAGACTAGCCAAGGTCACGTGGTTTACTCTTCCGGCTAATCAACAGCCATAATGCGTGGCTGATTCACTACTTAAACACTGATACTTACGACAGTTCACTTGCAATCATTGAGGAGGAACTTACGGCCATTGACGAAGGAACTGAGGATTCTTTACCAGAGGATTACCAAGGATTACTGCTGGACAAGCGCTCTTGCTTGAAGGCCTAAAGGATGGCCCATAAAAACCTAACAGTGAATATAATAGCGCCAATCGATTTTATGGCATGCCAATTCTTGTTGGATTATCTTATGCTGAAGACAAAATTTAACTTGAAAAAAAAATTGAATACCATCAATTAATAACTATTCAATTATTTTTTCAAACTCAATGTTTTCACGTTAAACTATCTGATGGTGAGGTTCCAGTTCGGGAGGTCTGGGGAGTGTGAAGCACCCCTTCATCACCATTGCTCCCTGATCCACTCTGACCCGGAGTGGTAGTACCTGTTAGGGTCCCATCTATGGGTTAAATAGAAAAGTATTATAAAAAATTGAGTATCCATTAAGAATAAATTCATTTCAAAACTTTGCCGGCATTAAATGACACCACCGAGGTTGATATGCCGTAAAACAAAACAAACAAGAAACAACAAGAAACTCAATTTCTTTAAACAATTTTTTAAATTTTTTTCCTATTTAAACCCTAGATGGGACACTACCAGGTACTACCACTCCGAGTCAGAATGGATCTGGGAGTAATGGCATTGAAGGGGTACTCCACACTGACCACACATAAATCTGGAACGGCTTTAGTATAATAGCACCAGGGATAGACTCCCTCACTGCCCGGCTGATACCGACAATAAGCTATACCAACGTCTATTAATTGTGAAAAGATTGACTCGCACAATAAAATCTTCTTGGATTATATCATTGGATTCAGATGTGAATTTCAAACGCTTAAAAAATCTCCACTATACGGTAGAGCGTTTCGGTTAGAAACCACAAGGTTCCTAGTTCGATACCGGCCCTCGCAAAATCAGTGTATATATATTTACCAACCCCTCCGCACGAGCAGGATGCGACACAATTTCTTAAGCGGAGTTTAACAGGTTTGAATTCAGAGTTTTCCTTCTCCTAGACCGGTTGCCTAACCAAGGTTAAAGAGCACAGCCTGCCCTACTATTTATCCATAGCTGGATGGAGAGTAGGATTCATACCTTTCCCAAGCGTATTAGCGCTAAGTGAAATGCAATTACCACATCCAGGATTTGAACTCGGGGCGACGAGTCCATTTCCGATGACTTTAATAACCATTACACCACGCGCTCTCCACGAAATCCCACCTAATCAGCGTATAAGTAGCACAGGGATCTGTGCGATAAAGTAAGGAGCTGGTGGTAGGTGTGGCGCTCCACCTCAGACGCACAAACAATCTCCTTGGTCCAGCGTTAGTGAAAAGGGGATAGACTCTCTCGATGATCGGCTGATACTGACTTTAGGCCACCCCGACGGCTTATATACACACGCAGTAGTGAGAGGGTTAAATGGCTGGATTTATTTCGGACAGAGCTTGTTTACAGAAGTGAATGGTTCGAAAAGAAGATTACTGGTGTCAAGAAAGAAAAAAAGATTGGATAAACTTTGAAAAAAAAAAAAAAGAAAAAAAAAAAAAAAAGAAATTGGAAATTTTCGAAATTTTGTTTTCACACCTTTTTTTTTTTTCAAATTTAAATTTCCAACGTGCATTTCTAATCTTTATCTTTGGCTCATTGGCAATTGTTTTGGTATTGCGAGTAAAATTATTGGATTAGGTCAATCTTAGTGAACTGAAATTGATTACAAACACTTGCTAATTGTTTTCTTTCTAATGACTTGTATATTTTTTTCCTAATTTACAATAAGTCCAATTCTTTGGGGTTTTTTTTGTTCTAAGGGTAATCTTCGCAATTCTCACACTACTTTTAGCATTCTTTTGGAATTCTATTGGTAAAAATAATTATTTTAAATTTATATAAATCACGAGTGTGCGCGTGCGCGTGCCCGTGAACTAGCTTATTTACTAAACGCAGAATTTAAAAAAAAAAAAAAAAAGATGAAAAGAATAATGATATTGAAAACGGAAAGATCATGCCAGTGAGACCGGGTGGGAGGTCTTCAAATCAACGAAGATCAGACTGACAAGACAGAGAAATGTCGAAATAAATTTGAATTTATATCTAAATCAAGTTAACTTATTCATTCCTATATATATATATATGTATGAGTAGTGGCTTACCGGTAGGTACGGGTACGATCGTTGGGAGCGCACAGAATCCAGGGGTTAAGACCGTGAAAAAACAAATACAAAGTGCTCAATACAATGTAGAGTAAAATTTATTTAAGAAATGGATATAAATTAACCTACTCGAGTTTCATCATCTGAATCGTCAGGCGGATGTAACCCTGACGATTCAGATGATGAAACTCGAGTAGGTTACTTTATATCCATTTCTTATATATATATATATATATATATATATATATATATACCTTTGAAAGGAAAAAATAACTCAATAAATGGTCATTCTGTAATAAATTTATTTCGACCAAAACTCAAAAGGCTTTTAGAAATTTAAATAAATTCCTAAAACTCCCTAAAATTTCAGAACCATCAGATAGGCGACACAGATAAAAAAGAATTGAAAACCTGAACATTTTTTTACCAGCATCCCTCGAATGTGTGTCAAACAGCAAATATGAGCTTACAAATTCAAGCTATTTAAAGGTTACAATGTATCTTTTAAATTTCCTTTTTAACCGGGTATATTCAAAAATGTATATGTTTGATTTTAATATCTAAAATAGAACAAAAATCATCTAGACTATATTAAAAAGGTTTAAAATGATTAAGGAGAGGTTGTTATTAACATCAACTTAGTCTAAGTAGAAAACCAAACAGATAATAAAACATAATACAACAATAAAAATTATAAAGATTGATAAAAAATGTATGCATGTGTGTATATGTGCATGTATGTATATGTGTGTATATATATGTGCATGTATATATATATGTATGTATGTATATGTAAATATATATGTATGTAATTTTAGTGTAACAATAATAATAATAATTTTACTATTTACTTTTATAATTTTATATTATACATTTATATATATATATATACATTTTTAAAATCTTATATATATATATATATATATATATATATATATATATATATATATATATATATATATAGAGAGAGAGAGAGAGAGAGAGAGAGAGAGAAAGAGAGAGAGAGTGACACAGAGAGAATCTCATTCACAAAAGCATTCGAAACTTTTGACACTCTAGTTTGTCAGATTTATTTATGGTTTAGTTCGATTTCTTTGTTTAATGACATATCAACCATCGTGGGTTATTTATTGCCAAAATCAACCCTGAAGAAGAATTTAACTAAATAGTTAAATTTGGAATTGTGGAAATTGATGGAAGATTTAGTTCAATTTTTTAATATTTTCCGATTATACTCCCGTCTGTTTCAAATCATTTTATCTGCATTCTTATTTAGTTTCATTAGTCTTTTTAATTTAATATATTTCATTACATTAAAACTTAAATACGGAGGTTGCATATTCTTGCTAGTATACAAGGTGAGTCAAAAACGTATCGGGATTGAAGCTGCATTTACCATGATAGGAATGAACAATTAATGTAACGTTAATTTTTTTTTCAGAATACAGTCTATCAAAACGTACAGATTTTAAAGCTGTATTTACCAAGATGGAAATAAAGAATGAATAGAATGTGAATTTTTTCAGAATACAAGGTGAGACAAAAATTACCGAAAATCTCGATACTTTTTTGACACACCTTGTATATAATGTAGCTTAGAGTTTCTTTATCCACAAAGTGACATTTGATGGTTTTCTGGATTTTGCTTTACTTAGACATACATTATTGTTATTCACTTTGCTTAGTCTGGCATAAAGACCTTAGGTTGCTCTTACAGTACCTGCTATTGCTAAGCAATCACTCATCTATGTACTAAGCAGTCTAATGGCTTACCTTCAGTAATCTGTCGGGAGCCCCGTACTTTCAGAGTGTCTCTGAATTTACTAAGCTTTGTTTAGTCTAGCACACAGATCACGGATTGCTTACGGTACCTCTCTTTTCTAAGTGGTCACCCATCTAAATAATGAGAAGGTTCATCGTTGCTTAACTTCAATTACCTGGCGGGAACGGGTGTTTTCAGCGTGAAATGATTGTAGATATGCATTATACAGACTAGCAAAAAATATGCGCCCCCCGGGCATATGTATTTAAGTTTTAATGTAATGAAATATATCAAATTAGAAAGACTAACGAAATTAAATACGAACGCATATAAAAAGATTACACTTATTTCGATTATATTCTAACTGGCGTCTATATAAAATCATTCATACGATTGATTTTAATATGTTGGCAAATAAAAAAAAATTATTTATTAAACCCAGTTTTGTTAAAATTAATTAACTACATCATATACCTTTATTTCTTAGTGATATATATATGACACATTGAATGATTTTAAATGCTCTATTAACATGGACTCTTTTGTGGCTAATATAACTCAGATTTTCATCGGGACATCGTTAATAAATTAAGAACACCATATTATTTCGTTAAACTTTTATTGCTTAAACTTCTTCTTCTAACTAACTCAACACGCGTGTGCATTTGATCGCAGCTAAAGCAGACATGCTTTCTGCCTGACGTACAAGCTGGAACTGAGGGTTAACTCGGTCCCACGTGACTTCATGTATTTCGCGGGCTTTCTGTAATGGAAAGTCTCGCCCGTGATATGAAAAGGGGCAACCCCTTCAGAAATACAGGGGGTTGACAATAATCTATGCATAGATTATGTAACATTTTTAGCCCCCGTCCCCTGTACATTTTCTAAGTATACACTTGAGTGGCATCATTGCAATAACAAATAGTAGTGGCGATAGTGAGTTCCCTTGGAAAATGCCACTTTGGATTTTTACTTCTGGCAGGGATTTGCCTTCCTGATTTTAATTGAACTTTCCAGTTTTCTATGGATTTTTTTATATTATTATTATTCACTTCTTGCTAGTTTTTCACACCAGCGTTAGATGATGGTCTTTCACTGTATTCTGAGATAAAACAAGCCCCCTCGGCTCTCCTGGACTCTTCTGAGTATTCTTGCCGATTTCAACAATGCCGTTGTCTGGAGGGTCTCAATTCTTCCTCTGATTTTCAATTCCTCTAGTCTGTTTGCTAAGATTTTTGGATACCGTTCCAGGTGCCTCAACTACAATTAGTATCACTTTCACCCTCATATTCCACAGTTTTTTCAATTCTCCGACAAAGCCCAGATTATTATTATTATTATTATTATTATTATTATTATTATTATTATTATTATTTTCACTCCTTTTGAGTTTTTCACATCAGTGTTAGCTGATGGTATTTCACTGGAGTCTGAGCGACAACAAGTCTCCTCAGGTCTCCCGGACTCTTATGAGTATTCTAGCCGATTGCAGCAGTGCAGTAGTCTGGATGGTCTCCATTCTTCCTCTGATTTCTAGATCCTCTAGTCTTTTTTCCAAGTTTATTGGTACCGTTCCAAGTGCACCAACTACAATTGGTATCACTTTCACTCTCATATTCCACAGCTTTTTCAATTATCTGGCAAGGTCCAGGTTTTTATCCATCTTTTCATTTTCCTTCAGCTTCACCCTGTGATCTGCTGGGACCGCAAAGTCTACCATATTATTATTATTATTATTATTATTATTATTATTATTACCTTAATGTTCTTTTCTTCCTCGGGCGTGGTCGTCAACAAATTCGAAATAATATTGATTTCAAGAGTCCAAAGAAAAAAATACTTCATAAACTAAAATTAATGTCAAGTAAAAAAAAAAGGAAATAAAATAACTTTAAATATTTTCTTTTTTAAAAAGATAAACAAATTATTTGTTCAATTTTATTTTGGGCGGGAAAAAGCTGCACGTATTGACATCTTTGATCCTCCACTTCATTTTCAGTAAAAAAAAATGTTTGATCGAACTGCCAAAAGGGGGCGCTTATGCTTGTAATACTAACTTCTACCATTTATACTGTACCCCATTATTATGAGGTACAATATAAAGAGATTTTTTATATCTTAAATTGTGAACACGTACAGACATCCTTGTCCAATGTGAAGAGAATTGGCCTATATTTCGCAAAAAAAACAACGATTCTACCAAAAGAAAATGGTTTCTGACCATCGAAGAGCTACCACGAAATAAAATGACCAAGAGACAAAATGAAAACCCAGCAAAACTTTTTCTCTGAATATTTGAGATGAGGCTTGATGATTAGTATTATCTGCGTTATTCTGACTATTGTCCTCATCTTCATTGTTATCTGTACAACGTTTCAGCCGATGTGCCCTCCGGTCTTCTTCAAGTATTTCTTCTCGGACTCGGGAACCTTCTTTCTGGACTTGGGAACCTTCTTGTCGTAATCGGAAGCCATCACAGAACTTTGAACCTAACCCTTTAGTCAATCCACGGGGTTATGCGATTCTCATTCCGCTACCCCAGAAAAATTTGTTTAAAGAGATTAAAACTAGAGATGGGAAAATCTTGAAGAACTACCACAAGAAGTCTCAATGAAAACAGATATATGTAAAAAATATGTGCAAAGAACTACCGATTTAGTTCAGTCGGAAGAGCATTCGACTCGGAACCACTAGGTTCCGGGTTCATCACCGGCCATCGCCAATTCAGCGTATAAGTAGCACGGCTTGGATCTGTACAATAAAATGGGAAGCTGATGATAGGTGTGGCACTCCAACTAAGACGCAAAAGCAATCTCTCTGGTCTAACGCTAGCGAAAAGGTGATAGACATCCTCGCTGTCCGGCTTGTTGGATTACTCCTAGTATAAGGTATGCAAAACATCATTACATATACTTACAGACTATTCTAAGTGGCGGTGACTGAATTGACCAATCAAAAAACGCCATGTATTTAATTTACTATTCAAAGGTGTTAATAAATTGTCATCGAATTACTTGCTTGATCGGCTGCTTCAAGGAAAGACCATCAGGATCAGCAGACAAGGATTAAATCGGATACCTCTTTCTACTTCGGGAACAGATCAACAGATAAGTATTATACCTGATACATCTTTCTGTCTCGGGGACATATCAACAGACAAGAATTAAATCTGATACATCTTTCTACTTCGGGGACAGATCAATATACAAGGATTATATCTGATACATCTTTTAACTTCAGGGGAGGATCAACAGATACGGATTATATCTGATACATCTTTCTACTTCGGGGACAGGTCAACAGACAAAGATTAAATCTGATACATCTTTCTACTTCGGGGACAGAACAACAGACAATGATTATATCTGATGCATCTTTCTACTTCGGGGAGAGAACAACAGACAAGGATTATATCTGATATATATTTCTACTTCGGGGACAGCACAGACAAGGATTATATCTGATATATCTTTCTACTTAGGGACAGGTCAACTGACAAGGATTATATCTGATACATCTTTCTACTTAGAGGAGAGGTCAACAGACAAGGATTAAATCTAATACATATTTCTACTTCGGGGACAGCACAGACAAGGATTATATCTGATACATCTTTCTACTTAGGAGACAGGTCAACAGAAAAGGATTAAATCGGATACATCTTTCTACTTCGGGGACAGAACAACAGACAAGGATTATATCTTATCCACCTCTCTACTTAGGAGACATGGCAAAAGACAAGGATTAAATCTGATACATCTTTCTACTTCGGGGACAGATCAACTGACAAGGATTAAACTCTGAGATTACATCTTTCAACTAGAAGGATGAACAAACTTTATGCCATAAATAATATTCTCTATGAAATTGCATTCAAATACAGACCTAAAATGGCAATTTGAATCATAACACGGCTAATACCGACAATAAGTCACTCCGACTACCTTACTTTAATTATGGGCAAACAAGTTTTTTATTAAAAAGAATAATGTTATGGACAGATTGCATCTTGCAGCAGAATATCATTTTGATACAGAATAGATGGAGAGCATATCTTCAGGTGAGTCAAGATTTTCCGTTTGTAGTGATGTTCTTGATCGTTGTCTTGGAATGCCAAATAAACGAAATATCGCCAGTATGTCTGTAAACAACGGTTAAAAATGGAAATGGTGGAATAATGTTGGGGGTTGTTTTCTTGTCCTCTTGAGTTGGTGATCTAATTCGAAGCGACAAGCATATTAATGCTAAAGAATACATTAATATTCTTTAGAAAGGACTACTACCAACAATTGACAAGCTGTTCTCCTCGGTAAATCGAATAGATATCATTTTTCAACATGATAATGCATCTCTTTCATAATGCTAAATTGACAAAAAAAGTGGCTTTCTGAAACTTCATCACAAGAGATGTTCTGGTTTGGACAAAGTCCAGATTTAAATTCGATTGAATGTATCCAAAGTTTATAGAGAAACTAAAGCGCTCTGAGATGTTTCTAATAAAGGTACGCTGTGAGAAGCAGTTAAGAATGAATGGGAAAACATTTCTATTGAACAAGGTATAATGACATGAAATTGAATGGTTTGTGTGATAGAAGGTAAGTGTTTATACAGCTGTTTTTTAAAATGGGAAACGCGTGGTGTAATGGTTAAAGTCATCGGAAATGGACTCGTCGCCCCGAGTTCAAATCCTGGATGTATTAATTGCATTTCACTAGGCGCTAATACCTTTGGGAAAGGTATGAATCCTACTCTCCCTCCAGCTATGGATAAATAGTAGGGCAGACTGGGCTCTTTAACCTTGGTTTGGCAACCGGTCTAGGAGAACTAAAACTCTGAATTTAAACATGTTAAACTCCGCTTAAGAAATTGACCTTGTATTGCGTCCTGCTTGTGCAGAGGGGTTGGTAAATATATATACAGCTGTTTTTTGTGGGTTTCTGCTTCCAAGATGTGTTCAAAAGATCTGGCAGAGTCTTTGTATAGTTACCTTCTAGCTTTTATTGAGTTCATCAACTGGTACAAGCGTATTAATGTAAAAGAATATATTAATATTCTTGATAAATGATTATTAAAATCAAACTTAATCTGTTCAAGAAAAAGGTTTGAAAACTAAAAGGTTCGAAAATCGAGACGATTTTCCTCATAAAGAAATAAAAAGAAAACAATTAATTGGTTCTTAGCCCCAAAATTTACTTAATTAATATTGCAAAGATGGTAAAAAAGCAACACCATTTTAAACAAATTGGCATACGTAAGTGTGTGGAGGTGAGGAGAGGCTGGAAGGAGTTATTACTGAGAAGGGGACATACCCTTCCACAGAAACTTCAGACAAATCAGTGTCTTCAGAAGGCTCTTCTAATTAAATTCAACATTTTTTGGCGGGCGGCTGAAAAAATTTTCAGCCTCGTAGTGTCCATTGCAATTCTCCAGTTCATGCCTGATTGTTTTTACAGTATTCAGGGAGCATTGGACAACAACCATAATTTCCTTATTTTGATGGCCGGCGCAGATTATCATGATACAAGTTATTCTCTTCCATGATACAGGTGGGTTCCAGTCATAAATTCTGTCATCACGTATATGAATGAAGAATGGTCCAAGCTTTTCAATGATGCATCGTGTGCATCAATACCTCCAACCTACGGGGAAAAATAACCAAATATAAATATGACAAATTGACCCCGAACACTATATATATATATATATATATATATATATATATATATATATATATATATATATATATTATAATATATTAATGATTTGAAGGCAATTACAATGCATATAAAAAATAAAAACAAAAAGATGTTATTTAGAAAAAATAACATCTTTTTGTTTTTGTTTTGTTTTTGTTTTTATTTTTATATGCATTGTAATTGCCTTCAAATCATTAATATATTATAACATACTTAACAATGCTTCAAACAAATTACCAATTACTATATATATATATATATATATATATATTATATATATATATATATATATGAGATGAACAAAAAGTGATAAAACAAACAGGAATATTTTCATGTTATTTATTTATTAATTTTTCTAAACTAGTTTCGATCTTTCGTCAGGAGAAAAGTTCTACTGAAATAAATTGTTTTTAGAAAGTTTTTTTTAAATATTTTCAAAGTGTTTGACAACCCAGAAAAAAATTCCTCTCGGAAAAATGTTCAGTTAACCATGGAAATTCTATTGAATAACAGCGTAATAACTGCACGAACTATAACAATAACATTCTAAGATAAACTCTGGTTTTGTTTCTATTTAAAATAAGAACAGACTAAGATAGATCGATAGATAGATAGATAGATAGATAGGAACATTGGAATTGATAGATATAACAGAATAAGATGGATAAATATGAACATAGATGCATATATATATATATATATATATATATATAGATAGATAGACAGACAGATAGAATAAATGAAAGGGATAAATACCAAAATAGCTTGTTAGCTAGCTAGCTGAATAGATATATAGATATGAATAGATAGACAGACAGACAGACAGATAGATAGATAGATAGGAACATACTGTGATTTATAAATAGAATAGAATAAGAGTGATAAATATGAACATAGATAGATAGATAGGAATATTGTAATTGATAGATATATCAGAATAAGATGGATAAATACAAACATATATATATATATATATATATATATATATATTATATATTGAAAAGTTTATTTACAGTACAGAATTTAAAAAGGACGCGTAAAAGCATATGCATGTTGTAAAATAAATTGTTTTTGTTTTTTTTCTTAAAAAGAAAAGTAAGGGTACCCTAGTTAGATTTAAAATCAGAAATGATTTTCTTTTTTTCGCTCAATGCTCCTCAGAGAAAAAATTTCATTGAAAGATGGTAATGTAGTTTAGTTTTTTGTTGTAGACAACGGAAAAGTCAGAAAGCAATGAGAAAAAGGGATTTTTTTTCTCAATAAGACAAGAGAATTCGTAAAAATCACGAAACTTACAACTCACAAGGGGGGTTCGAAAATTACGAGTGCCCCCGTTTGATAAGTTGAGGCTTGAAGTGCCAAAAAGGAGTAGTTGTTGGGACTGCTTCTGAACGCACAGGAGGGGTTGAGTGCGGGAGATGAAAAGGGACTCGAGAATCTGCAGTTGTAGTTCGCTGTTGGAACTGCAAAGGACTGAAAACATAGCTGGGTGGTAGGACCGAGCGCAAGTGGAATTTCTTAATAGATGTTGTCCAATGGTGGACGGAGTATTTATGCCTGCTGCTGTGGGACAGTCCACGTTGCCAGAACGGATGTTGTAGGGTATGTGCTGCTTGATTCGAGATTCCAGTCTCAAGGTAGTACGGCCAATGTAGCAAATCTCACATTTGCATGTAAACTTATAGATAAGGTGGCTTTTGTGATGGGGGGCTACACTATCCTTGAGATTAGGAGGAAACAGCACATTGGATTTAAGGACAATATATATATATATATATAAGTTCGAGCGTAAGATAGTTCGCGTCTCGAACCCGGCCAGAGGCAGCTGCTAAAAATGGTATAACTGCACTGATGAAAGGTGATACCTCGAAACACGTGTCTGTAGTTTACTCTCTCTCTCTCTCTCTCTCTCTCTCTCTCTCTCTATCTCTCTCTCTCTCTCTCTCTCTCTCTATATATATTATATATATATATATATATATATATTATATATAGAGAGAGAGAGAGAGAGAGACACACACACACAGACAGACAGACAGACAGACTGAATGAAAGGGATAAATACCAAAATAGCTAGCTAGCTGAATAGATATATAGATATGAATAGACTGAGATAGATAGATAGATAGATAGATAGATATGAACATACTGAGATTCATAAATAGAATAGAATAAGAGTGATAAATACGAATATAGATAGATAGATAGATAGATAGATAGATAGATTATGATTCAAAATATTTCTGTTTTAGATTTGTTCACCTTCAGTTTTCTTTGTTTCATACTAAAAAAAATGGCTGAGAGTCTGGAATTGAATCCGAGGATATTTTTGTGGTGTTAATTATTTGGTTGACCTCGTCCAATATCAAATCATTCTAAATAAATAGGAATCGGCAATTGCCTCTAAAATGTTTGTCTGTTTTTTTTTTTTCAATCACAACTTTTTGGCCCAGCAGGTGAGCTGAGAACGGTAAGAAGTGTCGCTCCAAGGGATGAAATTAAGTTTATTAATTAAAACGTCTACAGGGGGGAAAACCTTAGATAGTTTTTCTACACGGAATAAATTCATTTATAACAACTTGTTGCTAAATTGGTCATGATATGCTAAATATCTGGACAGTTGTCTGGATAAACCTCGAAGAAGTTTGACTCGAGAATGTTTCTGGCTAATGCATTAGATTTATACGAAAGTAACATCACTTTATCTCTTTCACACTCCCCATCACTACCTTCTCCTCTGTCTCTCTGTCTCTCTCTCTCTCTCTGTCTCTCTCTGTCTATCTTTCACTCGCACTCTCACTCTCACTCTCCCTATATATATATAACTTTCAAGGAAAGAAAAACCATCATCCCGTTATATTTTTTACTTCGACCAGAAACTCAAGAAATGAGTCTAGCCTCATCAGACGGCTTTTATAAATAGAGAAGATCTTAAAATCCAATTGGACACATAGCATAGTCGATAAAGGTGTTAGGTTAAGACAGTTCTAAGTGACAGTTATCTCTAGACTGCAGGTTCAATCAAGGACAAGGGCAGCAGTAACATAGAATAATAATTAACACAGCTTAACGCCTCGATATTACATAATTATTGGATCCCTAATGCTTTTATAAGGTATTGTAGAAATCATAATGGCGATTAATGCAGCTGGTGGCCTTCAGGGTGAGTGACGGCGCTTGACCCCAATCTCACCTTGCCTTGCGGGGATGGATCGTGAGAACCGGAAGGCATGGAAGACCCTGTCTTCCGGTTTAAGGATATAATAAGTTTAAGTCAGTTAGAGGTAGCAGCGAGCTCGAAGGGGTAAGTCGTGTTATACACGCGGTCCCTCAATTGCGCAGGTGTCTGGGTTGGGGATTTGGAAATAAAGTAACATCAAGGTAAATCGAAGTCTTGTGTTTATTACCTAAAAACTAACAATGACACGATAAGGAGTGATCCCTAACAGAAACCAGACCCGGAATCCCCATAGAAGAACAGACCAGACCAGACCAGACCTTAGAAGATATTCCAGACCAAGATGTTAGAAGATAGACGATCAGAATAGCAAAGCCGGCCAGAAGAGAAGACGACTAGAAGTAAAGAAGTAAAGAAAGGTATATAACATTATATCGATTTGGTACGGTGAAAACCCCAGTATGTAACATCTATCCCAGCTATGGAGATTGATCGGAGGGGGCCTCTCCGACCGCCCGACAGGCCTAAATTATGGCCAAAGTGGAGTATTGCATGTCATGAACTGCTCATCCACCTGGGCTCTATCCTTAAGCCTCGCGGGTCGCCACCGACGGCCAACAGGTGGCCCGATTGGAGGAGTCTTACCCCTCTGCAGATGTGCAGTCGGTGCATTCTAACGCCCCAGCCGACAGGGCGGATATAAGGAGGAGGTAATCAATATAAACATAGAGTGTGAAAGTAATATGCAGAATGTGAGTGAGGGACGGGTAAGTTTTTGACTTAATTGCTAATTACGACTGATTAGAACCAATTAAAATGGATTTTTTTTCAGACATAACGTAATCCTAAAAGTAAGGTATATTCTAGTATGAATTTTCTGTCATTAAACTAAGCAGGAAAAAGCCTTAAAGAAATGAAAAGTGATTCTCTCAGCTTTAGTATAATATATATATATATATGTATATTTTGTTTTTTCATGAGACAAATGTGTAAATAAATGGAAATTAATCCGACAGAATGAATTTAACATTTTGAAAAAACAATTAGTAATTATATGCTGACAGAAATCTGTTTCGACGCCTTATAGAAGGGTCATCTTCAACGAGCAAAAAATATATGAAAAAGAGACGGGATAAAACCGTTTGAAGAAAATAGGGGTACAAACACACGCTGGAATGCTTGAATTTTTTTAAATGCGCATACTGTTTCAAAAATAAAATAAATTTTATTTTTAAAATCAGAAGCATTTTTAATTAAAAAATAAACTCAAAAAGAGTTTGGTGTAAATATATAAAAGAGTGTAAGAGATTATCAAAAATGTTCAAAATATGATCCAGCATTAAGTTGTTTACATATCCACAGTACAATTGAAAGAAGATGTTAAAATTTCAAAAAGTTTGTGGTGTAGGTAACTTTTTTTTTTTTTTTTTTTGTAGTGTTCGTAGAATAATCTTCGGAGGTGTAAAAATCCGTATATTTTGTTTTTTCATGAGACAAATGTGTAAATAAATGGAAATTAATCCGACAGAATGAATTTAACATTTTGAAAAAACAATTAGTAATTATATGCTGACAGAAATCTGTTTCGACGCC
>CM042142.1:53225299-53252799 GCA_023376005.1 Doryteuthis pealeii
GGTTCTCATTCATCCATGCTGCTTGCTTTACCAAGGCTAAAGAACCCATTTTACACAGCTATTTATCCATAGCTGGAAGTAGAAGAGACGAATCCATACCTTTGCCAAGGGCATTAGCGTAAAATGAAACGCAAACAGTCTCGTCCAGGATTTGAACTTAGATCTATGATTCTATTTCCTGTGCCGATAACCGTTTTCATAAGTCTTAGTTTGGTAAAAGACTTGGAGTATGAGGTACTCAGTGAGAATCGAACTTACAAGAAATAGTTCGCTTGCCTAACTCACTAACCAGTATATCACACACAGCAATCCTGAGAATTTTAGAGCAAACTAGGGTTTCGGTTGGTGTTATTATTTCATATATATTGAACATTATTTGAACGAAAAATATAGTTTGATTTTTGCTCATAATCGATGCTACAACATTTTGCAAAAAATTGTTAAAATTTTGCACTTCAATTTTTCGGAAATTTTGTCCAGGCGTGAATTATATTAACGTTAGACCCTCCCCAAAAGTGTAGCTTCGGTTCTGAGCAAAAATCAAACTCTTTTTTGTACAAATAATCTTCAATATATGTGAAATAATAATAGAAAAAAATTGAGTCATAGATGTAGTGCCATATCGGGATATTGATCTTGCTATGAAAAAAATCAGAAATCATCAATAACTTAAAATTGGTTGACTTTAAGACTTTTTTTATAGCATTTCCAGATTTCCTGGACAAAAATGCTTTTATAAACCAATTTCAAGTAGTAGAGAAGGACTAGAACTCATTTTAGAGATAAAAATAAATTACAAAAAGTCCCTATTTTTCGCAAATCACACCAAATTTGGAGAGTTAAAAAAATTGACATAACTCCGCCAATTTTTGTAATTGGAACCTCAAATTTTGGGGATTGTCTAATGTTAACATAGTCCACACCTGGAAAACATTCAGAAAAATTGAAAGGGTTGGGTGACAATTTTACTTTTTTCAGAATGATTTAACATGGAATTACCCATTAGTCCGTTCTAACATCCCCTGAAAATCCAAATTTTTGTTATCTTTTTTTAAGAAAGATAAGATTAGAAAGATAGCACTGTATTGTATAAAACATGATAGAATCGAATGTAATGAAGTAGGAGCTGCAATATATTTCAATGTTTATTTTTCTGAATTTAAGTAACTCCAGCAGTAACTTACAATGCCACCAGACTCTTTTGGTTTTCGATTATAATTTCGGAATGCCAGATTGAAGTGCAGCCTCTACATATAATCCTTTATTATATTCACAAATTTATTGTAATAAAATGTTAATTCCATGAAGTAAAATTTAAATTGACTGACTAGATGACATGTTATTACACTGAACATGAACAAGAATAGAAATTTAATGAAATTCATGTTCAAAATAAGTGTACAAAGTCTTAATAATGAATCGTAAATTTAGAGATATTAATTTGAAATCCATAACCAGATGATAACGTTACAGCCTAATCATGAAAAAAGAAAGAAAATATTTTTCTTTTTCATATAATAATAACAGATTGGAGTGTCTCAAATTACAGTTTTCCGGAGTAAAAATAAGTTGAAATAATTTATCGAACTAGCAAAAGTATGCGCACTTCGAGCACAAGTATTAAAGTTTTAATATAATCAAATATTATATTGAATTAGAGAGACTAATGAAATTAAATAAGAACACAAAAGATTACACTTATTTTAATTTTATTCTAATTGATTTCAAAAATCAAAATTAAACATAGAATTGCTTTTAATATGTTTGAGAATAAAACAATATTAAAAATCAACAACACCAAGTAATTATTTATTAAACACGGTTTTGTTAAAACCGGTAAGCAAATCATTCGCACCATAATATTTATTTCTTAATGATATATAGCACACATTGTAGGATTTTAAACACATGAATACCATGGGTTGTTTTGAAGCAAATCAGACAGACTTTAATAGAGACCTGGTTAATAAATAAGATGCTAATTAAGATCAAGTAATGATTATTTAATATCCATTAAGAATACTAGCAAATATATGCACCCTCCGGGTGCAAGTATTTAAGTTTAAATGTAATAAAATATCGTAATAAATTAGAAAGGTTAATGAAACTAAATAAGAATTCAGATAAAAAGATTTGAAACGGAGGGGGTATAATCGGAAAATAGAACAACTGAAACTTACTCTTTCATCACTTCCGTTTTTCAATGCTAAATTTTCCTAATTTAACTATTTAGTTAAAATAGGAAGTAAAGAATAAAATTACAGTTATTTCTTCTTGTTAATGAATTTCTTTTAGGATTTATTGAAGAGATTTTTACTCATATTCATTAAGATAAAACCAAACAATTAGAAATCAATAATACTAAGCACATTTTTATTAAAATCAGTTTTTTTAATATCAATATGCAAATTAGCTTTACGTTTACACTGAAAACTGGTATTTTGTTGTATATATAAATACAATTGCATGTTATTAGTATTTAGGTAAGGCCAACAGTATAAATAATGTCAAACAGTTTTATTATTAATTGAGGTTTAAATAGAAATAGAATCATGGAGAATGTGTCGTTAATAACTATGGAAATTGTGACTTGAGTAGTAATATAGTTTCGGTTACAGACAGAAAAACACACAATCTCCATTATAATAAGATATGTGCCAGCTAGACTTTAATAGAGACCTTGTTAATAGATAAGATGCTAATTAAGATCAAGTAATGATTATTTAATAACCATTGAGAATATAACATATAATCAAGGGAATAGTGACGTTGGCGGTAACGTAGTTTCGACTAGTTTCGACACATAATCTTCATTATAATAAGATGACGGTTGAATCCTTTAAAAAATAATCAGTACAAATGATGAATCTAAAATTGTGATCTAAACAAAAAAAATAGGGGAACTAGAGTAATTTTTGCAAACACTTTAGCCAAGATGATGGAATCGAATTCAGATTTAATAATGACGCCATGTTACGTATCAAGAGAAAGGAACGTAGCTAACGATCAGTAGAGCCAATTAGACATTCAATGGGAAAATACTTTTGCATTGGAATGCTGGAAGCAGATTCAATAATATAAATGGAAACGAAAGAAAGAGAAAAGACTGTCTATATGTGAAGAACAATGAAGATCTAGAAACGAGAAGTCGTACGAGAGCATAAACTATTGTAGTTTATCCAGAGGAAGCTATTATGGATGTGTGGAAAGTTGACAAGCGAAGAACTAAGACGCAAGGAATTGAAATCTCGAAAAATAATAACCATGCAAGAAACCTTACACTCCTTGTCAATAGACTCTGTATAGGGAGAGAAAAAAAGCGGAAGAAATAGAACTCATTAATATTGAAGGCTGTGTTGATTCGACGAATCTATTGTATTGTACGCGACAGAACAAAGGAGGAATAACCATGGCAATCAAAATGGGAGACGAGATTACCAAAATGAAAAAAAAAGATAGCTCAAAGCCAAAAAGTGAAGGAAAATTCAGGTGAAAAAAAAACAAAACAAAACAAATATGGCATGGACTATCTTACGCCAAAGAAACTTGAAAAAAAATCACTGTACTCAAACGTATTTGAAAAAAAATTAATCATGTGTGCTCAAAAGTAATTGTAGTTTTTGTCATTTTAAACTTTAAGGGTAATTTGCAATGAATAAATATCCCGTTTCTGTGTTCATATATATATATATATATATATATATATATATATATATGTGTGTGTGTGTGTGTGTGTGTGTGTGTGTAAGTTGAAAATGGAAGCGAATCCGACGGTATGTTGAAAGAAAAAATAAACAAAGGAAAGAAAATGCTGAATGGATAAAATATATTTATTTTACTAGCACGTGTTTCGGCCAGGGTTTTTTTCATGTACACATGTATTTTATTTATTATTATTTTAAATATAAAATAAAATGATAATAATAATAGAAAACTTTGGCGACAGGATGCGACACAAGATAATTTCTTATCGGAGTTTAACAGGTTTAAATTCAGTTTTCTTTCTAAAGACTGGTTGCCTAACCAAGGTGAAAGTGTCTAACCTATACTACTATTTAAGCATAGCTGGAGGTAGAATAATTGAATTCATACCTTTCCCAAGGGTATTAGCGCTATGTGAAATTTAAACAGCCTCGCTCCATCGTGTCCATTTCCTAAGACGGTAACCATAACACTTGCACGCGCCTTCACATACACACACATTATATATATATATATATACACACACACACACACACGCGCGCGCGCACATACACACACATACACACATATATATATAATTTTTATCTGTATGTTAATGACTCGGACGGTGAAAAGAAAACGATAATCCAATTTGTAAATAAGGAAAAATTACAAAGAGGTACCTGGAAAAATACAAAAAAAGGAAAGTCGAAAAAAAACCCACCCTGCATCAAAACGAGTGGCAAAAAGAAAAAGCACCAAAAGAGTCGATTCAGCTAATATATAAAAAGTGCTCAATGCACTAAGTAGAGCAAAATAGAGAAAACCTAATTTGAGTCAGTCACTACCTACCTAGGTTGCACCTAAATGGTATTCAGGATAATATTGGCATTATTAATCTGAAGATCCTTTAAGTGAAACACTGGTAGGGGTGACACTCAAATTAGGTATATATATATATATATATATATATATATATATATGTATGTATATGTGTGTGTGTGTGTGTGTGTGTGTGTGTGTGTGTACTTGAAAGTAATCCTCAGTAAAAGGATATCGAATTTGAGTTTAGTCTAATTTATTCATGAATGAATTTAAAGAAAAATGAACAAGAGAATTCATTTAATACTTTTCATTCTCTTTCACCTGTCATTCTTTTAGCAATGCAGCACCAGTTTACTACTTACTTGTTTTGGTTTTGATTTGATTTCGAGAGAGCGACAGACGAAATAGATCATTGTAGTGGCGTGTGTGAAACATGAATGTTTTCAAAGTTGGGATACCCAAAGATGTCCATAATTTGGCTCCCGGTAACCGATTCAATGCGAAACAAATTTCGCTCTCATCTGCAGACGAATCTTCAATCAAAAATAGCCTTCATTATCAGGACATGTGGATATACCACAGTATGAGGATTTAATTATTACAACATTTGATATTTCAATATGTAAAAAGTATTTTTAAAAAAACTTATTTAACTCTCTTTCACTCGTCTTTTCTTTCTTTCCTTCTTTTCATCTTTTCATTATGTTCGATTGAAACTGATTAGCGTTATCGCTTCTACATGCTCCACTCTCTCTATCTTTCTCCTACTCTCTTTCTTTCTTTCTTATTATATTTTTCTGTGTAGCATGTCCCTTTTCTTCCCTTTATTTCGTTATAATAAAAGTGGAATGGTCGATTATTTAGCTGAGTTGACAACACTCATAAGAAATAAGAATTCGGTGGATAAGTAACATCTGATAATCAGGATTTATATTTTTGCATTTTATCCTGGACGATTCTGACGGTCTCATTTTGAAAGTAGAAGGTGTTGCAAGATGATAACGGTCGTACGAACACGTGTAGTAATACTTAGATAACGTTTAATCTCGCCTTTACATCGAATTGAGGAGTGGTTTTGGATGAAACATTAAATAAGATATATATATATATATAATATATATATATATATATATATATATATATATATATATATATATATATGTAAAAATGGAAAAGGAATTGAATCCGACAATATGAGGAAAAATGAGTAAAGAAAAGAAAAGTAAATGGATAAAATGAATTTAATCGATCACTTACACATGTGTTTCGGTCAGTTTATGTGTGTGAAAATATTTCGCACACATACAAGAATCGACCTTCATCAGAGTGAACATTTATTTTTTGATTAAAAAAATAAATGTTCACTCTAATGAAGGTCGATTCTTGTATGTGTGCGAAATATTTTCACACACATAAACTGACCGAAACACATGTGTAAATGATCGATTAAATTCATTTTATCCATTTACTTTTCTTTTTCTTTACTCATTTTCCTCATATATATATATATATATATATATATATATATATAGAAAGAGAGAGAGAGACGGAGAGAGATAGATAGATAGATAGAGAGAGAGAGAGAGAGAGGGGGGGCCTATGTGATATATATATATATATATATATATATATATATATATAAAATAGAGAGTGATAAAAAGAGTGAGAGAGAAGCAGTTATGTAAATATATACGTTTTAAAATCTATAGACTTATTAAGTGGGTCCTATCAAAATAACCTATCTATTTACTTGGTTGCACAATGAAAGATTTCCAAGTGCTCGAAGGATGTACAAATAACAATGGAGATATTTTAATGACGATAAAATACATTTAGTATTGAATTTTATCACTATTATGAAACTGTCCACTAAGCTCTCCTGGGTCTGTCTGTCTGTCCATGCCCGGTTTTCACACAGTTTCACTTAGTAATGTCAATACATAGAAAAGAATACTCGCGAAACGTTATCAATAATAACAACAATAAGAATGTATGTGGTGAACAAGGTTGATGAGATCGCAATAGTCGGACCATGAACTTCGCTAAAAAAAAAAAAAAAAAAATCAAATAAAAATAAAAACGATTATAAAGGTGAAATTTTGAAACGAAAGTTTTAAGTCGTGATCTTACACCCAGTAGACAACAGCAGGGAGATTTTTATTTCAATATACCGCCCGGAGTCGTAAATACAGACAGATCTAAACAGTCTTCCTGATACACAATTCCAGAATTTTTAAACAAAAGTGCACTAAGTCGTTGCACTACGAAATGTAAGTGACAGGCCACACATTGAGACGTATGAATGAAACGGCGTTTTGATTCTTGTTTTGACAAGAATCAAAACGCTCTGCGCATGCGTCCGCACATGCGCACACGCTATTATGTATATCCACCATTGCATATATATATTCTGATTTCGGCTGAGACGAACAATTCGTATAACATTAATACCATTAGAAAATGTATGAGTCCTTATGACAAAGAAGTATTATGATGATAATAATTGTAAACAATTAATACGTATTTTTCAATTTTGACAGACTACTCCTTTATAGCCATAGATATATGGGTATATATATATATATATATATATATATATATAAAGATAAATCTAATGAGTAAGACGAACCTACTAAAAGTTTCGCTTAATGCTCTTCAGGGCTAAGATCTGACCGTATTGAGCACTTTTTACTTATTAGCTTTAGTCTTCTGGCGGTTTTGTATGAATATATATATATATAATATATATATATATATATATATATATATTAATATATAGCATATAAATTTTTTTCTTTTGGCTAAAATATTGTACTAATAGATTATTTTTTGTTGGTACGATTATCTTGGTCTTTTGTTTTTTTACAAAAAATGTTTTCTTCCCGGTTGATGTTTGGTAGAATATTTTTACAATCAAACTATTTGCTATTTTTTTCTCACCGCGAGGATTTACCAACAAGTTTTGTATATATATATATATATATATATATATATATATATATATATATATATATATATATATATATATATATATTCTTCAAAAAGTTATTACCACGTTTTCATTGCAGTAGCATAAGTAGTTAAAAGGGCTCAATATAAAATATATCTTGTAAAATATAGAGCAGTAATAGATGTGGAAAAGATTTTCTCTCTACTACGGTTTCGGTGTTTAAGGTACACCATCCTAAGGAGAACTAAAAAAATTTGGTAGCTAATATTATATATACTCGTCTGGTATCTGGATACTTTTATCATATATATTATACTTATATATATATATATATATATATACATATATATATATATAAGGTGTGTCATAAAAGTATCGAGACTGGAGCTGTATTTACCAAGATAGAAAATGAACAATGAATAGAACGTTAATTTTTTTCGGAATACAAATATATATATATATATATATATATATATATATATATATATATATATAATTATATATATATATATATATATATATATATATATATATATATTATATATATAATTAATTTTTCGGAATACAAATATATATATATATATATATATATATTCTGAAAAAAATTAACGTTCTATTCATTGTTCATTTCTATCTTGGTAAATACTATTTTTACACAAAAAATTTAATATGAACGCGATTCCTTAACGTCTAGGTATAAAATAAGGCTTGAAAGGTTAAGATGCCGTTAAAACAATTAATCATGTTAAAGTCGTCGGTGAGGTGGCATAATGTCGGCATCAGCCAGACAGCGAGGGAGTCTATCCCCTTTTCACAAAGGAGATTGTTTTTTTTGGCGTCTGTGGTAGGTGTACCATAAGCTCCTCACTTTCTCGCACAGATCCCCGTGCTACTCATCCGCTGAGTTGGCGAGGGCCGTATCGAACCCGGAACCTTGTGGTTCCTAGTCGGAGGCTCTACTGACTAAGTACGTTGACTGTAAGAAGTGTCTTTTGTTGTTGTTTTTGTGGGCGAGGGGTGTTTTGTTTTGCTGTTTATTTAGGGTATAAATTTGGCTGTTTTGGTTTTCAAACCTCTTAACTCATTGCCAACTAAATTTCCCCCCACGGCCGTACTAAATTTTCTTTGTATCTTTATACATATATGATAGAATATTTCAAAGTTCATTATCTATTCACCCCGGAATTTATTCCCTTCAAATTAAGTCCTATTATTGTAATCTGAGTCCTTCAAGCAACACGTTCAAAAGCCGCTGTCAGCAGCTTACGGTAGAATCGCAGTCGCTGGAGAGCAGCTGTGAGTGGTTTAAAGTAGGCAAACAGCTAAAATCCACTTAAAAATTCACCTTATGTCACGCAGAGGGGTTTGTAAATACTTACATATTCAATAGGACTGTATGCAATAAAAAAAAAATTAAAAACATAAAGATAAAAAAACGACGAAAAACTACGCAAAAAAATGTAAATACGTACAATGAACACGATTCCTTAACGTCTTGGTATGAAATAACGTTAGAAGAGTTAATAACATGACGCTGAAATGAACTAATCATATATGTTGACAGTAAAAATTGTCTTAATCTTTGCTGCTTATTTATTTATTTTTTTTTTTTAAATTTTTTTTTTTATGCGTTGCTTTTTTTTTTACTGGCCTTTGAAATTCTTAAAAAAAAACATTAAGACAAAAAATAGGAAAAGAAATTCCAGAGATCACAAAGAAATAAAAAGGTAGACTTTGCAAAGAATAGTACGAAAGATTGCTGCCAACACGAAGACAAAGGTAATTTTAAGGCATTAATAGATGAAAAAGGAAAATAATTTGCCTTTGTTCAAGTTTTTAATTGCTGTTTTAATTGCTTGATAATCGAATTAAAAGTTATTTTTGAACGTTTATTTAACAACGGCCGTTCAATTAAAAAAAATAAAAGAGAGACACGTAAAGCGTTGCTTCAGGCTGTTATCTTTGAATTATTAGAGGTCAAAAAGAATCCCATGAAATTAAGATCTTCTCGTTATGAACAGAACATAAAAGGAGGAAGAACAACAAATATCACTAAACAAAGAAACCCTTAAGAAATTGAATATAATAATGTTAGAATATCATGGAGGAGTGTGGTGTAATGGTTAGAGTCATTGGAAATGGAGTCGTCGATGCGAGTTCAGATCCTGGATGAGGATGTTTGCATAGCTTTTGGAAAAGGTATGCATCCGACAACACTACCTCCGACTATGGGTAAATAGTAGACCAGACTTGGCCCTTTAACCTTGTATAGGTTACCAGTCTAAGAGAAGGAGGACTCTGAGTCAAGCCTGTTGAACTCCACTTAAAAAAATTGCCCTTGTGTCGCATCCTGCTCGTACGGAGTGGTTGATAAGTATATATAAATAGAAGTAAGTAAAGTAAAGTTGTAAGAGTGGCCTACAAAATAAAGTCAGTATCAGCCTGGCAGTGAGGGAGAGTATCCCCTTTTCACTATCGCTGGACCAAGGAGATTTTTTTTAGTGCAACACCTACCATCAGCTCCTCATTTTACGCACAGATGCCTGTGCTACTTATAGGCTGAGTTGGTGAGGGCTGCTATCGAACCAGGAACCTTGTGGTTTCCAGGTGGACGTTTTACCGACTGGGCTAAACCGGCCAAAATATATATAACCATATTAGAAATTTTTAGGTTGGTACAAAAATAATTGCTGTTTTTTTTAACTACCAACTCTTAGCTACTTTCACACGACTCGCCCTCGCGAACCGGAACAGGAGCTTGTGTTTTTATTTTAACTCATATTTTATAGGTTTCCCAGATTAAGTCAAACGTACGGAGAAATTGGCTATTGGGACGAGAGACACCATACGTCTTGTTCGTCCCAGCACTCAGCCAAATCTGACTTTCCTAGCTACTTTCACATGGCTCGCTCTGACTAACCAGAAGAGAGGTCAACAGGGTTAAAAAGTGTCAATCATTTTCCTGTGTTTTCCCTCTAAACCGTTATTTTGAATCTAAACAGCACCTACCGTACCTATTAATTATGTTACACGTTTTCTTCTTGCATTGGTCAATCTTAATCTCTTTTTATTAGGAGAAACCTAACTTCTGTTTTTCCGTTTTGTATATTTTTCTCTTCAGATTCATACTTGTAAATTTCAAACAGTAATCTATATATTGTTCCTTAATTGTACTACAGTTATCATCTTGCAACGCTCCCCTGCTTAAAAATGAGACTGGCCAAACCGTTCAAGGTGAAATGCAAAAATGTAAATCCTGATTATCTGGTGCTGCTTATCTGCCGATTTCTTATTCTTTATGTTATGTCGTAACCTCAGCTAAATAATGGGCCATTCCCTTTTTTATTAAAAAAATAAATAAAGTGAAGAAAAGTACATGCTACACAAAAAATATAAGAACGAAATAAATAAAGTAGGGGAATATACAGAGAAAGGAGTGAGCACGTGGAAGCGATAACGCTGTTCTGTTTCAATCGAGCATAATGAAAAGAGGA
This sequence comes from Doryteuthis pealeii, assembly GCA_023376005.1. NCBI lineage: Eukaryota > Metazoa > Mollusca > Cephalopoda > Myopsida > Loliginidae > Doryteuthis > Doryteuthis pealeii. The sequence goes on from CM042142.1 coordinate 53,236,250, forward strand.
AAAGAAGCAAAGAAATAAAGAGTGGGAGCGTTAAATCAATGATTATGACACTTTTTACATATTGAACTATTTAGCAATAGCTCTTAAGTAAACATATTAAACGTTGTAATAATTAACTTTCTATTGGCCAAACATTCTTATTTGATTACATTAATAAAAGTAAAGAAATATCCGATTTATTTGCATGTGATGTTTTCAAGCAAGATGTTTACCGCTTCCTAAAAATCATTTATTTTTATTGGTTTTAATAAAAATATATCCTAAATTATCTGTTGTCGCTCACGTGTGTAAATGGACCATGTCCAGGCAGATGGAAAACATTAACAATGAATAAAAACCGATTTACGCCGTGTCTATAAAAATATAAATAAATTAAAATTAAAATAATAACAAAGATTTTGCGAAAACAAACGACAGTTAGTGTGGCTTTATCAGAAAATAAGCATATATATATATATATATATATATATATATATATATACTATATTTACATATATTTACATACATATATATACATTCATATACATACATATGTATACATATATACATATATGTATACATATGTACATATGTATATATACATAATATATATATATATACATAATATACATATACTATATATATATATACTTATATATATGTATATATATATACATATATATACATATTCATATATATACATATATATACATATATACATATATATATATACACACACATTTATATACATATGTATTTTATGTAGATTTATATACTATATGTATATATATATGTACAAATATATATACATATGTACATATGTATATATACATAAATATATATATATATAAATATATATATATATATATATATAAATATATATATATATACAAATATATATGATATACAAATATATATTAAACACATAAAATATGTATATACATATATACATATTCATATATATACATATATATACATATATACATATGTATACATATCATATTTATATACATATATATACATACATATACACATAGATATACATACATATTTATATACATATATATACATATATACATACATACCTATATATATACATATTTATATACACATATACATAGATATACATACATATTTATATACATATATATACATACATATATACATACATACATATATATTATACATACATATTTATATACATATATATATACATATATATCCACTCTTCTTTTTTACATATTGTTTATTTCTTTCAAGGTCGAAGTATTACATGTGCCGTTTTGAGATACAAACAAATGTTGTGAGATTGGGAAATTGGAAACATAATAAAAGAACGTTGTTTTACGACGTATTGATTATTGACTAAATTTCATATTGTTTTAATATGAGCATTTCCTTCAAAGCTTTTTTTGTCGGAAGTGTTTTAAAAGCCTTTCAGATTTTGATCAGCATGGTAATAAAGATGCAGACAGACATCGTATATAAAACCAATTCCTTTCAACTGCATCCCGTTAGGAGACACTGCAGATTGACGATACTAATTCTGAATCGAAAATCTATGCGTGATTTTACTTATTAAAGCTAACATTAGTAGAAACCAAAGCTGTTAAGAAAAGACTGCGGTTTGTGCTTGTCAACTACAAAAACAAGGAACAAAAATGGTATTAAGTTGAATTGAATAGAAAATCTGGCTTTCTTTTTATATAAAAGTGAAGAAAATACATCAATTAAAGGGTTTACGTAACTGTTTAATTTTGGCGGCATTTTCAAAGTGTAGATATATTTACACAATTTATTGGTTTGGTTTGGTTTGTTTTGTTTTACGGTATATCAACCTCAGTGGGTCATTTAATGCCGATAAAGTTTTGAAATAAATCAATTCTTAATGGATAATATAATTTTTTTATAAATACATTTTTCTATTTAACCCATAGATGGGACCCTAACAGGTACTACCACTCCGGGTCAAAGTGGACCAGGGAGCAATGGTGATGAAGGGGTGCTCCACATTCCCCAAACCTCCAAAACTGGAACCTCACCATCAGATAGAGTTTAACGTCATTCCCAGGACATGTAGTCCCACAGCCACCGCCTTCTAGCACCCATATGATAAAAAGGGGTTGGGGCTTGCCATAAGGGCAATAGGGTTGGGGCAATCATATAGGTGCTAGGGCTTGACGTGACCAGCCGATTGATCGGAGGGGGCCTCTCCGACCGACCGTCTAGCCCAAGATAGGGCCAAAGTGGAGTATTGCAATGTCATGAACTGCTCATCCACCTGGGCTCTATCCTTAAGCATCTCGGGTCGCCACCCACGGCCAACAGGTGGCCCCACTGGGGGAGTCTTACCCCTCTGCAGAGGTGCAGTCGGTCCATTCTAACGCCCCAGCCGACAGGGCGGTGTAGATATATTTACACAATTAATGTGTGATAACATAATCTTACGAGGTAGGTCCGGTTTAGCTCAGTCGGTAGAGCGTTCGGCTAGGAATCGCAAGGTTCCTGGTTCGATGCGGGCCCTCGCCAACTCAGCGTATGAGTAGCACAGGGATCTGTGCGGTAAAGTGAGGAGCTGATGGTAGGTGTGGCGCTCCACCTCAGATGCTGAAATAATCTCCTTGGTCTAACGCTTGTGAAAAGGGGATACAATCCCTCGTTGTTTGGATGATACTGACATTAGCCCCCCCCCCCTACCGACGACTTTACTTTTTTTTACTTACGAGGTATGTCAGAAAAGTTTCAGGAATGGTGTCACAAAATATTTATTTCAAATCCAAACTACAATCTACACATTATCCCCTTCAAAGTAATCCCCCTGGAGTCTAATGCACTTTCTCTGTCACGCTTGCATGCATTTATGGAAGGATTCTTCCGGGATTCTCCGTAGCTCAGTCGTCATAGCCTCTTTGATGTCGAGAACATCCTCAAAACAGGTCCCTTTGATGACCCCTTTGAGCTTAGGCAAGAGGAAAAATCACATGGCGCCACGTCGGGCGAGTAGGGAGGTTGTTCCAGCACAGTAATGTTCTTCTGGGCCAGAAACTATCGGATACTCAAGGCAGTGTGGGTAGGTGCGTTGTCATGGTGAAGCACCCATGAGTTGTCCTGCCACATCTCTCGCCTCTTCTCGCGCTCTGAACGCGGCAATGTCGCTTTGTAGATATGCTGGTTGATCGTCTGGCCCTCTGACAAGAACTCGCAGTGGACGATGCCTCTCACATCGAAGTGTTCTGACACTAGAACTTTTCTGACATAAATAAGTCTTAGGAGTGGCCTAAAGTCGGTATTAGCCAATCAGCGAGGGAGTCTATTCCCTTTTTACTAGCACTAGACAAAGGAGATTGTTTTTACGTCTGAGATGGAGCGCCACAGCTACCATCAGCTCCTTACTTCACCGCCCAGATCCCTGTGCTACTCATACGCTGAGTTAGCGAGGGCCGGTATCGAACTAAGAACCTTGCAGTTTCTAGCCGAATGCTCTACCGACTGAGCTAACCTGGCCCCTATACGTCGTAACTATTAGACAAAAAAGTTAATGAAATGTATTTTTTTTTCAATTATAAGAGGAATAACGGACATCGATGATTTGAAGAATATTTGCATGATGTAACATAGTGGGTCTTCGTTCTTATGTATGGGCTAGTTTCTTCTTGTGTAAAAACGATTTAAGATTAAATCCACTGGTACAAAATAAAAAAACGCCCTCCATAGCAGTGACGTAATTTTTGTTACAGACAAAACCGGAAGCGAATCTCCATTATTAATAGATGGTAACCTTGCTGATTTCATACCGGTCGAAACTTTATAGCAACAAAAAAGAAAAAAAGGGAGCTTAACCGTCAGATGAATTCTTGTTATTTACTAAACTTTGTTTAATCTTAGATTGCTTCCAGTACGAGGGTGAGTAAAAAAGTAATGCCATTTTGTTTAGATAGGTATAATTACCAACACAGGAACATGTATCATACATCAAAATGAAGCTGGTTCTCTACTTATCCACATAGTCAACATTTCTCTCAATAGCAATGTTCCACCTTCGAATGAGAGCATGTATACCTGCCCGTAAGATTCTGTTGACTGTTCTTTGAGCCACTTCTTCACTACAGATTTCACTTTCTCGTCACTGGAATAATGTATGTCTCGCAATATCATCCCTTCGGTCCCATAAAAGAGGGTATGAAAGGCAAATATTATTCCAGTGATTAGGAAGTGAAATCTGTAGTGAAAAAGTGGCTCAGATTACAACCAACAGAATTTTACGGGACAGAGATACATGCTTTCATTCGAAGGTGGAACATTGCTATTGAGAGAAACAGTGACTATGTGAAGAAATAGGGTTGTGATCCACAGAGGACCAGCTTCATTTTGGTTCCATGTTTAAGCATCACGGGTCGCCACTAACGGCAGTCGTTATATTCTAAAGCCCTAGGCGACAGGGTTGGTTATGTTTGTAGAATCGCCATGCATACCTTCAATTATTAGAATCGCATTTGACGTATAAATAGCATTAGCTTACGGAAACTTCCCAAGTAGCGTAACCCAACACTAACCCTAACATAATTTTATTTTTCTAGACACTAGTTCTTAATTGCTTGTTACAGTGTTTATTTGTTTTACTTACTCATGAAGAATTGTGAAGAGTTCCACTGATCGATTGATTTTTAATAATTGACTTATATCATTTAATCAGTACCAAATCAAAAACTAAATGTTCTACTTTTCTTTATTATAAATACTAGTACAAAATAAAAAACACCTTCCAGGCGATGTAAAAATAGATTTTTGAAACATATTACCTGGGGTGTGAGAGTAAAAAATTCAATGTCAGCGAGTTTGTACCCTAAGTAAGTAAAATCATCAAATTCATTTAAGGATTAAAAAATAAAACAATTTGAAATGTAAATTTTAAATATGTATTAGAATAAAACAAACTATATATAGATATATAATACCAGTTATGTATTTATTAAAACTTGTTTAAAAAAAAAAACAATGAGGACTGTCTAATGTTGCATGTTCAAATTTTGAGTGTATTTATTCTATGTTATGACGATTTTAGGTAATGTGTTGTAAGCATGAAGTAATTTTAGTTACAGACAATACCGGAAGTGAATCTCCATTATTAATAGATATTGAAATGTATATGTTTTCTGTGTCCCAAATCGACACGTACATACCAAAACAGAGGCGACTCCTTTATATGTGTAATACGTAATTTAGAGTTACCTCCTCTATTTTATGATTACCTCCCCTCGGGAGAATTCTCTAGTGAATACTAGACTATATAACTCTCAATAAGACTACCACTTATTCTAAATAGATTAAAGCTTTCCAACGTCTAACAATGTTATCGTTTGTCATTACAATATGTTAATAAGTTCACTAAAACCATTTTAGTTTCCAGATTTGATACTGTAAAGAAAATATTACTTGTAAAAAAAGAAACATTGACATTTTTCTTATTAAAAAAAGACATAAAAAGAATTAAGGTGTTTTAAGGGGTGCTGGAAAGGAGTAAAGGCCTTTTAATCAATTTATTTCAATGGGGAAAACTTATTTGATATACGAGGAGTTATGAAAAGATCTAATTAAACTCATATGTCAAATTACCACTGCATACATTATGGACTTTCTCGTCGGTTTTTGACGCATGAGGGTTCACACACACAATGAACACCCACACAGTGATTTGTTTATAGTGGTGAAGGCTTGTGTTGGACCACTGCATATATATATATAATATATATATATATATATATATATATATATATATATTATATATATATATATATGGATCTTCACGAGTCAGACACTATCTGCCAAGGTTTCAGAGTCAGAATTATCCCGAAGAACCATTCGGGTGAAAACTAGGTAGATATCGTCTGACTCATGTAGGTCCTTATAATCATGCTCTACGTATTGCGCATTGAGCACTTTTTCCATATATAACTTAGAAAACTCCTCCGGTGTTTTTTCTTTTGGCCACTACATACGGTTCTGATGATTATTTTCAGAAACTACGGATGAGCTGGTCTTTTTTAAAAAAAGGTTTTCCCCAGATGTTAGTTTGGAATTTGTTTTTCTACACCGGTAGAGTTTAAAAATAAATTATATATATATATATATATATATATATATATATATATATATATATATATAAAAGTAATTGGTAATTTGCTTGAAGCATTGTTAAGTATGTTATAAAATATTAAAATTCGAAGGCAATACAATGCGTATAAAAATAAAGACAAAAAGATGTTCTTTATGTCTTATCGATTTCGAAGCAAGAGCTTCATCATCAGAGTTTATTTTCAGAAATGACGTGCTTATGTTTTTATCTGTGTGGTTATAATTTCTCTTCTTATTTCCTTTTCCTCTCCTTTTTTTAACTCTAATTTCTAATTTCTCTCTTTTTTTTCTTTTTTTTCTTTTAAAGTTTGTATCGGCTGTCATAGGAAAGGGGAAAGCGAAACAAAGCTAAGTATGTAAATTTTTCTATTAACGGTTTTTATTTATTTATTCATTTTTTTTTTTTATTTTGAATTTTGACATGTCTACACAGTGGCAACATATTGGCTACATAGTTGCAACATTTGACCGAATGACAGCCGATACAAACTTAAAAAAAAAAAAAAGAAGACAAAAAAAAAGAGAAATAAGAAATTACAGTTATTCGCCCATTCCATTCATAAAGGAGGAGAAGAAGAAAGAGAGAAAAAAACGGAAAGGAAAAGGAAATAAGAAGAGAAATTATAACCACACAGATGAAAACATAAGAACGTCATTTCTGAAAATAAACTCTGATGATGAAGCTCTTGCTTCGAAATCGATAAGACATAAAAAAAACATCTTTTTGTCTTTATTTTTATATGCATTGTATTGCCTTCGAATTTTAATATTTTTTATATATATATATATATATATATATATATATATATATATATATATATGTCTTCTGAACCTGAGTCCTCTGGTGTGGTAGGTGTATAAATGTGTGACGGGAGGAGTAGTGCACCTTTCATTTTATTTAATATATTTAAAGAAAATGAAAATATCTTTCAAATCTTCAGATTGCGAACATCAAACAGTTGAAATAGGAAACTGTATCACTCCCCCACTTCCCCTTTCCCGCCTCTCCCTCCTTCAGCTTTGAAGTGGATTAACAAAACGGATTTTGGATAATAAGCGGATTACGAAAACGGCAGATCGACTGGATAACAAAGCACTTGTTGATCTCTGCGACTCTGGCCATTGGTTGTACTTACAGTTACTAGTGATTTTTTTTGTTTTACTTATCTCCTTCTTTTTTTTCTAAGCGATCAAATGTTGGGAGGTAAAAAGATAAAAGACGTTGAATCATCTCGAATAAATCAACTCTGGATACGCAGTCCTAATAATAAGATGAGGAAAAACCATAATTGTATTATTATCACCATTAAACGTGAATGGATCAGAAATTGTTGTAATGAACTTAACTGGAGTAAAAAGAATTCAATAAATGTTCACTTGCTTGTAACATAGTAGATACTCCTGCCCACACAACTATACTGTACTTCGTGTCACGTATATATATATATATATATATATATACAAGGTGTGTCGAAAAAGCATAGAGATCTTTTGTACTTTTTGAGACACCTTGTATTCTGAAGAAATTGACGTTCCATTTATTGTTCATTTCTAACGTGGTAAATACAGCTTCAAACTCGGCACTTTTAGGACACATCTTGTATTCTGAAAATAATTAACGTTCCATTCATTGTTTATTTCTATCTTGGTAAATACAGCTTCAATAACGATACTTTTATGATACATCTTATATATATATATATATATATATATATATATATATATATATATATTAGATAATATGGGGTGCTGTATTTCCAAGAAGACAGTGCTCAATGGATATAAAGTCAACACCACATTACTGACAGTTTTTCGCCTATGCCTGTTCACATAGATACACACACACACACACACACCACACACACACATATATATATATATATATATATATATATATATATATATGCATGGGTATAGATTCGCAGACCATTATTAGTGAGTTCGATTCTCACTAGGCCCCCTATAATATGGCCTTGTGCCACATCTAAGCTAAGCTTAGTAAATGATTATAAGATCTCGTTGTGTAATGGTTATCGTCGTAGAAAAATCGAGACTGTAACCCTGGTTCAAATCCAGGACGACGCTGTTTGCATTTCTCTTTAAGCCTATATCATTAGGAAACGTAGATATTTACCCAACCCGTCCGCCTATGATAGGATTAGACACAAGGTCACAAATATGGGGCATCCAGCGAGGATCGAGCACGCTATTCAGTAGTAATGTATCCGCAAGGCTGGTTTGCTCACCATTACACTAGGATGGAACACCCTACCCTTGGGAGAGGTATGAATCCAACTATTCTCCCTGTAGCTATGGGTAAAATAGTATGACAACCGGTGTAGGAGAATGAGAATCTTTGAATTCAAAGCTATTTAACACTATCTAAAAAATGGCCTTGTCGCATCTTTCTCGTGGTGAAGTTAGGTAAATACAGTAGCACTTTGACTTATGAGTGTTCCAAATTATGAGTTTTCCGATCGTATGAGTGTTACATAATTATTAGATTCCTAATATTTATGTGTACAGTAGTGTAGAAATCAAAATGGCTGTTATAAGTTGCAGCCCACGACCTTGAAGATGAATGACAAGGCTTGACCTCATCCTGATCCTTCCGATGGATACCCGTGAGAATCGGTGGAGAAGACCCCTCTCCGGTTTAGATTAGAAAGAGATTTTTAGTCAGATCAGCCAAAGACCACGACGGTGGTAAGTCGTGTTTATGCACGGTGCCGACTCAATCTGCGCAGGTAGTCTGGTGGGGATTTCAGAATAAAATATGATCTAAGTTAAATCGAAGTCTTGTGTTATTATCTATAAACTACCAATGACACAGGGCTTCTGATAAAGAGAAATCCACAATGGAAGACCAGACACGAAGTCTCCAAGAAGAATTCCAGACGCTAGAAGAGACGCTAGAAGAGACGCTGGAAGAAGAAGAATAGAAGTAAGAAAGGAAAGAGAATATACATCATGAGTAGGAGCTAGCTTCAGATACACTTTTGTTAATAAGTTCACAAATAATATTTGAGTTTCCAAATTTATTATACCAAATATTATCTATAAAAAGATAAACATTAAAACATATTGATTCAATAAATGTGCATTTGTTCGTTGCATTATAGATACTCCTGCCTACTTAACTACAAGATACTTCGTGTCTGGGCAATTCTATGTCAAATCATCTGGAAAAAAGTAAAATTGTCATCCGCCCATTTCAATTTTTCTGAAATTTTGTACAGTTATGGACTGTGTTAAAGTTAGACATTCCCCAAAATTTGAGCTTCCAATTCCAAAAATTGGCGGAGTTATGTCGATTTTTAGCTCTCAAAATTTGCGGGGGTTCACAAAAAATGGCGACTTTTTGTAATTTATTTTTGTCTGTAAAATGAGTTTCCTACATCTAAAATTTGGTTTATAAGAGCATTTTTGCCTTAGGAATCCAAAATTGATGATTTCTGATTTTTTCACAGCAGGATCAATATCGCGATGTGGCACTGCATCTATAACAAAATTGTTTTCTATTATTATTTCACATATATTGAACATTGTATGTACCAAAAAGATAGTTTGATATTTGCCCAGAGATGAAGCTAAAACATCAGTTAAAATTTTGCAAATCGGAAATAATTAATGATTTAAAACTGGTTAACTTTCAGACATTTTGATAGCATTTTTCGATTCCTCGGGCAAAAATGGTCTTATAAACCAAATTTGAGGAGTAGGGAAGCACTAGAACTCATTTTACAGACAAAAATCGATTACAAAAAGTCGCCATTTTTTGTGAACCCCACCAAATTTTGAGAGCTAAAAATCGACAATTTTTAGAATTGGAAGCTAAAATTTTTGGGAATGTCTAACTTTAACTCAATTCACACCTTTTAAATTTCAGAAAAATTAAAGAGGTGGGTGATACGGCCTGGATGATTTGACATGGAATTACTCAGTCTATTTATCTTAATATAATTCATTACATTGTATTTTTTACAGTACAGTTCATGATGCTTTTCATACAATACAGTACTATTTTTCTTATTAAAAAAACGTTAAAAAAATAGGTTGTTTTGTTGGGGTGCCGGAACGTATTGATGACATTTCTGTTTATTTTAATAAGGAAAAATGATTTGATATACGAGGAAACTGAGTATACTCGTAAGTCAAGGTACCGCTGTACTAATAAAATACTGCTACCACCATTTCGTATTATTCTTGAATTAATGACAATCTTTGTTAAAGTCCTATCTAAAGATGGAAGAATTTTTTATGTCTTTTGTGAAGTTACATTAATATTTACTTCATCTGGTATAATAACCCCATCAAGATATATTTTGTAAAATAAACGTTCTTTATTCATTTTAATCCAATGATATTGTAGTATTGTATTCAAATGAGACACTGATATATAATCATTATCACCACAGCGAAGGCCAGTGAAGCTACCATCTCTTGATAGAACAACGTCTATTCCAAAAACTAATCTACTTCATAACAATATGGCACCGTCGATAGGATAACCAATAGCTTCGGATGAACCTGAATAGGTCGAAACTAGGATTAGGTTTTTTCGCAGCGTTGGCTACGAGAAATAAACTAAAAGACAAGAAAGCCTCCTGATGGGAGAATAAAATTACTGATTTATTTTGGCTTCAGCGGAATATGAAGCCATAAAGAAAACATCTATTATGGTGTTCACTAAAATACTGTAAGACTTATTATACGAGTAAATTTCAAAACCATTATTAAAAAAAACGTGTGACAAAAACAAAAAGCTAGTTATTGCAGAGAGAACAAATGAAACCTTAATGCAATATTTACACCGATTGAAAGAAACGTCAAGATATTGGGAATTTGAAAAACTGGGTTTGAGATAAATGTATTTTTATTGGATCCTTTCCGTCCACTAAGGGCGATGGCGTAGTGTCCAAAATGAAAAATAAAAATTTTATCTGCATCTGCGCAAGTGACTCTGCAGGTCAATTCTTGAGTGACAGTCTTTGGTGCACTGAATGCTCACAAAATGTAATTCTTTCTGGGGCTGCTGGCTTTTCTCTCTCTTAAGATGAGTTTACTTACTTAAGATACAAACTCGCTGACATTGAATTTTTTACTCGCACACCTCAGGTAATATGTTTCAAAAATATATTTGTACATCGCCCGGAGGGTGTTTTTTTTATTATTTTGTACTAGTATTTATAATAAAGAAAAGTAGAACATTTAGTTTTTGATTTGGTACTGATTAAATGATATAAGTCAATTATTAAAAATCAATCGATCAGTGGAACTCTTCACAATTCTTCATGAGTAAGTAAAAAAAAAAAAACACTGTAACAAGCAATTAAGAACTAGTGTTTAGAAAAATCAAATTATATTAGGGTTAGTGTTGGGTTACGCTACTTCGGAAGTTTCCGTAAGCTAATGCTATTTATACGTCAAATGCGATTCTAATGATATTACTTCTTGCGCGCTATTCTGCATTTTGCAAGTTTATTTTCAAAGTTGGTGCATTTCAAGTATATTGCTCTAATATAGAACTTATTATGATGTGCCGTTTTTTTCTCTTAATGACGGTTACATAGATAAATATATACATAGATACATAATGAAAAGTTTAGTCCTATAGAGGAAGGATTATTTAAGAAGAGTATTTTTTATAACATCGAATGTTTTTTAATCTCGCAGGTGATTACGCACTTTTTGTTTTTGGTAACCCCTGCAGCTCAGAGCGCAGTCCTGTCATCGAACTAATTTATTGATGATCAGAAAAATCGATCGCTAAATTAATTATTAACCCCAAAGAACGATTAAAGTTTTATTTCTAGCTAGCAAGTGTCCGATCTAATTTTCTGTGTGTAGGTTTAATCTTCGAATTTGGATGTGGGAGTACAGCTGGTATACTTTTGTGTGTATGTGTGTGTGTGTGTGTGTGTGTGTGTGTGTATGTCTGTCTATCTGTCTGTCTGTCTATCTGTTTGAGTGAGTGAGTGAGTGAGAGAGTGTGTGTGTGTATCTTTCACACAGACTGTGAGTATATCAGTACGCGTGTGCCAATATGTGTATGAGCAAGTGTGTGGGTATGTGTGCGGTTGTGCCTTTCCCAAACTGTGTGTGTGTATCAGTATGCGTATGTCAGTATGTATATGAGCAAGTGTGTGTGTGTGTGTGTGTGTTTGTCGTTCCCACAGACTGTTTGTGTGTCAGTATGTGTATGTCAGTATGTGTATGAGCAAGTATGTGAGTGTGTTTTTTACAAAGACTATGTGTGTGTCAGTATGCGTATGTCAGTATGTATATGACCAAATGTATGTGTGTGTGTCGTTTCTTTCATACAGACTGTGTGTGTGTGGCAGTATGCGTATGTCAGTAAGCATATGAGCAAATGTGTGCGCGCGTGTGTGTGTATGCGGGTGTTTCTTTCACACTGACTGCGTATGTGTGTGCCAATATGTATGTATGTATGTATGTATCTATCTATATATATATTTACCAACTCCTCCGCACGAACAGGATGAGACACAAAGTCAATTTCTTAAGCGGAGTTCAACAGGTTTGAATTCAGAGTTTTCCTTCTCCTAGACCAGTTGCCTAACCAAGGTGAAAGAGCCCGGTCTTCCCTACTATTTATCCATAGCTGGAGGGAGATTAGGATTCATACCTTTCCCAAGGGTATTAGCGCTAAGTGTAATGCAATTACCACATCCAGGATTTGAACTGGGGGCGATATCTATATATATATATTTAAAAAAAAAACTCCACACGAGCAGGATGCGATACAAGGTCACTTCTTAAGCGGAGTTTAACAGGTTTCTTTTCAGACTTTTCCTTTTACTAGACTGGTTACCAAGCCTAGGTTAAAGATTCTAGTCTTCCCTACTATTTACCCATAGTTGGTTGGATAATAGTTTGATGCATACGTTTACCAAGGGAATTAGTGTAGCGTGAAATGCAACTAACCGCGTCCAGGATTTGAACTTGTCTCTTCGTGTCCATTGTATCTATAGTGCGATAGAAATACTTAAAACACCATAATTTAAATTGTCATCTGTGTGATTTAAGGAGAAATCTGTGGAAGTGAACACCTATGCTAAGCAAATGGCAATGGTAGCTCCATCAAGATAATGTCTTACTATTTTATCTTCTTCAGATACGATCAGTTAAGAACGCAAGAAGTTACATGCTTGTTTTATTTGTAATATTGAAATTGTGAATTAGGGAATATATTTTGGTAATATTGATCTTATAGCGAAAATTAAGGCAGGAGCCCGGGTGACATGTTTTAGTGAGCCAACATCACGCGGATTTTCGACCCAACTTAAATATTTTCCGAGTCATGTTTTTATCACTTTTTTGTCGGTAAATAAATGTAGATATTTTAAACGCTTCCCCACCCCCAGTCTTTTTTTTTATTAGCAACATAATGTAAATATTCTATAATCCTCCTTTTACGAAAGAATGAAAGAGAGTTAAATCAAGATTACACTATCTTTTACATATTGAACTATTTTACAATTGCTCTTAAGTAAATGTATAAAACGTTGTAATAATTAAATTATCGTACTGTGGTATATCCAGGTCCTGCTACTTTTTTTTTTATTTATTAAACCTGGTTTTGTTAAAAGGGTATTCTGATGTAAGCAGTGACGTAGTTTCGGTTACAGACAGACACATAATCTCCATTATAATAAGATATATATATACGTATATATGTTGTCTCATAAAATTATCGGGATTAAAGCTGTATTTACCAAACTAGAAATGAACAATGAATGGAACGTTAATTGTTTCAGAATAGAAGGTGTATCAGAAAAGTACCGGATTTTAAGCTGTATTTACTAAGATAGAAATGAACAATGAATGGAACATTAATTTTTTAGAATACAATGTGTGTCAAAAAGGTACAAAAAATCTCGATACTTTTTTGGCACACATTATATATATATATATATATATATATATATATATATATATATATATATATATATATATATATTCGTGTCGGTCAAGTTAGATAAAAGAAGTGCAAGCAGAAAGGATATAAAATAGTCACGAATCGTAGAAGGTATAGTTGCAAATCTATACGCAAAAGATTCTCTGGAATGATTACTCGAAATATTTTTTAAGTAACCCCCCCCCCCAAAAAAAAAAAAAAACAACAAAAAAAAACTGAAAAAAAACAAAAATCTGAAAAAACCAAAAAAAAACCCAACATAGTCGTCTTATCCGTGCGATTGCAACTTCTGACCAAATAACCTCAGTCACATCAAGGGATAAATCTCCAACGTTCCCAGACATGAAAAAAAAAACAACAACAAAAACAAACAAAAAACAAAACAAAAAAAACAGTCGATCCCCTGCTATTACCAATAAAATTCTTTACTGCAGATATTTATTTTTTTTATCGTGAGTCAAAGAGGGTCCTTTTGGAAGTTGAATGACACCATGTTACCTGGAAGATCAGCTGGATTGTCTTCTTCTTCTGTTCGTTTTTTTTCTCTTCTTTTCCTTTTCCTTTAAAGTCACGTCGAGATTTTAAACTTTTAAAATTACAGTTCGACATCAAACATTTAAAAAAAAAAATGCTCCAGTCTATGAATAGTTTACTGTTTGAGCAATGTTTCCTTTTCAAGCAATTTAAAAAGAAAAAAAAAGTTAACTACACCTTTTACATAATCACAACTATAAGCACTTGCGTTGTAATAAGCAAACAGACCAAATAAGCTAAATATGCTTTTGGAAGACTGTGTTACGCCAATCCTCTAAGAATTGTAGGGATAGCCTACTTGGGTTTGTTGATTGTTTGGGTTTTACGGCATGACAACCCTTGTTGGTTTGTTACATATCTTTTTAAGGTAGTGTAGAAATCATTATGGCGATCAGTACAGCTGATGGCCTTGAGAGTGAGTGACAGCGTTTGACCTCACTCTCACCTTGCGTTCTGGGGAGAACCGTGAGAAACGGAACCCCGATAGAAAACCCCTTCCGGTTTAAGGGGTAAGCAACTCAGTCAGTTAGAGTTAGAACTTAGAAGCGAAGC
Source organism: Doryteuthis pealeii (assembly GCA_023376005.1). NCBI lineage: Eukaryota > Metazoa > Mollusca > Cephalopoda > Myopsida > Loliginidae > Doryteuthis > Doryteuthis pealeii. The sequence goes on from CM042142.1 coordinate 53,251,389, forward strand.
TAGCAAGATGTGAGTCTCACTGTGCAGTTTGTCTGGGTGGGGATCTGGAATAAAGTAACATCAAAAGTAAATCGAAGTCTTGTGTTTATTACCAAAAACTAACAATAGCACTGGGCTTCTGATAAGGAATGATCCCCAACAGAAACCAGACCCGGAATTCTCAATAGAAGACCAGACGAGACCTTAGAAGATATACCAGACCAAGATAGAAGATAGACAATAGAAGAAGCAAAGCCGGCCAGAAGAATAGACGACCAGAGTAAGAAGTAAGAAAGATATATAACATATAGATATTTAGTGCTGGTAAAGAAAAGGGTATGCAACAGGTTTTTTTATGCCAAAGAAGTTTCCTTTTATTCATTCTTGATGGGTATTCAAATTTTGTTATTTAAACATATTTTTAAACAATTTTTTTAAATACATTTTTCTATTTAACCCATAGATAGGTTAAATAACCTAAGTAATAGACAAAGTTTGTTTATTGATTTTAACGGCATATCAACCCGTCTGTGGTTATGTCATGCCGAACGGTTAGGAATTGATACATATCGTGTATTTATATTTATACTTTTTAGTGATTGGTTTTAATAATGTGTTAGCATTATTGGGGATTATGTTGTATGGTATTCATTTGTTTCATGTCTATATTCTATGGTACAATTTTATTTCCCTCAAAAAAGAGAGAATATCCTCCATGTTGACTTTTTTAAACAGATCTTTCATATTGTTTGTTTTAAAATAACGGTTTCTGATGTGAGCAAAAAACCTGCATTCCATGAAAGGTGTTTGACATGTTCCACATTGTGGTTGTTTTTCTTGTTTGAGTATATAGGAGTGCGTTAGTCTTGTATGACCAATGCGTAATCGGGACACTATGACTTGTTCCTTTCTGGACTTCCTTAAAGATGGACTGTTAAGCCACCAGGATTCCATTCTTAAGCATCACGTGTACGCACCCACGACCAGCATTGAGAGATTTTACCAGAGGTGCAGTCAGTGTATTCTACACTCTCTCAACAGGGCAGACTCCAAACCGGTGTCCTGTGTATGACACTAAACTGCATCTGAGGGTGAGTGTCAAGTTCTAGAAAATCTGATGAGTGTGAGTACCCCTTCATTGCCATTACTCCCAGGCCCACTTTAACACGATTGGTAGTTCTTTGTTTGGATCCTACCTATGGGGAAAACAGATATGTTTAAAGATTATTCTTATTTGCATTAGATCATGTGAAAAAAAATGAAAAAAAAAAAAAAAACACAGAAAATTAAACGTAAATAGGAAACGGCCACTGAACGCGATTCCCTGGTATAATATAACCCCTAGATGGTTTGATACGCCGTTAAAATCAATCAATCAATTTTTTAAAGAAATGTATGATTTTTTTAATAATCCAGGTCAACAGCATTCTCT
>CM042142.1:53255299-53267799 GCA_023376005.1 Doryteuthis pealeii
AGACATTTGCTATTTACTTATAAAATATGTAATCCTTGTACTATTTATTAGACATGTACGATTTTGTCTTATAGACATTGTAGCTGTTTACTTGTTAGAATATATGAATCTTTGTTTCTATTTGCTGTTTTTAGAAGTGCACGATTCTATTGGTTGGTTGGTTGGTTGGTTGGTTGGATTTTGCATTTTCCTTTCAACTCTGGGTTGTTTTATAAAGAAGACATTTTTGTTTTAATAATTCATGTTGGGTATCCAACTTTTTAAAAACACGTTTTAAAACTCATCTTTGATCTATGTAACCCATAGATGGGACCCTAACAGGTACTACCACTCCGGGTCAGGGTGGAACTGGGGGTAATGGTAATGAAGGGGTACTCTACACACCCCATAACTCCAGAATGAACTAGGTGTGTCATAAAAGTTCCGAGTTTGAAGCTGTATTTACCAAGATAGAAATTAACAATGAATGGAACGTTCATTTTCTTCAAAATACAAAGTGTCATAAAAGTGCCGAGTTTGAAGCTGTATTTGCCTAGATAGAAATGAAAAATGAATGAAACGTTCATTTTCTTCAGAATACAAGGTGTGTCATAAAAGTGCCGAGTTTGAAGCTGTATTTACCAAGATAGAAATGAACAATGAATGGAACGTTAATTCTTTTTCAGAATACAAGGTGTGTCATAAAAGTGCCGAGTCTGAAGCTGTATTTACCAAGATAGAAATTAACAATGAATGGAACGTTAATTTCCTTCAGCATACAAGGTGTGTCAAAAAGTACAAAAATCTCGATACTTTTTTGACACACCTTGTATTCTATGTAACCCATAGATGGGACCCTAACAGGTACTACCACTCCGAGTCAGGGTAGAACTAGGGGTAATGGTAATGAATGGGTACTCTACACAACCCAGAACTTCAGAATGAACTAGGTGTGTCATAAAAGTGACGAGTTTGAAACTGTATTTACCAAGATAGAAATTAACAATGAACGTTAGACTATAACGTTATATCCAAGACACCAACACCCTCACTCACCGCCTTCTAGCACATATATGATAGAAAGGGTTAAGGGTTTACTATAAGAGCAATACGGTCGGAACAATCATATAGGCACTAGAGCTTGACTTGAACATCCGATTAACCGGAGGGAGCCTCTCCAACCGACAGTCTAGCGCATGTAAGAGCCAAAATGGTGTGTTGTATGTCAGAGAGATCACATTTCCATATAATTGATAATCTTTCAATAACTGTCCATGTCTTTACTATGCGTATATTAACACCGATTTGTGTAAATGTGTTATTGATGTTACATAATTATTAGATACCTAATATTTATGTGCAATAGTGTAGAAATCAAAATGGCCGTTATAAGCTGCAGCCCATGGCCTTGAAGGATTTGAATGACAAGGCTTGACTTGTCCTGATCCTTCCTTCCGGTGGATACCGTGAGAACCTTAGAGAGGACCCTCTCTTCCGGTTTAGATAGTAAGTAAGTTTCAGTCAGTTAGAGACTAGCAGCCGAGCTCGATGGAAGGGTAAGTCGCGTTACACGCGCTCCCGTCTTAATCTGCGCAGATGTCTGGTTGGGGATTAAAAATAAAGTAAGATCAAAGCAAATCGGAGTCCTGTTTTATTACCTCTAAAAACTAACAATGACACAGGGTTTCTGATAAAGAGAAATCCCCAATAGAAGACCAGACACGAAGTCCCCAAGAGAAGTCAAGACGTTAGAAGAGACCTAGAAGAACTTAAGATGTCAGAAGAACAGAAGAAGAATAGAAGTAAAGAAGTAAGTAATGAGAAGGGTATGCAACATTGATATCTAGGTATGTGAACTGATCTAATACTTTCAGAAGCTTGTCATTAAGTCTGGCGATGTCTTCTTATTTAAAACACAGGAACTCGGTTTCTTTTTAGTTCTCACTGAGGCCAATGCCTCTTGGTGTCTTTTCCAGGCTATACAGCTGTGAATCAGTTTGAGCAGGAGTATTTGCGAGAAGCACTAGATAATCTGCGTAATCTGCTTCATCTAATGACGTTCGTAGTACTTAGTCTAGGCGGATTATAAATAGAAATTGTAGGTATCCCGCGACAATGTCAGTGAAATCTATTTCACCGGCAGGTGAACTTCGTAGATCATCATTATAGCGTGTTCGTTTTTGGGAGTGTTGGGGACCATATGCTAAAATGCACTTACTCCATCTTTGCTGTGTGTATAGAGTCAAAATACCCCGTGTATACAAGGTGTATCAAAAATGGTCGAGATTTTTTGTACTTTTTGACACACCTTGTATTTCGAAATAAATGAAAGTTCCATTCGTTGTTATTTCTATCTTAGTAAATACAGCTTCAAACTCGGCACTTTTATGACACACCTTGTATTCTGAAAAATAATTAACGTTCCATTCATTAAGGTTTATCAAAAAGTATCGAGATTTTTTGTACTTTTTGACACACTTTGTGTTCTGAAAGAAAATGAACGTTCCATTCATTATTCATTTCTATCTTGGTAGATACAGCTTCAAACTCGGTACTTTTATGACACACCTTGTATTCTGAAAAAGAATTAACGTTCCATTCATTGTTTATTTCTATCTTGGTAAATACAGCTTCAATCTCGATACTTTTAACACACACACACACACACACACACACACACATATATATAATATATATATTATATATATATATATATAATATATATATATATATTAATGCATTTCTTTATTATAGATCTGTCGCAGTTTTATATTTGGTTGCTGAGTTTCAATGATGTAGATTTTGGTAGTAAATGGTAGCTAATAATATCGTTTTTTTTATAGAAAATGTTTCCACTAGAAATGATAAAATCAATGTTTTCTGATACTGTACCAAGTATTCTTCAGTTAACACCCATCTAAATACTGGTTATTTGACGAACAGAAAACAAGAGTCCTGTTAAAAGTTTATCTAACGTTTATTTCTCTTACCATGATCAATATCATCATCATCATCATCATCAAGGACGTGTTGATTGATTCCCATGGCTCTATCTCTCTCTCTCTTTCTTTCTTCTCTCTCTCTCTCTCTCTCTATCTATCTATCTATCTCTATCTCTCTGTCACTCTCTCTGTCACTTTCTCTCTCTCTCTCTCTCTCTCTCTCTCTATCTATCTATCTCTATCTCTCTGTCAACTCTTCTGTCACTTTCTCTGCTCTTTCTCTCTTTCTCTCTATCTATATATCTCTATCTCTCTGTCACTCTCTCTCGCGCGCTCTCTATCTCTCTCTCCCTCTATTCTCTCTCTCTCTATCTATCTCTCTCTATCTCTCTCTCTCTCTCTCTCTATCTATCTCTGTCGCTCTCTCTGTCACTCTCTCTCTCTCTCTCGCTCTCTCTTTCTCACCACCCATCCCTATGTCCTGTAATGTAGGTTTTTGCTACACTAGTGTGTCTATGTATAGGTGTCCACAGGAAAACGTCACTTATGACCTCGTCCTTACGTCTCCATCAGTGTCCAGCATGTCTATTTCGTCTGACCTTGATGGTTTCTGTGATAGGAGGGAAGTGGCCGTACAGATGGTTTGTTTGTAGAGTGCTGCTTTCAATATTTGTTCATGACAGCACGTATCCTGTGAGTGATCTCTGGAGAACACAACAGGATGATTGTAAACTAATTCCATATTTTAAAAATCTTATAATTTATTTCTGAATCCTTATTTTTACAAACATGAATATAAGAAGAATACACATACCGTGGAGTTTTATTTAAAATATTTTATCGCTGCTTAACTTCGGCGATCTATTGACTGTTTAAGTTCACCATTGATCTGTTGATTTTCAACCAAGGTTGCCATCCTGAAAAATATAATCATCATTCTGGTTAATTTCTAGGCCGACATCGCAGAAAGGATCTGCTGTGCCTTATTTAAAACCAGCATTAAAATCCTGCCTCTCAAACCGCTTGGGAATCGCATCAAACGATCTTCCCAGTAACTCTTATAGAATGGCAGAAATAGATTCTCGTATTCATCCTTCAAGTTCTTCTAAAGTCGTTGGTTTCGTACAGTAGACTTGTCGCAGTTGTTAAATCAGGGCTTCAGGTCGGCCACTCATGCAGACCTTCCATCATCCAGGATAATGGCGATTCAGTTATTCATGAACAACAATAGCAAAATATGGAGGAGTACCATGTTGCATGGCGCCTTAACGTTAAGCGAGGCACGAAGAGGGGTGAGGTGTAAAGGAGAGTTGCCTCGGGGTCCAGTGAGCTTCGGCCGCTGGACCTGCCAGAGGTTAAATTAATAGCGTTGATCCCAGAGGGCTGTCACCCCAGGCAACACCTGCCCCCTCGATTTAAAGGGGCAGGGCTGGGTTTATTGCCCAGTGCCTGAGCCCCCCCCTTGAAGGTGGAATGCCGACGGGATCAACGCAATTTTTTCCACCTGTCACCCACGAGTCTCGGCTTGTTGGTGGTCCCACGTAAATAGGGCCTTTTTGCCTGACCTTGTACAAGTGGGGTACGAGGAAAATACCCTAACCCATACAAGTGGGGTATGAGGTAAAATATACTCGACAATAAAGAGAGGGAGAAAAAAAAATAGGCAGCCCCAAGAAAGCATCACACTTTTGTGTGCCAGTCAGTGGCACGAAATGCTGTCACTCACCTGCAGCCACTTGCGCAAATGCAACTAGCAAATATATGCACCCTCCGGGTGCCAATGAAACTAAATAAAATGCAGATAAAAAGGTTTGAAAACATAAAATAGAACAACTGTCCACCACATTGTTATTTTTTCTAATTAAGTATTTAGTTAAAAGAGGAAGTAAAGAATAAATGACAGTTATTTCTTCCATTTAAAGTTTATTGAAGAAGATTTTTGCTTATATTCATTAATAACCAAACAATTAGAAATCAATAAATACTAACACATATTTATTAAAATCACATTTTTAATATCAATATGCAAATTGACCTCCCGTTCCACTGTAACCGCTATTTTTTTATTATAAATATAATAGCATGTTATTAATATGTCGATATGGTCAACAGCATTAATAATGTAAAACAATTTTATTAATAATTGAGATTTAAATAAAAAATAAAATCATTGAGAATGTGATATCAATAATAAAGGTAATTATGACTTGAGTAGTAATATAGTTTCGGTTACAGACAGAAAAACACACAATCTCCATTATAATAAGATATCTATTCATTTATTTATTTATTGGACACTACGCCATCGTCCTTAGTAGACGGAAAGGTGCCAACATCCATGGTGCATGATATTAAGGAACATATATTAAAGAATTGAGAAAAATCTAACTGCATATAAGAAAAAAAGTTATAAATAGTTTAAAATAGGGAGTTATTTTGCAATCACCTTGTAGATGCTGCTGGCAGTCTGTTGCTTCGTGTCGTACGAGACAAAGGTTGATAATTAAATTCTTCACTTCATTGATCTTATAAATAAATCTTTAAATCAGTTATATTTAAAAGATCACAGTGAGTTTTCTTGAAACATCTTTGACGATCGAGTGTAACAAAGAATCTCATAATTTATCCCTAAAATTAAATTTCTTAAACGAAAGTGGTTTGCCGAAAATCTAATTTTAATGTCAATGTCGATCACCTCAGCGATAATCTAGTCAGTAAAAGATTCAGCTGAACAAAACGAAAACTGGATGATAAACAAAATCTTTTCTTTTCTTTTTTTTTTCCTTTCAACGAATTAAAGAAACATTATATGCAATGTTATTATTTCTAGGATTGGAGAACATTTTTGAAGAATTTAACACATTTACATATTTACATTAGAAAGAGAGAAAGGGGGTACGAGAGAGAGAGAGAGAGAGAGAGAGAGAGTTTAAGAGAGAGAGAGAGAGGGGGAAGGAGAGTGGTTTTGGATAGGGAGAGAGCGGATTAGAAAAGAGAGAAGGGGTGGGTTAGGATAGAGAGAGCGGGTTAGGAGAGAGAGAGAGAAAAGGAGGACGACTTGGAGAGAGAGAGAGAGAGAGAGACAGACAGACAGACAGACAGAAATAGGACAGACAGACAGACAGACAGAGAGAGACACAGAGAGACACAGAAAGATGGTTATGAGAGAGGGTATAGGATAGAGAAAGGATTGGAAAATATTTTTGAAGATTTTAACATTTACATATTTATATTAGAAAGAGATAGAGATAGAGAAGGGGGATTAAGAAAGAAGATGTTAAGAGAGATAGAGAGAGGAGGGTTATGAGAGAGAGAGAGAGAGAGAGAGAGAGAGGGAAGAAGAGTGGTTTAGAAGAGAGAGAGAGAGTGCGTTAGGAGAGAAAGAAAGGCGGGTTGATAAAGAGAAAATGGGTGGCTTAGAGATAGAGAGAAAGAAAGGCTTAACAGAGAGAGAGAGAGAGAGAGAGAGAGAGAGAGACAGAGACAGAGACAGAGAGACAGAGAGAGAGAGAGAGAGAGAGAGAGAGAGAGAGAGAGAGAGATGAGGAACTCTGAGGAATGTGGAGTATACCTTTATCATCATTACTCCCAGGTTCACCCTGACCCAGAGTGGTAGAACCTATTAGGATCCCATTATGGGTTAAAAGTAAGTAAGTAAAATCGGCGGAGTTGCCTATTGGCAGTATCAGCCGGATAGCGAGGGAGCCTATCTTCTTTTCGTTAGTGATAGAACAGGGAAGTGGAGCGCAACACCTACGTCAGGTCCCCACTTTACTGCACAGAAGATGCTACTCATGGGCTGAGCTGAAGAAAAATGAGTATTACAAATATGCTTTAAAAAATTGAGTTAGAAAAACAATTCAAGAATGAATCCAAAGAACCACAAGTGCATACATAGTGCATACACATAAAAACATCGTGTCCTGAGTATGATATTAAACTGCATCTGATGGTGAACTTCCAGTCCCGATCTCTGGGGGGAGTGGAGTACCCCTTCATCACCATTACTCCCAGAACCACTCTGAACCACAGTGATAGTACCTGGTTAGTACGGGTTAAGCGTGCTGGGCCCATAACCTGTTAAGTATCTGGCCGCCATCCTTGGCCAATTGCAAATAACTTAAAGTAATTAAGTAACTAAGTCCTGTGATAGAGAATCCTTTGGTAAGTGAATAAGTCCTGTGTTAAGTGAATATCCTTTGGTCAGTGAATAAGTCCCGCGATAGAATACTACGTTCCGTCGTCCAAGAAGATCCAAGTAGTAATGAGCTAAGATTGGAATCAGCCAGTATAAATACAACAACAGCAGCAGAGCACCGCCAGTGATTGGATAAGAGGTTGCCTTCCCTGGTAACGTGCTTATCGGTGAGTCTATAAGTAGAAGTGACCATCTACCACACGCCTTATATAAAAAAAACGCGTGGTGTAATGGTTAAAGTCATAGGAAATGGACTCGTCAGCACGAGTTCAAATCCTGGACGTGGTAATTGCATTTCACTTAGCGCTAATACCCTTCGGAAAGGTATGAATTCTACTCTCCATCCAGCTAGGGGTAAATAGTTGGGCAGACTGGGCTCTTTAACCATGGTTTGGCAATCGGTCTAGGAGAAAGAAAACTCTGATTTCAAACCTGTTAAACTCCGCTTAAGAAATTGACCTTGTGTCACATCCTGCTCGTGCGGAGGGGTTGGTAAATAGATATATAAAAAAACGCCAACAAAGAGTTTAAAGAAATTGTGTTTAAAAAAATTTTTGAATACCCATCAAGCATAAATATAACAAAACGTCTTCGGCATGAAATAATTCAACAAGAGTTGACATGCCGTAAAATCCAACCATCCAGCCAACCAACTATCCGAAAGCCTTTTGGACAATAAAGGTTCCGTTTTCTTCCATTATTGCATCAACATCTAGAAATAATGAATCTTCCTTTCTGCTAGTTCTTCAACTCAACTTAAACTTGATTATCTCCCAGAAATTCTCCACAGGGTTGAAATCTGGAGATATTCCAGGCCCGAACAACGTCTGCACTTTAAAATCTTTGGCCATACTTTTGATTGATTTATCAGAATATGCAGGATTATTATGCTGCTGATATATTACTGGATTGGGATGAGGAATCTGCTGGGCGGCGAAGACAATGAGATGCCTCTTCGGAATTTCATTTCTTGGAGTAACTGGCACTGACACTTTCATTATGCCGGTGCCGCCAAATTTTATTGTTGGTTGGAGGCAGTCTTTGAATGTTTCCGTTGACCTTCTGAGAAATCCTTGATACCCAATCCGAAAGCAAGGATATTCTCAACTCATTAGAGAAGATGGCATTCCGGAAGAAATCTATGTCCTTATCCATGTACGGATCAATAAGATCCTTTCTGCGATGTCGGCCTAGAAATTAACCAGAATGATGATTATATTTTGATTATATATCTTTCAGAATGGCAACCTTGGTTTAAAATCAAATGATCAATGGTGAACTTAAACAGTCAATAGATCGCCGAAGTTAAGCAGCGATAAAATATGCAATATTTAATTTGGTGGCCACTTAAGGCACAGCAGATACTTACTGCGATGTCGGCCTAGAAATTAACCAGAATGATGATTATATTTTTCAGGATGGCAACCTTGGTTTAAAATCAACTGATCAATGGTGAACATAAACAGTCAGTACATCGCCGAAGTTAAGCAGCGGTAAAATATTCAATACTTAATTGGGTGACCACTTAAGCCACAACAGGTAACGTAAGCAAGCTGAGTCCTTTCTTTATCAAAATAAGTTGATTCGGCATGAAATGATCCGAAATTGGCTGATATGCTGTAAAACATAAACAAGCAACCAAATTAAACCCTACACGGGCTTATAAAGATTAGTTTTAGCTACTAAAAAGAAAAGTAGGTGGAGTGACCTATTGACGGTATCAGCCGGATATCGAGGGAGACTATCACCTTTTCCCTAGCGTTAGACCAGTAGGTTGGTTGTTTTGTTTTAGGGCATTGCAATCCTTTTCAGGCCATCTAATGCCGAATCAAATCAATTTGATATCACGTTCCTTTCAGTACCTGCTAGACCAAGATGGTTTTGTTTTTTTGTGTAAGAGGTGGAAGGCCAGACCTACCATCAGCTCCCTACATTACCGTATAGATCTAGGCTGTGCAACTCATGCACTGAGTTGGCGAGGGCCGTTATCGAACGGATGATCTACTGACTGAGCTAAACAGGTGGACTAAGAAATGTTTAGATGGCTGAAACACTGGAAGATGAATCCACCTCTGAAAGCACTGGTCACTTAACAAACTGAGATAAAAGACTCAGATATATATTTATCAACGCCTCCGCACGATTAGGACATGGCACAAGGTCAATCTCTTAAGCTGAGTTTTACAGGTTTGAGTTTTCCTTTTCCTAGGTTTGTTGCCTAACCAAGGCTAAAGAACCTGGGCTGCCTTACTACTTACTTACGCATAGCTGGATGGATAATAGTTTAATGCCTACCTTTCCCATGGGTACTTTCACAATACCCATCTCCAGTATCTCAGAGTTCTTTTGAGTGTGAGAGGTTGAAAGCTCGATCAGTCACGCCTTCGACTAACTCTCGTGCATGCACAATCTACAGTTTGAAATCAGACACGAGAACCAATCATCAGAAATAAATAGAGGCCATTAAATATATATATATATATATATATATATATATATATATATATATATATATATATATATATATATATATAAGTATAGAAAACATTTTATAACATATTCATAGCTGATATTGAAGAATATTTCGATTTTATAAAAATCATCTTCAGAGCTTGTTTATACTCCGTGTTGTCAAGAGCGGAGACAAAAGTCATATGAGTTCAAAACAAAAACCTTGATGTTTCAAAAAAGAAAAAAAAAGTTATACAATAGTTTCGAATGTGAGCACTTCTGCCGCATTTTTCTCAGTCACTAGATTATGTTCAATAACGGCTATGAATATGTTATAAAATGTTTTCACTTTAACAGCATTTTGTGGTGTTTTCAATCCTTTTATCTATACTCATACCGTCGGATTCATTTCTTTTCTTTTAACTTATACACACACACACACACACACACACACACATGGAGCGTAGAATCAATAGAGACAAAAAACAACATCAAAGACAACCAGCCAATTAACTACCTGGCCGGACAGAACATCACGTGACCCCAATAGTACAGACAATCAAAGAAACAGTTAGTCCATCTTAAACCTTTTAGAAAGAGGGATAACCCTCGAAATATTGGTATATAGAATACAATATTCATGATTTTGTTTCTGATGTTCATTTTTTCATGGTCTTAAAACAACGAAAATTTTTCATTAATATATATAGGGTCATCCACAGACACGTGTTTCGACTTATCAAGTCTCTACAGTGTGGCTAGACATTTTGTAAGCTACCTACAGCCGGAATTAAACTCCGGTCGGTTGGGTGTCAGTCAGGCACTTTAACCATTAGGCTGTCTTCACTAACAGAATGTGAAGGGGATTTTAACTGTTTTAATACACACATCGCTTTGTGTGTAAAGGCCGTCACAGAGTGCTCCATTCCTTATAGAGAAGAGCGTTGCGTTTACGCTTGAGTTGGCGTAATATATATATATATATATATTATAAGGGTGTGTGTGTGTGTATTTGTGTGAGTGCGTGTGTAGTAGGATCCATAGTTTCGATCTGACTTAGGGCTATTTACAGCCTTTCACCTGCCTGCCTACAAATAAGTATGCAACGAATGATTAAAACAATATATTAGCTGATGAACACGCCAAACTTAAGACATCTATTCCCCTTTATATATATATACATATATATATATATATATATATATATATATATATATATATATATATATATATATGAAAAGTGTTCTTATGAGTCCAACGGGAGAAAATCAAATATTCTATAATAAAGAAGGTACACAAGATTTAATTACTTTCTGAAGGTAATTAAACAAGCCCGAAGAAGATACTGAAATCTGGAACACGTGTCGCGAAAATAAACTAAAAAGAGTTTTGGAAAACTTCAAACCATTTTACTGACCTTCATATATATATATATATATATATATATATATATATATATATATATATATATGATAGAGATATGAGGAACATAAGAACAAAACTCAGACAAACATATGTATTATATATTTCGCTAGAGCATTGACATCAGTCGCTTTATTGAATTATACCTTGATAATTCAATAAAGCGACTGATGATGCTGAGCTTAAACTATAGCGAAATATATCCCACATACGTTTGTCTGAGTTTTGTTCTTGTGTTCCTCATATCTCTACCACATTCTGTCGGACTCATTCCAATCCTCTTTCCTCATATATATATATATATATATATTATATATATATATATATAAAAATCAATAGTAATGGTATTATGGATGATTTAGACTCATAGCTTAAAGTTTCATGGTTATGCAATCCTCAGATGAGTCAAATGGTTGAGATCTTAAAAAACAGTAGTCAAATGGTTAAGATCTTAAAAAAAGACTGGTTTTTAAGATCTCAACCATTTGACTACTGGTTTTTAGGATCTCAACCGTTTGACCTCATCTGAGGATTGCATAACCATGAAACTTTAAGTTATGAGTCCAAATAATCCATAATACCATTACTATTGATTAAAAACTGCTCTGCTTTATTAGCATTGAGCACCTTTTCATGCTAATACTTTTCTCATTTATTCTCTATTCATTCTATATCATATTATATATATATATATATATATATATATATATATATCTTATTATAATGGAGATTGCGTGTTTTTCTGTCTGTAACCGAAACTAAATCACTACTCAAGTCACAATTCCCTTCGTTATTGACGTCACATTCACCATGAATTTATCCTTATTTTAACCTCAATTATTAATAAAATTGTTTTACATTATTAATACTGTTAACCATATCTACATACTAACAACATGCAATTGTATTTATATATACAACAAAATAGCGGTTTACAGTGTGAAGGGGAAGGCTAATTTGAATATTGATATTAAAAATGTAATTTTAATAAATATATGCTTAGTATTATTGATTTCTAACTGTTTGGCTTTATTTTAATGAATATAAGCAAAAATCTCTTCAATGAATCTTAAATGAAATCCATTAACAAGAAAAGATAACTGTACTTTTATTCTTTACTAAAAATCTCTTCAATGCATCTTAAATGAAATCCATTAACAAGAAAAGATAACTGTACTTTTATTCTTTACTTCCTATTTTAACTAAATACTTAGATTAGAAAAAATAACAATGAAAGACGAGAGTGATGGAAGAGTAAATTTCAATTGTTCTATTTTTTCGATTATATCCCCCTCTGTTTTCAAATCTTTTTATCTGCATTTTTATTTAGTTTCATTAGCGTTTCTAATTTAATACGATATTTCATTACGTTAAAACTTAAATACTTGAACCCGGAGGGTGAATATATTTGCTAGTATTAGTAATAATATATATATGGACATCATTCCCCTTCGTCACACAAAGTAAATGATGGCCTTGTGTCTAGCTAAGCTTAGCTTAGTAAATAT
>CM042142.1:53272799-53282799 GCA_023376005.1 Doryteuthis pealeii
ATACTGGAGGATTTACGGTATATTAAGCACTCAATTTCTTACGTGTATTATTTCACCTCGACGATACAACACTATGCAACTAACCAACTACCAAACCGATTGTTGTCTTTAAAAGTAATATCTTAGCCGTTTAAGAAGATCTATAATGCCTTTGCGACCTTTTGCAGTTATTCTTAATTCTTGAAAACATTTCATAGATAATAAAAAAAAAGCTCTTCAATTTGATTTATTGCTTCTGCTGTGTTCTATTTCTTTACAATTTACAAAGAAACACACTCAACAGAAGTTTATCATAGATTTATTTTATTTTAATTAAGTTAGTCGTGGAGAGAATAAACTTTCCACTGATTAGCGTTGAGGCATTTGTGCAGATTGTTTTATAGCAAAGATAAGATCAGTCACTTTTCTTTTTAAACTTGTATTTCGTTGGCAAAAAAACGTTCGTTCGTTTTACTCCACACACACACACAAACAAACAAACACACAAACACACACATATACCAAATGGTATATGGACAAACCAGAATCCGTTCGATGAAATGAGACTCGTAACAGTCTATATGATCACATAATACCGGCGAGAAGACTAGACTTAAAAGAAAGAAAAAAGAACTTGTCATCCGGTGGATTTTGCCATGAGATCGAACAAAAGGGTGACACTGAAATAAAGAAAAAAAGACAGAGAAATACTTGGATCTTGCCAGAGAGCTGAAAAAGCTATGGAACAGGAAGGTGGCTGTTATACGAAGGGTTTTATCGCTATGCTATGTGAAATGCAAATAGCCTCGTCAAGCATTGGATATCGGGTTGCATAGGTCATTTCCTTGAGGCGATAACAATTACACAACGGGTGCAGAGAATCTGGCAATAGAAATGAACAGTAGGAATGGATGGCGAGAGAGTGTCCGAAGAATCCGTGCTATCAACATTTGATGATGATGATGATGATGATGATGACGAGGAGAAGGAGGAGGGAGAGGAACAGGAGCAGGAACAGGGCAGGAGGAGGGTGGTGATGAGGTGGATGATTATTATTATTATTCACTCCTTTTGAGTTTTCACATCAGTGTTAACTGATGGTATTTCACTAGAGTCTGAGTGACAGCAAGTCTCCTCAGGTCTCCAGGACTCTTCTGAGTATTCTGGCAGATTGCAGCAGTGCAGTGTTCTGAATGGTTTCCATCCTTCCTTTGATATCCAAACTTTCCAAACCCTTTTCTAATCCTTTTGGGACTGTTCCAAGTGCACCAACCACAATTGGTATCACTTTCACTTTCATGTTCCATAACTTTTTCACTTATCTGGCAAGGTCCAGATATTTGTCCATTTTTTCATTTTCCTTTAGCTTCACCCTGTGATCTGCTGGCACTGCAAAATCCACCAGTTGACAAGTTCTTTCTTTTTTGTTAATCAACACTAGGTATGGTCTTCTTGCTGGGATAAGGTGATCCGTTTTTATTTCAAAGTCCCAGAGAATTTTATGTGTTTCGTTCTCAAGAACAGATTCTGGTTTATGCATAAACCATTTTGTTCTGTGGTCAAAATTTAATTGTTTGCATAATTCCCAGTGGATCACCTTCCCAACCCAGTCATGTCTAGTTTTGTATTCTCGTTGTGCTAGTTTGCTACATTCGCAGAGTATATGGTTTACAGTTTCATCTCTATTACCGCAAAGTCTACATTTACTTTTGTTGGGTCTTATCGATTTTCGCTTAGATATAATTTGTCCTTATGGCATTATTTTGTGCAGCAATTATAAGTGATTCAGTTTCTCTTTTGAGGTTTCCCTTTCTTAACCATGTCCAAGTCTTTTTATGTGCAACCTCTTCTATTTGTCGTTTGAAGCGTCCATATAGTTGTTTTTCTTCCCATTTTTGCTTTTTAGTCTTTGTTGTTTTTCTGTTTGTCCATCTGTCGCTCCCACTATTGTTGGCCGCTTAGTAGTTTGTCTTTGTTCTTTCTTGTATAATCTTCAAGTTGTTGGATTGTGGTTTCTACGCATTCCTCTATGTTGGCAAGACCTCTTCCCCCTTCCTTTCTTGACACATATAATCTATCTCTATCATCTCTAGGGTGGAGAGCCTTATTATTATTATTATTATTATTATTATTATTATTATTATTATTATTATTATTATTATTATTTCTTGGAAAATCTATTACCGGATAAAATCCCAATTGGACGATTCATGAAATTGATAGAATTTTAATTGCAAATTCAGAACATGATATTTCTAACATAATCAACACACTTGCGCTCTATCCACACAAAGGAGCCTCTCACGAAATTCGTGGACCCTTTCCGTGACATTATAAACA
Source organism: Doryteuthis pealeii (assembly GCA_023376005.1). Taxonomy (NCBI): domain Eukaryota; kingdom Metazoa; phylum Mollusca; class Cephalopoda; order Myopsida; family Loliginidae; genus Doryteuthis; species Doryteuthis pealeii. Next base: position 53,275,119 of record CM042142.1, read on the forward strand.
TTACTGTACGAGCCGAAAACAGAGATCTTCTTTTCAGTAAAGTCCTGCAAATTCCATGTCTCTTTCACTTTGCTCATAATTGTAAAATGCTTAATTATCAGTCACGATATTGTTGCACTGGAGTTCGATTGATCTTCTATTGAATATTAATAACTTTTTCGCCAATAATTATCAATTGTACTACGTATAACAATGTGACTTTTTGTCTATCGGCCAATTCACAAGGAATAATATTATATATATATATATATATATATATATATATATATATATATATATATATAATCCAAAAGTCCAGAGAAGAAATCTTCCTTACGACACAAGAGCTTTATTTGAACAAAACCAAGTCGCAGTTTGAGAGCTCAATGTGTGCTCTTAATGTTACAGTCACAGAGCAAATATATGAGTAAAGAAATAACAAAAGACTTAGAGATTTAACTTTATAGTCTATTTTATAGTCGAAGCTCCCTGTAATAGACTATAATGCTAAATCTCTAAGTCTTTTGTTATTTCTTTACTCATATATATATATATATTATATATATATATATATATATTCTTTCCTATCGACTGTGCCAAAAAGCGTGGAATGGTCCTACACAAGCCTTCACCACTATAAACAAATCAGTGTGTTGGTTGTTCACTGGATGAATACTCATGCGTCGAAAAACGACGAGAGAGTCCATTTTATATATATATATATATATATATATATATATATATATATATATATATATATATACTAGAAAAGACATGACACATTGGGTCAACAATTGAGCTCTAGGTAGATATTTGTGATCAGGTAGAAAGTTAGTTCACAAAACGAATTAAATCTTTTAAAAATAAATACGACCGGAGAATAATAATAAAAAAAGAACATTAAAATCATTTTACATTGCAATTAGGACAGAAACTAGCCAGACTTTAGCTGCTGAAAATTAACATATGAATAAGTTCATCTACCGCTCACACTCACCAATCTTTCCCTTTAAAAACACAGAGAAAACTAACATGTATAAAGAGGTGTGTGGTTAAATGGACTCGTCGACACGATTTCAAATCCTGGATGAAACTGTTCGTATTTCCCATAGCGCTAATACCCTTGGGAAATGTATAAATTGAACTACTCTCCCCCCATCTATGGGAAAATAGTAGGGTGGACTGGAATCTTTAGCAATGGCTAGGTAACCAGTCTAGGTGAAGGAAAACTCTGAATTCAAACCTGTTAAACTACGCTTAAGAAATTGACTTTGTGTCAAATCCTGTTCGGCGGAGGGGTTGGTAAATATATATATGAAGAGTAGTTAATTAAGATATCTATAGAGAGGAGGAAAGAGATAGGAAGAATGTGAAGTAAAAGACCAGTGCGTTTTTATTTAATTGCAAATTACGACTAATTAGAACCAAATAAAATGAAATTTGATTTCATACATGCCTTAATCTTAAAACTAAAAAATATTTTGAGATGCCAACAAAGTAAACTGGAAAAAGCCTTTAGCAAACAATCATTGATTTACTCAGTTTTAGTATAATAATCTCTCTCTCTCTCTCTCTCTCTCTCTCTCTCTATATATATATATATATATATATATATATATATATTATATATGTGTGTGTGTGTGTGTGTGAGTCACATCCTACTCGTGTAGAGGGATTGGCAAACATATATATATATATATATATATGTGTGTGTGTGTGTGTGTGTGTGTGTGTGGAGGGGTGTTTACCAATCCCTCTACACGAGTAGGATATGACACAAGGCCAATTTCTTAAGCAGGGTTAAACAGGTTTGAATTCAGAGTTTTAGTTCTCCTAGACTAGTTACCTAGCCAAGGTTTAAGAGCCCAGTCTGCCCTATTATTTAATCATAAATATATTAAAAAGTCAACTGGAACTTTTTTACTCAGGGGTAAAAAGAAACTTAAGACCCGGAGAATCGAGTTAAAAAATATACATTTCAACGATGGATAAGGTCTGGTGAATTCGTTGAAATTTTAATACTTCATCGGACTATAACATAAATAGACTGTAATTGTAGAACCTTGTGCAAAAATATGTATGGAATCACACCTACCTGATTGCACAGGTAATACGATTGCGGTAAATGAGATTACCCAATGTGGTTTCAAGTGCGTCAATTTTGCAAGGGAACTCTTTGAGACTTTCAGACGAATTACCATTTTGATTCAACATCCACGCGTAAAGCACATTTCTCAGGTTTGAATAAAAATAAATCCGTACACGATTTGTCAGAATTGCAGCAGTGCTTAGAATTTACGTTATCTACTGCCTTAATGTTTAGAATATACGTATCTACTGCATTAATGTATGTATGTATGTTTGTATGTTTGTATGTTAATATCGTCCATAAATGAGTAAACCTCTAACAATTTTATATCGAAGTCTAATATTACTATTTTTTCAAATATGCTACGATTTTATCATTTCTTTTAGTTGGTTATTTATTGGTTAGATTTTACGACATGTCAACCCTTGTTGGGTTATTTTATGCCGAGGACATTTTGTTATATTCATTCTTGTTGGATATTCATTTTTTTTCATACTCAATTTTTTAACACATTGTTTAAAGCTCATCTTTTGATTTATTTAACCCACATATATATTTAGCAACCCCTCCGCACGGGCAGGATGCGACACAAGGTCAATTCTTTAAGCGGAGTTCAACGGGTTTGAATTCAGAGTTTTCCTTCTCCTAGACCGGTTGCCTAACCAAGGTTAAAGAGCCCAGTCTGACCTACTATTTATCCATAGCTGGAGGGAGAGTAGGATTCATACCTTTCCCAAGGGTATCAGCGCTAAGTTAAATGCAATTACCATGTCCAGGATTTGAACTCGGGGCGACAAGTCCATTTCCCATGACTTTAACCATTACACCATGCGCTTCCATTTAACCCATATATGGGATCATAACTGGTACTACCACTCCGGGTCAAATTGGACTTGGGAGTAATAGTGATTGAGGGGTACTCCACACACGCCAGAGTGGATTGGTCACTTCGAAAGTCTACTCGGCAGTATTTCGACTTTTTCATATTAGCCGTAACAAATAACCAACAATATAAAAAAATATATTTCTCGTAACATAGTTAATCCTAATCCCTCCAATCTTTCCCTGTAACTGTAATCTTTGGCTCATTTTATTGTTTTGTCACTCTTCTTTGTACGCCTTCTAATCTCAATATTACTCTTGAATTTCCATGTCTAGAAACTAGGGCCCAGAAGTACAATATTCTATCTGAAATACACATATTCTTTTTCCTTTCATATGAATTCTAATTCTTTAACTTTTCTCCTTATTTTGATTTATTCCTTATTTCTCAGAACAGCATAATCACCCTGTCGGCGGAATTTAGAATACGCTTACTGTATCTCCTACAGGCGTATAACCCCCAAAGGGGTATCCTGTGTATGACACTAAACTTCATCTGATCGTGAGGCTCCAGAGGGCCGGTTTAGCTCAGTCGGTATAGCTTTCGTCTAAGTATCACAAGATTCCTGGTTCGATACCGGCCCTCGCCAACTCAGCGTATGAGTAGTACAGGGATCTGTGCGGTAAAGTGAGGAGCTGATGGTAGGTGTGGCGCTCCACCTCAGACGCTAAAAATAATCTCCTTGGCCTAGCGCTAGTGAAAATGGGATAGACTCCCTCGCTGATACTTACTTTACCACCCACTGTGCTACTCATACGCTGAGTTGGTGGGGCGGTATCGAACTAGGAACCTTGTGGTTTCTAGCCGAACGTTCTGCCAACTGAGCTAACCCGGTCCTACTATTACTACTCTATTACAACGTCTATAACTACTAGTACTCTATTACTAGTAATACCAGTACTACTACTCTATTACTACTAGTAGTACTCTATTACAACGTCTATAACTACTAGTACTCTATTACTAGTAATACCAGTATTACTACTCTATTACTACTAGTAGTACTCTATTACAACGTCTACAACTACTAGTACTCTATTACTACTAATACAAGTACTACTATATTACTACGTATATTACTACTACTACTACTACTGCTCCTACACTATTACTACGTCTACTACTACTCTATTACAACGTCTAGTACTACTACTAATAATAATAGTATTACCTGAAACCAGATCGAGTCAGGTTTATTATTAGTAACCAATGGATACTAAATCGTCGATTTCAAACGAATGTACTATTTAAGTTGGCAATTAATCAGCTTAGTGATTGTTTTCCCTATGTGCTTACATTGTTAACGTGTCGCAAAAATATCGAGACTGTAATTCTATTTTTCACCCTGTCCCCGGGGCTTAGAATGCTCTGTCTGCATCCCTTGTAGAGAAGTAATACTCACCCCTGCAGTGGAGTGCTATGTGTGGTACTTAACTGCATTTGATGGCGAGGCTCCAGTTCGGAGGCTCTCGGAAATATGAAGTACTCATTCACTGCTATTACTCCCAGGTCGACTCTGATCCAGAGAGGTTACCTGTTAAGATTCCATCTATGGCTCAAATAAATGTGTTCAAAAATTGTTCGTATTCGACAGGAATACTTGATCAGAATACCGATGCCAAGTTATGTGTATTCGTAATAGTTACTAGTAACTATAATCGTTTACTAAAGATTAAGATAAATTACTTGAAACCATATAATTGTGTGCAAACAAGTGTTTGATATTGCATTGAAATAATTACTTGAAACTATATAATTGTTAGTGTAATATATTGCCTGGTCGACAAGTTCGCACCCGGGAATCAGGTGCAGAAGACTTATAGAGAACATTCTTTTTTCTGTTACGCATATATATATATATGAGAAGTAAACAAACAGACGATGTGTTTTGATATGGCTTTTTTTAGCCGACAATTTTTGGGAGAATATGTGCTTAATTGAAGTCGTACTTAATTTTTGAAAATTAATTAATTAATAATTAATAAATTAGGCGGGAATACCTATTCAAATGTAAATTTAAACAAATCGAGAAAATCAATATATATATATATATATAATTATATATATATATATATATATGATAAGTCATCCACAGACACGTGTTTCGGCGTTTTCACGCCTCTTCAGTGTGGCTAGACACAACAACTAACTCCGACCAGAAGCGAACCCCGACTGACTTTACGCCTGTCCGATCCGTTAATCTCTAGGCTATTGACAGTTGCTGTTTAGGGAGCTATGTTTTAACTGTTTTAGATACATACATCTGTGTATATACTTTACGATCACCAGAGAGATCAAATCTGTAAATAGATGATCATTGCATTATGCTGGCGGTGAAAGTTTATTAAAGTCGCTCCTAAACAGCTCTACCGGGTTACGGGAGCATGTGTGTGTGTGTGTGTGTGTGTGTGTAAATAACTACTCAGCATGACCAGGAACGTCCTTGCCAGAATGATTCACATACTAAACCACCCTTCTTACCATGCCACACGACACAGTATATAAAGAGATGTACGCCTTCAGAATTTGGTCTTGGTCTGAAGAATGCATAGACGAAAAACTTACAGTTACAAAGCGCCTTCGACTTTACGCATATGCTATCCTAACTTATCTGTTTCAAGCATAACGAGTGTCGTTCAAAATTTGAAAAGCCTCAACTAGAAAGAAGAGCCACTTCTTATGAAATTAGATTTTTGTCTTTGTATCTGTTTTAATTTCTGTGCAAGTGAAGCCCATAAAATGGGGGGAGGGTCTTGCGACAAATCTAAAATTGAACTGAACAGAGTTCCGAGCAGCCATAAAGGATCTGGGCGAGGGTTAGTACTTTTTGAACGAACTTCGTATAATTTGAATTGAACTCGGTTCACCGATTCCATTTTACGTGACGATAACCGTTTCGCTAGCACGCCTCCTATATATATGCATATATGTATACATGTATGTATGTATTTGTATGTGTGAATGGTTTGGTTTATTGGATTTTACGGCATGTCAACCCATGTTGAGTTATTTTTTATGCTGAAGACGTTTTGTTATATTTATGCTTAATGAGTATTCAAAAATTGTTTTAAGCGCAATTTTTTAAACTCATTTTTCTACTTAACCCGTAGATGGGACACTAACAGGTACTAACACTCTGGTTCAGAGTGGATCTGGGAGTAATGGTTATGAATGGATACTCCACTTTCCCCAGAGCTCGAGAATTGGAAGTTCACCATCAGATGCAGTTTAATGTCATACTCAGGACACTATGTGTGTGTGCATGCACTTGTGTGTATACACTTGTGTGCATGTGTTTCTGTGTCTATGTGTGTGTGTGTGTGTGTGTGTGTGCGCGTGCGTGCGTGTGCGTGTATGTGTGTGTCCATGGCTGTTTTCAGTAATGATTTGATCCTTACAATGCTTGATATTAAGAAAGAAAAGAAATGAAAAACGAATTAAAACACATAGAAGGGAATAAAAGAATAAAGGAATAAAAGAATGAAAGTATGAAAGAATGAAAAAAAAAATGAAAGAATGAAAAATAAAGAAAACAAAAGAAAAAGAATGAAAAAAAAAATGAAAAGAAATATGCTCCCAGGTAATCTTTATCGTCTGTGTTACATTTCAACTGATCAATTCGTTTCCAATTTCGTTCTGAAAGTTTTTTGCTTTTTTTTTTTTTTTTTTTTTTTTTTTTTCATTACGAAGCAATCTTAACCTAGTTTCAGTTTTCATTTAGACTAAAAGTTTATTTTTATTTATTTCGAACACATTATTTTTACTTATTTTCAAACTAAAACCAAAAGGAAAGAGAAATGAGCAAACGAGTCAACAACAAAAACAAAAACAAAAACAAAAAAGAAATAAAAAAAATGGTAAAAACAGAATTCCATTTTACTGCCATTAAACTATTCTGAACAGACAAAAAGAGAATCTTTCTTTTACGTTATTTTCCATTTTCTTCTTCTTCTTCTTCTTCTTCTTCTTCTTCTTCTTCTTCTCTTCTTCTTCTTCTTCTTCTTCTTTCCATATAGCATACACTATTACGTTCATCGAACAATTTCGTATAGTCGGGGCCGTTTGCAAAATAATATTCTCAATTAAATGGAAACAGAAAAATAAAATAAATAAAAAAAAAAGACTTCCGCCTGATATAAAATTTTGTTTGCAAATTTTACTTGGAAGCCTTTTCGGCGACTGTTTATTTTTCGTTGAACATCTAAACTGTTCAATTCTCAATTTTAATCATGATCACCATTTTTATTACCCTGTGTACTCGATGGAATCTATCTCGGAAGTTCGATGTAATATTATTTCGTTTAGTTCATGTGATAGCATTGGTCGGTGTATTTCCTAGCTCCGTTTAAACGAGTGAATCAGTTCTTTCTCATACTGTTCGGCACCCCATTTGAGAGTCGGAAATTTAAACGGCCTTTTTTCATTTGCTTACAAATATCAGAGCATTGTTTTATTCTGTTTGACAATGTCTTCAAAAGAGAGAAAGACACAAGAACTAAAAGAAAAAAACAAAGACAACAAAAGACTCGCCGCGAATTTGATATGATTTGGGAATATACTGACTTAGGTAAAAGGAAAGGCGAACAGGTTCTATTTTATATAAGTAATGCAATGGGGTCTGGAATAACATTGTTATCTAATATAGATCGAGTATCAGCGAGGCAAAGTTTTCAATCGAAACAAAGAAACATTTAAAACCAATTTATTTTTCCAATTTGATTTGATAGAAG
>CM042142.1:53287799-53295299 GCA_023376005.1 Doryteuthis pealeii
CTTCCATAAATATATAGTAGTTTATTTATATTAGACTAATCTATCACGCCTGTCGTCTGGGTCATTATAATACACCGACTGCACATCTGCAGAGGGGTAAACCACCCGCTTCATTAGACCACCTGTTAGCCATGTGTGATGACTGTAATGCCTGAGGATAGAATTATATTGTTTGACCAGTTCGTGACCAGTATAAAGGGTTTGTTTTAATATTTTTTTAATTCATTGTAAAGTATTTTATTTGATGCCTTGATAATAACGTAAATAATAAAATTCCTTTTCTTGGTGTACTAATTGATGCAAACAATGACAATATTAACACCTCTGTCTATAAAAAAATAATACTCGTATAAATTCATGTATTTTAAATTATAAAAGCAAATGCTTACATCTATTAATAATGGAGATTCGGTCCTAATTTTTCTCTAACCGAAACTACGTCAATACTTATGTCACATTAACCCAAATCCTCAATTCATAGAATAAAGAACAACCTTATATTATACACACTCAAAATTTGAATATGGAAGGCCAGAGGGTTTTATTGTTTTTTAAAACAGGTTTTAATAAATATATTCCCGGTATTGTATGTTTACATATAGTTTGTTTTGTTTTTATATATATTTAAAGTTATCTAACGCATACAGTTTTATGAGAAAAGTATTTACAAATAGGAAATAGTAATTTTTCAGTATCAACAGCTTAAGTAAAATGTTTGGAAATAAATAAATACGTAAGATTTTGTGTAAAATTTGTGTGTAAAATATTCAAAATAATTATTTGATTAATAGATGCACGCAGCATTTTATTTGAGGGTGACAAAGCTAAGTTTCCATTTCAAACTGTTTTATCTTTTTTATTCCTTTAATACATTTAAGGATTCTACTTATGATACCCCCATCCCCTCAAACAATATCTTTCGTTTTGATTTTGGTTAGTACATAAAAATAGCTATTATAAAAAATATATTAAATCGTGCAAAATTAATCTCTTCGTCCTGTAATATATTTCATAATGAATAAAAAAACAAACTCTTATTAATAATGGACTGCCAAACTATTGAGTAGATCAGTGGTTCTCAACCGGGGTCCATGTGGACCCCCGGGACCATATAAAACTTTTTGGGACCCAGGCAAGCAGAATGTATTTAACTATAAAATTACAATGGGATTTTTAAAAATCGAATGGATATGGGAAGGTCCACTAGAGTAAAATAGGGTTAAAAGGGGTTCATGGGTAAAATAAGGTTGAGAACCATTAGAGTAAATGAACCAATTTAACTAATGTTTAAAAATAAGAATAAAATAAATGGTAAAGTTATGTTACACAAAATAACTATAACCACATACATATTTTTGTATACATAAAATGTACTATTAATAAACCCACTATTGATAGAATTGATTATGAAACCAGCGATAACATTCTAAAATGCTTTAAATAGATAGAAAAATGTTAAAATTCTAAATCACGTTCAACTGCATATATATATATATATATATATATATATATATATATATATATAAATTGTCAGTGAGCTCAATTTCTACTGGGTGTCCCCTGATTTTAGCCTTTTGTCACATCTAAGCTAAACTTTGTAAATAACTATATATAAGTGGGTGTGTGGTGCACTTGCGCGCACCTGTGTGTGTATATACATATTTAAAGATATATAAGGCGGTTTTTTTTATATCACTCTCTCTATATATTTTATATATAGATATGTATGTCTATGTCCGATACTGTTCACTCTTTATTCATGAATATGCTAAACTATATTATTAATGCACAGACACACACACACACACACCACACACACACACACATATATATATATATATATGTAAAGGTGGCGCGGACAGGAAATCAACACTTGGTGACAGACAGTTTTTCGCCCAAGTAAAATGTATGTCCACGCTACCTAAACTTAAATATAAATGCTCTATCAATGATATTGAGCACAGTCTACAAACAAATATAATACGCATAATATCTACAATATGTTTGTGTATATATATATATATATATATATATATATATATTATGTATTGTGATAAATTTATAAATAAATATAACTTAATTCTTTAGGAAGGGAATATATACGCAAATCAAAATATCATATATATATATATATATATAATATATATATATGTGTGTGTGTGTGTGTGTGTGTATGCATCGTGTCTCTTTAAATATAAAAATACAAGCTACAGTACACACACACACACAACATTATATATATATATATATATATATATATTATATATAATGTATATACATATAAAATGAAATTTGGTATATTTATAAGTAAAGCGTAATCAAAATATAATGTAGTTTGGTATATTTATAAAGAGTGTTAATATATATGCAAGCCTATATATACATACATGTATATATATATATATATATATATATATATATATATATATGCATACATATATATGCATATATATTGACCACTATTTTTAAATGTACCAAACTACATTATATATTGATAACTTTTTACTTATAGATATACAAAACTACATTATATATATATATATATATATATATATATATATATATATTTCAATTTGCGTATGTATTCCCACCCTAAAGAATAAAAGTTGGTGCCCTAGCTTATTTATAGAAGAACCAAACTGAAACCAAAATTTAAACTTGAGCTGCAATGGTCAATTGGAATCATAACCATAGAAACTGACGTTTCTGACCGAGTTCTTCTTTTATGGAAAAATGTCTCAAAGGAATTCAACAACTAGAAACCAATAAAAATGACGTACGTTTCGAAATAGCAAAAGGGAAAAAAAATCACACAGTTGCTCTCAAATGAAGCCAGTCACAAAGGAAAATGCATTGAATGGAGGTATAAAAATACATACAAAAAACAAAAAAACAAAAAGACTGGAGAGATGAGAGATTTCTTGCAGTGATATAATGGTCAGTATGATTTGGTGGTTGGATTCAATTTCTTTGTCGTCTCACAAAGTAATCCGCGTTTTACTTGTTTATTTTTTTTATTTGTATTTTTTTATTTTGTGTATTTCTATGTGTGTATGTCTTTGTGTATGTATTTTTTTTCAGTGTCAGTGTGTGTGTATGTGTGTATGTGTATGTCTATCTGTGTCTGTGTCTGTGTCTTTGTGTCTGTGCGTCCCTTCTGCCTTTTAATGTCTTTTTGAGAACCGACATGTTTTATGTAGACTTAACTTGACGGAACTTAGGACGGAGACAATAAAGAAGAGACAAAAATAACAATTTTCTCTGTTCTTGTTTTTTTTTCTATTGATGCTTTTTAATTGTTTTTATTTGTTTTGTTTTATTTTTATTTATTTATTCAAATTCTATTTTAATTCTTTTAATGACTGAAAATTCCGGTTAAAAAAACATAATATTTTAAAAACAATGTATCATTGCTGTCATTGAATCAAGATAATCGCTCAGAATGTCAATGATTCAAATAATCAATCACTCATTAAACTTTCAATATATCGATCAGCCAGTCAATAAACAAAAACACATTTTTTGCAATGACTGATTATCGATAGTCCAAGTCAATTATTTAATTCCCGCACAAGAGCTTTCTTTATTATATACATTAATAAAATTTCCAAAATAATAATAATAATTATAATAGTGATTATAATAGTAACAAAAGTAATAATTTTATATTAAATGCATGTGTGTGTTTTGAATATATATAGAATTATAGATAGTTGTAACTTAACTTACGAGTGCTCCAACTAACGAGTTTTCCATTTTACGAGCTGTCACTGGGTCGATTTTTTGCTTTGTGTTGTGAGCTAAAATGTGAAGTACAAGCGAGCTTCATATATGCTTATGTTAGGTTCACTAAAAACATTCCGAAATCATGACAGCAAAGGAAAATATTATTTATAAAAACAATAAACGTTGAAACATATTGCATCACATAATTTATTACATTCAATCTTATCATTTCTTATACAATATAATGCTATTTTTCTTATAAAAACGTAACAGAAATGTGATGGTGTTTTTCGGTGGGTGTTGAAACGAAGTGAAGATTTACTGCATTTCTTAACAGGCGTCTTGTTTTGAAGAAAAGTGGCTAACATACTACTTGGAAACCAATGGTAACAATTGCACCTTAAATTTATTGTACACTATAATAAATAAATACAACTCTTACACACGTATTTGAACACTTTATTTTCAATTCTCCGATATTAAAAAAGACTATATATATATATATATATATATATATATATATATATATATATATATATATATACAAAGTCGACGGGGCGGCCTAAAGTCGGTTTAGAGGGAGTCTATCCTCTTTTCAATAGCGCTAGACCAAGGCGATTGTTTTTAGCATCTGAGGTGGGGCGCCACACCTACCATCAGCTCCTTACTTTACCGCACAGATCCCTGTGCTACTCATACGCTGAGTTGGCGGGGACCGGTATCGAACTAGGAACCTGAGCTAACCCGGCCCCTTATATATATACATATATATATATATACATGTTGATGAGGAACATTCCACGTGGTGTTCGACTGTAATAATACAGGTCATCCATTGTTAGAGTTCGATGTGCCTTTTTCCAAGTGTGTGAACAGACAGAACAATATAATGAATAAAAGAAGAAGAGAAAAAAAAAACAATTCTTAGCTGTTTATTTAATAAGAAATACTGTAGACATTTTTAGGTTTGCAAAAATGACATTGATTGAAATATATAAATTTCAAAATTTATTTTTGTTATAATAATTTACCACGAACGCGTGAAATCTTCCAACTATTAATAGCAGCAGGTTCTGTACTTAAGCGAGAGTTAATATTTCAGCGGATAGCCGATAAGACAGCCTCGCGTGTTACCGACTCATTGGTATATATTTGTACTGCTGTTCTTTGTTAATATATTTGTTTAACTCATGTCCTCTCTTGTGTCTTTATTCTGGTCCCTGACCAGCCCACAACAATTGTCATTTTGAATTAAAATTTATTATGGATTAAAATTATTTAAATCCCAAATCATATCGCTCAATAGAACTTGATGAATTATATTAAATTAGAAAAAGAAAGAAGTTAGTGGACAACAGTGTGACAAATATAAATCAATGGAGACGTGCAGTGTAATGGTTATCGTCGTGGGACATGAACATGGTGAGATGAGTTCAAATCCTGGACATGGCTGCTTGCATTTCACATAGGGCGAATACCCTTGGGAAATGTACGAATTCAACTATTCTCCCTCCGGCTAAGCCTAAATAGTTGGGCAGACTGGGCTCTATAACCTTGGTATAGGGAAGGAAAATCTGAATTCAAACGAAAAGGTCTTTCTTTTGTAAGTCAAAACTACTTTTAGAGATCCTCCTTCTATATAACTTCATGTAACTATTCCTAATAATGCTAATAATTTAGATTTATATGACATCAAGTATTCCCATAGAATACAAATAATTTGCACTCAGTTGTATGGTTTCAAGTAAATAATAATAATCCTAGTAAACAATTATAGTATAACTATTATTGATATAAATAATTTACAATTATATCGTATCGTTTATGGCATCGTATTCGTATTGAATATGAATAATTTTTTAAACATATCTATTTGACCCACAGATGGGACTCTTACAGGTCCTACCCCTCTGGGTCTGAGTGGCCCTAGGAATAATGACAATGAAAGCTAATCTACATTCCACACAGCTCCACAAATGGAGCCTCACTACCAAATATAATTTAGTGTCATACCCTGAACACCCCTTTTTGTAGGGTCTTACCCCTCTGCAGGGGATACACTCCAGGTATTCTAAGCCCCACCGACAGGGCTCGATCTTAGAGCAGGGAACATTTGAAGAGTAGTGTTCATCTGAAAACTTTTTAATCGAGCAATTTTAACATCAAAAATGTTTCAGTAAAATAAACACTCCACTTTAGCCATTACTTAGGCTAGAAGGGCGCTCGCATAAGCCCCCTCTAATAAACTGGCTGGTCACGACAGACCTAGTACCTATATGATTTTCCCGACCCTATTGTCCTTATAACAAACTCCCAACCTTTTTTATCATATATGTACTAGAAAGCAGTGGCTGAGGGTCTTGATGTTCTAGGTATGACGTTAAATTCTATTTGATGGTGAAGTTCCAATTTTGGAGCTCGGGGAAAATGGAGTATCTCTTGATCACCATTACTACCAGTTCTACTCTGACCCGGAGTGATAATACCTGTTAGGGTCCCATTAAATAAAAGGAAAAAAATGAGTTAAAATGTATTTAAGAAATTGAGTTAAGAAAATGTTGAATGCCCATCAAACATAAATAGAGCAAACGTCTTCGGTATAAAATAACCGAACATGGGTTGAGATGCCGTAAAATCCAACAAGTCAATTCAACCAGCAAAATATATTAATATAAAGGATTTTGAATCTGCTCGCTTGGGAGTAAAATTCATAGAAATTTTTGACACTATCAATTCCCAAGATCAACTTATTGATTATTCAACAGAGTTTCCCCCCTCCAATCGCCTTGAACCAATTGGGACCGATCGGCATAATATGTTACTGAAGCTTGAAGCACAGATCATGACCTCAATCCTTCAAAAATTGGAAATAGCACAAGATGATGTCGCATATCCTGGAAGCCAATATCTTCTGAATGGTTATCATTCACATAAAACAGCAAAAGGTTTGTTTTACCAGAAAATAGACTTTCATTCAAGTTCAAAGAGAAATATAATATCTAAGGAGCATTTCTAGGGATAACCAGGTGGTCTGCAAGGAATATTTGTACACACATACACATATGAAATAAAATATTGAAATTAAATTTAGTTCTATCTTCAGATAATCTTAGTTAATAAGATAATAGAATAGATAAGGTAATAATAATGTTATTAGATGCAGTTGGACAATTGCATCACACCCAAATCTGCTTATAATACTGTTACATAATCTATGCGGTTGCATAAGATTATTGTCAATCCCCTGTAATTCTGAGGGATGACCCTTTTCATATCATTCCTTCCGTGGAAAATTACAGAAGCCCGCCAAATATGTGAAGTCACGTGGGACCTTTTTGAGTCCCCAGTTTGCAGTTAGATGTCAGGCAGAGCAGTCGGTCATTTTAGGTCCTGCCTAAACCTGGAACTCACGCGCGCTATGTTAGTTAGCAGATGTCTGGGTTGGGGATTGAAAATAAAGTTACATCAAATTAAATCGAAGTCTTGTGTTTATTATCTAAAAACTAACAATGACACAGGGCTTCTGATAGAGAGAAATCCCTAACGAAAACCAGACCGAAATCCCCAAGTCAATTCCAGACGCTAGACCTTAGAAGATAGCAGATCCAAGACGCTAGACCAGACCAAGTCAAGATGAAGATATACCAAAGACGATCAGAAGCATACCAAGACGGCCAGCAGACAATAGATGTCCAAGTAAGTGAAGAAGAAGAGGTATGCAACATTATAATTATTTAGTGCCAGTGAGGAAGGCGCTATGCAACAATACGAGGA
>CM042142.1:53300299-53301986 GCA_023376005.1 Doryteuthis pealeii
TATTTGCGATACGAACAGCTAAAAGTAATGAGAGTTTTGCCTGAGGATCTTAATAGATAAATTGCATATGCAGTCGGAAAAAAAAGACGAAAAGAAAAAAAAAAAAAAAAAAAAAAATGAAGGGAAAGACAAAAAGAAGAGGAAGGGGAAGACTGGGTGGATTGCTGGAATCTTAAAACTTCTGACAAAAGGATAAATGCCGTGATTCGTGACGATATGCCAGATTTAAAATAGTGAATCGTTTCATTAAGGCGATATGAATGAGCGTTTTTCTTAACGGTATTAAAATTTTTACTTTGCCGCAGAAATTATATTTGAATATTTTGAAATGTTTGAAATTTTCCATCTCATGCGCATGCGTCTGCCCAGTTCAACTTTGTTCACGCGTGCGCACTTTTACATGTCAGCTTACAACGCACACAGATGAATATATAAATATCCATTCATATAAGGGTATTCATTCATGTTCGCGCATGAAAGAAATAGAAGAAAAAAAAAGACACGCACATAAAGAAAGGAAACAGAAGGTAAAAGCAAACGTCTTAACAAAAAAATAGTAAGAACTTTGAAAAATCAAAAGGAAATATATCAAAAACGTCTATAAACATCGCCAGAAGATATTGACTTCATTTTGAAACGTTCTTTTCTGAGAAAATTTTTAAAAAGTATCCTATCCTTTTTTTTTTTCACGGTAATTCAACACAGAGCCTCTTGTTTTTTTGTTGACTACTCAAGAGAAAGTACTTGTCGTGAATGAGCCATCAGCAACAGCCCCTAAGCTTTTTTAAATCTTCGAGATTCCTCGTTTCAAGTCTCTACGCCTTCGATCCGGCCTGGGGCATATTTTAAAACGCGTCTTAATTTAAGCTTTCATTGATGGAGTAACTCAGGAAAGAAAAAAAATAGGAGGCATGAAATGACGCTGCAGTTCCAGAAACAACGAAAACTGTACAGAAACTTAAAACGAAGCCCACTTAATACCAAATGTTAACCAAAATAACTTTGACAAGATAGTTTTCTCTCTATTACTTTTCAACGAAAATAAATGATTTAAATGTCTTTCTCTTTCCCTCTATAATACAGATCAGCCATTTTACCCTAAAAGTATAGCTCAAGTCATTATTTAGTGCTAAGCAGTCAAATATATTCAGGGATTGACATTTCTCGATTTGTTTAGCCTTACATTTGAACATATATGCCCGCCTAAATTCATTGATTATTAACTAATTAATTTTCAAAATTAGGTATGACTTCAATTAAGCACATATCCTCCAAAAATTGTCGGCTTAAAGCCATATAAAATAAACACATTTGTTTACTTAACCTCATATATAATATATATATATATATATATATGTTATATATATAATATATATATATATATATTATACACCCACGCACACATATGTATGCGAATACAAACGCTCACACTTCAGTATTGTTCAATCGTTGCACACTAGTAAAACAATATAAATGTGTGTGGAACCACCGATTTGTATACACATCCTTGCACTGTCCATAAACACACATACGCATCCCCTAATACACTAAATACATACGCATATCACTTCATCCAATCATAAACATCTTATCCCAAAAAACCTTTTGAATTTTTTCGATTTTTCGATTTTCCTTGTATTTCGAATAACGTCACCTGATGAATGCATGCGATTGCATGTACTGAAAC
>CM042142.1:53302086-53397086 GCA_023376005.1 Doryteuthis pealeii
ACAGAAGAGATCCGGGATTAGTGATCCGTCTGTATCTCAGTCCCAGAGAATATTATGCGTCTCATTATTCCGGACAGATTCCGGTTAGCGCATATACATTTAGTAGCATGGGGAAAGTGTAAACTTTTGACAGTGGATCACCTTTCCCATCGTTTGGTTTGGTTTGGTTTGTTTTGTTTACGGCATTAACCTCAGTGGTCATTAATGCCGATAAAGTTTTGAAATAAATCAATTCTTAATGGATAATACAATTTTTATAAATACATTTTTCTATTTAACCCATAGATGGGACCCTAACAGGTACTACCACTCCGGGTCAGAGTGAACCAGGGAGCAATGGTGATGAAAGGGTGCTCCACATTCCCAAACCTCCAAAACTGAACCTCACCATCAGATAGAGTTTAAGGTCATTCCCAGGACATGTAGACCCGCAGCCACCGCCTCTAGCATCCATATGATAAAGTGGTGGGGCTTGCAATAAGGCAATAGGGTTGGAAAATCATATAGGTGCTAGGGCTTGACGTGACCAGCTGATTGACCGGAGGGGGCCTCTCTGACCGCCCGTCTAGCCCAAGATAGGGTCAAAGTGGAGTATTGCAAGTCATGAACTGCTCATCCACCTGGGCTCTATCCTTAAGCATCATGGGGTCGCCACCCACGGCCAACAGGTGGCCCATTGGGGAAGTCTTACCCCCTCTGCACGGTGCAGTCGGTGCATTCTAACGCCTCAGCCGTCAGGGTGGTTTCCCATCGTAGTGCCTAGTCTCGTACTCCATTTTTGATATTTTGCTGCATTAACTTATTATATGATTAACCTTTTTCATCTTTATCTCCACACATTCTACACTTTCTATTCTGTTGCGTCTAATGTATTTTTGCTTTACATAGTTTGTTTCTCTCTTAAGGTTTTGCCTTCTTAGCCATGTCCATGTTTCTCGTGTGCGATCTCTCTAGTGTATCACTTGATATCTATATATTTAATACTCGTGTTCCTAATTTGTACGACCGTTATCAATCTTGCAATACTCTCTAGCTAAAAATGAGTCCGTCCAAATCGTTCAAGGGTAATACCAAAAAATAAACCTGATTATCTGGTGTTGCTTATCCATCGAATTCTTATTTCTTATTAGTGACTTCACCTCAGCTAAATAATGGACCATCCCATTTTCATTAAAAAGAAAGAAAGGTAAGAAAAGGACATACAACACAGAAAAATATAAGAAAGAAAGAAAGAAGAGAGTGGGGGAAAGAGAGAGAGAGGGGGTGACTGCGCGGAAGCCATAATGCTAATCTGCTTCAATCTAACAAATGAAAAGTTGAATAGAAGGAAAGAAAGAAAAAAAGAGTTAGAGAGAGATTATTATGATTTTTGCATAATTAACTATTTTGCAATAGCTCTTAAGTAAACATATTAACGGTTGTAATAATTAAATTATCATACTGTAGTATATCCACGGGTCCTGCTAGTCATTTATATTGCTGTAAGATAGATAGATTGACAAGATATCTACTGACAGTCCACAAAACCATTGAACCCGTTTTTTAAACAATACTTTGATGTTATTGGGAGATAAATATGTCCTTGACGGGTGGAGGAGAGAGAGAGAGAGAGAAAAATACATCTTATGTAGAAAAGAAAGATTTAAATTAGCTCTATTCAGATATATAATAAGTTTAAACAAGCAGTAACGATTTACTGGGTAAAACACAAAATAAGGCCTCAATAGTATATATATATATGTTATATTATATATATATATATATATATATATTAATAAATGTTGTTCTGGTTTCCAACGGGAGAAAATTTAATATTTTATAAAAAAGAAGGTCCGCAAAATGTATTATGTTCTCAGAACATTTTTTATCTTTTTTATCTTACATACGCGACACATGTTTCTGATCTGTTGTCTTCTTCAGGCATTGAGTTATTATTTTGGCAGAATATGTCCGATATTTGATAGGTTGTGTGTGTTTCTGCAACTTTTCTATTATATATATATATATTATATATATATATATATTATATATTGTTGTTTGCATCCGCCCGTCTAATAAAGATGATGGCGTTGTGTCCACATTTTTTAAAAATCTGCAACTG
The DNA here is from genome assembly GCA_023376005.1 of Doryteuthis pealeii. Classification (NCBI taxonomy): domain Eukaryota; kingdom Metazoa; phylum Mollusca; class Cephalopoda; order Myopsida; family Loliginidae; genus Doryteuthis; species Doryteuthis pealeii. The sequence goes on from CM042142.1 coordinate 53,304,188, forward strand.
CGTTAGTGGCTGAACAGACAAATTTTTGAATGGCAATCTTGGTGCAGCGACTGCAAACAAACAGTGATGCTTGCTGGAGTTGCTGTTGTCTCTGCTTCCTTTTGGCTCTCTCGCACGGTCTTTTGCACAAGCCTCCCATGTATAGTGTCAATGTGGCATGTCTTCATGTCTCTCTTACAGACATATTTAAAGCACAGGCGTGGTCTCCCTACCGGTCGGGTTCCCTCTACTAACTCACATACATTAGGTCTTTGGGGATATATATATATATATATATTATATATATATGCGCAGTGTGTGTGTGTGTGCATGCGTGTGTGTGTGAGTGTGAATGTAAGTATGGGTGTGGGTGTGTTTGGGTGTTTCTTTGTTTGGTGTGTAAGTGCAGTGTGATTGTTTGCGAGTGTGTGTCAACTGGAATGTACCATTTTATATAAGTGTCATGTGTTAGAGTTCATACAAAGACATCATTAGATGTGTTGTTTTTTGTTTTTATTAATTCTATCCCGTAAGTCTTTTAGTTGCTATTTAACTCGTAAATCAACATCATCATCATCATGTCGCGCTGTTATCACGGATATCCATGACAATCTCACTCCATCCGTCCCTATCACTCATCATTCTCGGAAGGTCTCTATGCAGCATCCTGTAACTGCACAGAGCTAAATCAATATACGTCTTTGCTGGTCGGCCCACACTGGCGTGCCCATGTGCTGGCTTCCACATGAGGGCGTCCTTATTAGTTCGTCTTTCTTCTCCAGCAGTGTCCTGCGTGTCTTCTCCGTCTTACTCGGATGGTTTGGGTGATATGTGGCAGGTGGCCGTATAGCTGTTTTCTCGTGGGGTGTTGTTTCCACGTCTTGTTCAGGATCACCCGCATCATTCCTGTGCAGCTCCCATCTAGTTTATTCTCTTGTCGCTTCGTTAGGGTCCAGGTGGTGCAGCCATACAGCAGTACTGACACGACAACGGCCTGGAAGAACCGTCTCTTTAACTTGTCTGTGAGATTGGATTTCCATATGACCGATAATTTATTTATAGCGATGGCAAACTCCTAAACTCGGCAGAACAATTTAGATACTTAGGCAGTAGCTCGTAAATATTGCTACATAAATAATTCAATTCTGTCACATACATAGAGCAAATAAAATAATCTTTCTCACTTGTCACTGTCAGCTGTGGACTACATCCTCTCACTACCGTCAGAGTCCCCGATTCATTGAATAGATTTTAAGGTTATTTCCTAGTTGAGTAACATGATATTACAGAGTGACACAGAACAAAATATAATCCAAATTATTTATTTATTTTACCATTAAACTAACCCTAAACCCCAACCCCAACCCCAACCTAACCCTAAACCCTAACCCTAACCTAAACCCTAACTCTAACCCTAACCCCTCTAGTTGAGTAACATAATATTACAGGATGACCCAGAAAAAACAGAACCCACAAATTTTGTAATAAAACTGTTAATTTTTTTTTTAAGTTAAGGTTTAGGGTTAGTTTAATGGGAAAAATAATTTGGGTTATTTTTTTCTGGGTCACTCTGTAATATCATGTTACTCAACTAAGAAATAACCGATTTTAAAAACAAGGGAGAAAAGATGACTACGCTCAATTTTATCTAACCAATTGATATTTTTCTTCTTAACGTTCTACTTTTTTGTGTTCCTATGAATCCAGTAGCTCTTAAAAAATTATCTGATTGGAATTCAGAATTTTTTAAAAATGAGGATATCTTGTCGTACAAAAGAAAACCCTACTCTCAGGATTAAACTGACCTTGACAATAAGAGAGCAATCCAACAGGAGGAGGATTCGATCTCTTTGATCGAATTTAGATTTTTAAAAAAAGAAAGAAACACAATGGAAAATCCGATTATTGAGATTCTCTTTTATCAAATGACATTTCTAATCTTCGCACAAGTCCTTACTTGTAATCAGTACAAAATAAAATAGAAAAAAAGTCCAGAACAACCCTCTCCTTCGTCGCCCAGAAACCCCTCTCCCCCGAAAAAAAAAACAAAACCAGGTCAGTCAATGTACAACATTTAATCTCAATTTTCCAATGCTTCGGCGGCTGAGTGATCTATTGTTGGTATAATCTGGACAGCGAGGAAGTCTATCCCCTTTCACGCAAGCGCTAGACCAGATAGATAGTTTTTCCCAACTTTACTGCACAGATCATATTACAAGGTCTGCGCTGAGTTGGCAGTGACTGGTATCGAACCAAGAACCGTGTTGTTGTTGTGGACTAGCCGGTTAAGTAAAATTAACACTTAAAAAACTTAAGAATAGGGAGTTACTTTTCAATCACCCTGTACGTGCCAGAATAAGAAAAGCTTAGTATAAGTAAAGTCGTCGGGGTGACCTAAAGTCGGCATCAGCCAATTAGCGAGCGAGTATATCCCCTTTTCACTAGCGCTAGACCAATGAGATGGTTTTGGCATCTGAGTTGGAGCTCCACACCTAATATCAGCTCATTACCTTACTGCACAGATACCTGTGCTACTCATACGCTGGGCCGGTTTCGAACAAGGAACCTTATGGTTTCTAGCCGAACGCTCTACCGACTGAGCTAATCCAGCTCTAAAAGTTGTCGGGGCGGCCTAATGTCGGTATCAGCCAGACAGTAAGAGAGTCTATCCCCCTTTCACTAGTGCTCGACCAGGAAAAAATATGATTGAATAAATATTGAGTGGAAATAGTAGAACTTTTTATTCAATAGTTATCATTCGACAATAGTTAAATCACTACGTTGAGTTTCATCGTTCATTTCTGTCTTGGTAAGCACATCTTCAGTCCCTCTACATTTTATCTACTTTTACATAAGCAACCGAACAATTGTGTGCTAGACTAAGCGAAACTTAGAATAATAAGAGAGAAAAAAAAAACACGATTGAATAGAAATTGAGCGGAAATAGTCGAACATTTTATTTCAATATTTATCGGTCGACAACAGTTAAGTCACATCGCCAAGCTACTGTTTGAAATAAGTCGTCAAAATAATCTACATCTTGACAGCAGAAAGAGATTTTCCTTGGCCCCTTCGCCACGATGCTAGACATTTTTACCGGCAGCCAATATGATCGATGGGTCGACTGGGCAAAAACACCAGACAGCCGCAGTTCGCTATCGAATATCAACCTTATGTAAAAGAAGCAGACCTCTTAGCCTGTAACGACTTTAATATATCCGACCATGTCCCGTATTTCCTCAAAAATCGGGCAAGCTAACATAAACGAACGATAGACAGCTCAGTGGGGGGCACTAAGCCTTATAAAGAGACAGCGTCCTCTCTTTCTATTATTATTAGTTTTCTCCCCCCCCCATCCTGTCGCATTTCATTTCGGTCCTTGTCTCACCACCACCACCCCACCCACCCCAATCTTCTGTTTTGCTTTTCGGTATTATAACTCCTGGGGTGATTCGTTCACCGGCATAGTTCCTGTCTCCAAACAGTTGCAGACGCATCTCTGTTGGAGAGAAAGGCCATAAACTGCTTTCCACAATATACTTGTCGGATAGTTTTTACGATAGCAGACCTACCATTTACGCTTTTCGACCAGTTAACTCACAGTCGTCCTCATCCATTTCATATGTTCTTATGAGTCATCAATAAAACGAGGTACTCTTCACATAGGACACCGGTACACAGCGGTGTAGTGTCGGGCTCCCGAACAAACCGGTACGACAATTTACTATTATCTCCTTCGATCTATTCCGATAAACAGCTAAAGTTGCGTACATTAACTTTGCGACGGCTTCTTTACTCACTCTCGTTTGGTTGTCCGTCTTAGGTTTTTATTTATTTATTCGTTTATTTATTTTTTTACTGATGGGTTTCGGGTCAGATTTCATTGGTTATCTCTTATCAATAAAGAACTTTGTTTTTGTCGTTATTGTTTTGCGGTTCGGACGTCTCCAGTTTCAATTGAGGTCCGAGATATCATTTTATCGTTAAAGTAGTTTTAAAAAAGTAGTAAGTACTATTATAAGCACCAGCCGGACAATGGGGAAGTCTATCCCCTTTTCACTAACGCTAGATCAGGGAGATTGTTTCTGCATATGAGGTGGGGCACCTACCTACCATCAGCTCCCCACTTTGCCGCACAGATCCAAGCTGAGTTGGCGATGGCTGGTGTCGAACCCAGAATCTTGTATTTCACTAGGCGGATGCTCAACCAACTGAGCTAAACCGGACCTTTTTGGTACTCACTGATTTTGCGAGCAGTATTTAGTCCATTGGTTGTTTTAGCTGGATGTTTCACCTGATAAATATCCAGTTATATACCCATGTATGTATAACATTCATTCAAGGTAATGAATATACTAATATACTAATATACTATGCAGTCAGCCTCAAGATCAACAGAATGAAAACTAAAGTATTATCCGTTCCCTGATAGGGTCCAAGACACGTCTTTTCCTGTTCAAAGAACAAAGGCAAATGAGATCGAGAATGGGTTTCTCGGGCTTTCTATTGCGGACTAGTCTGGCGTAGAGAATTAATGCGCTGGTCTAGGATTATTTATACACGGCTGTCTGAGAAACATTGGTATGATTACTGAGACTACAAGAATTACGGAATCATTACGCGAACCGTCTACCTCGAGGTTTTAGCACTCTGTTGGGAGTTACCATATGGCTGGCGTATACGTAGTTGAATGTACTACTATACTGAATACTGTAAGATCCAGTATACAAGACTTTTATAAAAAAAAAGGAAAGATTTCGTCAGATGACTTTGGGATCAAGAGTCATTTTCATTACGAGTGACCGTATTTTTCGGACAATAAGGCGCATCTATATATAGATATAAGATCTATTTTCATGTATAAGGCGCATAAAGCTGAACAAAGCAGTTGGATAGGTCATATTTATTCAAGTCACTAAAAATAACTATTAATATTGTTCAATTGTATCACACAAAGAACAGAAAAATACGCTTACTTTTTCAATCATTCCTGAATCCCTTTCGTTATCCTCTGAGTCAGTCTCATTGCTGGTGTTTGCCTGTTCAGTGGTAATTTCTGCCTTCGTGAAAGCTTTGACGATAGTTGAGACACAAGGCCTAAGCACAACCAGGATTTATACATACGAATTATAGGGCGCACTGCCGATTTATTTTAGCAAATATAAGGGTTTTAAGCGCGCCTTATAGTCCGAAAAATACGGTAACCCAAAGCACTCCAGTAAAAAGAAAGGAAAGATTTCGTCAGTTGATTCTGGGATCAAGAGTTATTTTCATTACGAGTAATCCAAAGCGCTCCAGTTTTACGATGTTACAAGATTTGGTTGGTTTTTGTCTCCCATTATGAGAATGTCAGATGAAAATGCAGTCTTATCACGTAATTCCTTGTTGTATTCAGAACTTTCCAGTCAATATAGAGAAGCCGAGTAATAAAGCATTACTTCAGTGATGCAAGGTTTAGATTAACTGACGCGATACGAAAATGAACGCGAAATCTCACTTGAAAGTTAACGACACTCAGGTTCTAGCTAACTTCTACTTCTCAACAAACGTACTCAATTATTTTACTACTAATCACATAACATACTCAGGGAAGAAAAAGGATATACTACTCTGAAAAAATATAATAAGAAAGAAAGAGAGGGGTTGAGAGCGCAAACGCGATAACGCTAATCTGTTTCAATCGAACATAATGAAAAAATGAAAAGAAAGATAAAAAAAAGTGTGAGTGGGGGGGAGTTAAATCAAGATTATTGTACTTTTTACATATTACTCAGTTATTTTACTTATTCTCTACAAACGTACTCAATTATTTAATTAATTCTCAACAAACATACTCAATTATTTTTCTACATCTCAGCAAACGTACTCAATTATTTTACTATTTCTCAACAAACGTACTCAGTTCTTTTAGTACATCTCAACAAACGTACTCAAATATTTAATTAATTCTCAACAAACATACTCAATTATTTTACTATTTCTCAACAAACGTACTCAATTATTTCACTACTTCTCAACAAACGTACTTAGTTCTTTTAGTACATCTCAACAAACGTACTCAAATATTCTACTCTATCTCAACAAACGTACCCAATTATTTTACTTATTCTCAACAAAGTACTCAATTATTTTACTACTTCTCAACAAACACACTCATTTACCTTTCAGCTATGGGTTAAGTAATACCATTATTCTTCTACGAGGTTGGCTTTCGCATTAAATAACCCACGACGATTGATATGCCAATAAAAAAAAGAAACTAAAACAACTCTTGAATTTTTGTTCTGGTATTATTCTTGCTTCTCGTCGTCATTTCTTCACAGGTAGAATGATGAGCAATAAATAATTTTTTTCTTCTGTGCACATAATTTCTTTTTACTTCGACGACGCTTTCATCTTACCGCCCGGTCAAACCAACAGCCAGAACATGTAGGAAGAGAACCGTTCTACTGGACGAACTCTCACTGACTAACATTATTTCGTTTCTAAACTCCTAATATCGTTTGATCACGTGAGTCTCGTCCAATGAGAGCCACGATCTCAAAAGACCCCGAGGTCATCGCCCATCAGTCAAACCTTTTTCTACGGCCATTTTAAATTACTACACTCCCTGTCACTAATATATTACGACAGTATATTATGTAACAGTTGCATTTTCGTTTTCAGCTAAGTTCCATGGTCGAGAATGCCAAATATAATACACCCTCCACAGAATCTCACTGTATTTCCGTTCTAGTAGATGAATTCTCACTGACCAACATTATTTCGTTTCTAAACTTACAGTTTTGTTTGATCACGTGAGTTTCCTCCAATGAGAGCCACGACCTCAAACGACCCCGAGATCATCGCCCATCAGTCAAACCTGATGACCTAACTTTTTTCTACGGCCATTTGAAATTATTACGCTGCCTGTTAATAATAGATTAAGCCAGTCTATTGTTAAACTGTTGCATATCCGTCTTCGTTGAAGTACCGGTACTTCTAGTGTTGTTTGATCACGTGAGTTTCGTCCAATGAGTGCCACTGTTTCAAATGACCCCGAGATCATCTCCTGTCAGTCCCACCTGATGACCTAACATTTTTTTGTCTCCGACCACTTCAAGTTACTACACTTCCTGGAAATAACACATTACACCAGTATATTATGTAACAGTTACATGTACATCTTCAGTGAATTACCGTAGCTGAGAATGCCAGATATAATGGAAAAAAAACAACAAAAATATAACAAACACAAACAAATACACAAAAGACCTACAGTATTTCAAAAGAATGATCGTCTCCTTCATGTGTTGTATTGTATTAGCAAGTGTCAAGACGCGTTATCGTATTGTGCCTGTACGCGTCATTTGGGAAAGCCACACTCTATCTTATGTTAAGAGTGTGCACGTATTGATTTGGCGAAGGATTTGTCTGTGGAAAAAAAAAGGCGTGAGTTTATTGATTGAGAAGTGTATAGACTGTGATATATCTGGGGTAGATTTTCCACCCATGGCGCATGACAGATCCGCAGTGATTTATCGTCTTTTCGCTCATTCGGTTTAGCTTTCAATACTTACTCGAACTTACTCGAAGCAAACAGATAAACAAAAAATAATGTTCTATTTAAATAAAGAGCTCACTGGTTGGATTTTACGGCATTTAAACCCTTGGGTTATTTTATACAGAAGACATTTTATTTGTTAAGTATTCGATTTTTTTTCAAACTCAATTTAAAAAAATACATTAATATTTTGAAGGCCAGTACAATGCGTATGAAAAATAAAAACAAAAATATGTTATTTTTGTCTTATCGATTTCGAAGCATGAGCTTCATCATCAGAGTTTATTTTCAGAAATGGACGTGCTTATGTTTTTATTTGTGTGGTTACAATTTCTCTTCTTATTTCCTTTTCCTCTCCTTTTTTTCTCTTTCTTCTTCTCCCCCTTTATGAATGAAATGGGCGAATAACTGTAATTTCTTATTTCTCTCTTTTTTTTTAAGTTTGTGGAGAACAAATATTCCTAATATCGGCTGTCACCCGGTCAAATGTTGCAAGTGTGTTGCCAGTGTGTAGTCATGTAAAAAATTCAAAATAAAAAATGAATAAATAAATAAAAACCGTCAATAGAAAAATTTATATACTTAGCTTTTGTTTCGCTTTCCCTTTTCTTTTCTTTTTCTTTCTCCCTCTTTTTCTTTTTTTTTATTAAAAAAATACATTTTTAATACTGATGTTTTAATCTATTTATCCCATAGCTGGTACCCTAACAGCGTGTGCAAATATAACCGTTACACTAAGCGCCTTTGTTTAGAATATTAGTAAGATTCACATTATGTTTGTAGGTATATAACCGCAGCCCAGAAATTGTCAGTATTAGCCGGAAAACGAGAGAGTCTCTCCTCTTTTCGCTAGCGCTAGACCAGGGAGATTTATTTTGCTGTCAGCTCCCCACTTTAGTGCACAGATAAGATTACCCAAGCTGTGTTACTTATGCGCTGATTTGGCAATGACCGGTAACGAACCCACGTCATTGCTATTCTTAGGAAAATGCTCTACCGTCGAAGCTAAACCAACTGTACTCCACTTAAAAATTGATCTTGTGTCACACCCTGTCCATATATATATATATATATATATATATATATATATATATATATATATATGAGAAGTAAATACACACGCGGTGTGTTTATGATATGGCTTTTTTTTAGCCGACAATTTTTGGGAGAATATGTGCTTAATTGAAGTCGTACCTAATTTTGAAAGTTAATTAATTAATAAATAATTAATTAGGCGGGCATACCTATTTAAATGTAAGGCTAAACAAATCGAGAAAAATTAATCTCTGTATGTACATTTCGGCCTATTAGGCCTCATCAGCAGAGATAGATAGAAAGACCGCCCCGTGCGTGATTCGAAACCCGACTGTCAAGCTGACAGGCGAGTATCCTAATCTCTACACTAACCGGACCTTCTTAGATTTTTCGTTTTGTTTAGAAGTAGGTTCCTATTCCTCTTATAGTGACTTCTTGTACTATATATATATATATATATATATATATATATATATATATATATATAGGTAAAAGTATCCAATTGACTGGCATGTTCAGGATAATTCCATTTGGGATCTTCAATATCTCCAGTATATCCACAATGCATGCACATGTTGATGCACACTTATACAAGGATTTTTACAAATCCTTTAGAAAGCTCAATGTAGGATAGTTAATAATTTGATTATAGACAGAGCAATATATACACTTTCAATTAGAAAGAAAAATCTTAACAGTTTGGCAAATTTATTTCGACAAGAATTTAATAAATAAGCACAGGTTCACTAGACGGACAAGAACAGCATGAAAACAAACTAGAATGAAGAAATATGTTTTGCTTCTTTCTCTGCTTTCACAAAACGAGTAAAATCACTCCTCTTCAAACAATCCACACACACACACACACACACACACACACACACACACATATATATATATATATATATATATATAATAATATAATATAATATAATAAATATATAAAGGTATTACATATCTATTTATTTGATGGCAATAGAAAAGTCACTACCTTAGGTTTCATACATGCAAAATCGCATGCATTCATCAGGTGACGTTGATTCGAATACAAGGAAAATCGAAAAAATCGAAAAATTCAAAAGGTTTTTACGGGCATAAGATGTTTATGATTGGATGAAGTGATATGCGTATGTATTTAGTGTATTAGGGGATGCGTATGTGTGTTTATGGACAGTGCAAAGGATGTGTATACAAATCGGTGGTTCCACACACATTTATATTGTTTTACTAGTGTGCAACGATTGAACAAATACTGAAGTGTGAGCGTTTGTATTCGCATACATATGTGTGCGTGGGTGTATATATATATATATATATATATTATATATATATACATATATATATATATATATATATATATATGAGGTTAAGTAAACAAATGTGTTTATTTTTATATGGCTTTAAGCCGACAATTTTTGGAGGATATGTGCTTAATTGAAGTCATACCTAATTTTGAAAATTAATTAGTTAATAATCAATGAATTTAGGCGGGCATATATGTTCAAATGTAAGGCTAAACAAATCGAGAAAATGTCAATCCCTGAATATATTTTGACTGCTTAGCACTAAATAATGACTTGAGCTATACTTTTAGGGTAAAATGGCTGATCTGTATTATAGAGGGAAAAAGAGAAAGACATTTAAATCATTTATTTTCGTTGAAAAAGTAATAGAGAGAAAACTATCTTGTCAAAGTTATTTTGGTTACATTTTGGTATTAACGTGGGCTTCGTTTTAAGTTTCTGTACAGTTTTCGTTGTTTCTGGAACTGCAGCGTCATTTCATGCCTCCTATTTTTTCTTTCCTGAGTTACTCCATCAATGAAAGCTTAAATTAAGACGCGTTTTAAAATATGCCCCAGGCCGGATCGAAGGCGTAGAGACTTGAAACGAGGAATCTCGAAGATTTAAAAAAGCTTAGGCTGTTTGCTGATGGCTCATTCACGACAAGGTACTTTTCTCTTGAGTAGTCAACAAAAAAAACAAGAGGCTCTGTGTTGAATTACCGTGAAAAAAAAAAAGGATAGGATACTTTTTAAAAAATTTCTCAGAAAAGAACGTTTCAAAATGAAGTCAATATCTTCTGGCGATGTTTATAGACGTTTTGATATATTTCCTTTTGATTTTTCAAAGTTCTTACTATTTTTTTGTTAAGACGTTTGCTTTTTACCTTCGTTTTCCTTTCTTTATGTGCGTGTCTTTTTTTTTCTTCTATTTCTTTCATGCGCGAACATGAATGAATACCCTTATATGAATGGATATTTATATATTCATCTGTGTGCGTTGTAAGCTGACATGTAAAGTGCGCACGCGTGAACAAAGTTGAACTGGGCAGACGCATGCGCATGAGATGGAAAATTCAAACATTTCAAATATTCAAATATAATTTCTGCGGCAAAGTAAAAATTTTAATACCGTTAAAGAAAAACGCTCATTCATATCGCCTTAATGAAAACGATTCACTATTTTAAATCTGGCAAAACTATCGGTCACGAATCACGGCATTTATCCTTTTGTCAGAAGTTTTAAGATTCCAGCAATCCACCCAGTCTCCCCTTCCTCTTTCTTTTTGTCTTTCCCTTCATTTTTTTTTTTTTTTTTTCTTTTTTCGTCTTTTTTTCCGACTGCATATGCAATTTATCTATTAAGATCCTCAGGCAAAACTCTCATTACTTTTAGCTGTTCGTATCGCAAATAGAGAGCGCAATGAATTAAAATCACAAAGTAAAATCGGCGAATTCTTTTTTAAAAATATTAATTTACTTTCTTTTTCTTTAATTTAAGAAAAATATCTATTTGAAAAATTCATTTAATGCCCTCCGTCTAAAGTTAAATTTATTTAAAATAGGAAACGAATGGCTTTGCTTATCGAAATGCTTCAATGCATACAATAACACCGAACTTTCTTTCTTTTTTTAAAATATCAAATGTCAAACTTTCTTGACTTTTCGAATTGCAATCAATCTATTCCTGTTTTTAGCCTGACGATCCGTGAAACTGTCGGGTTCAGAGTAGTATGTATTTACCGAATCGCCCCCAGATGTGAAATAAGGTGATTTTTAAGAGGAGTACGGCAGGTTGGTTTAGCTCGGTAGAGCATTTGCCTAGGAATCGCAATGATCCATGTTCGTATATATATATATTGAAAAATAGATGGAAATTAATCCGACAGTATGAAATTTAACATTATGAAAAAACATATGATGTTTGTTATGTAATTGCTGACAGTACTGTTTCGACAAATCGATAAGTGGTCTTCATCAAAGAGCGACATAGATGGGAAGAGAAGATATCCGTTAAAAAAGACTGTTTACAGAAACGAACGCTGAGTTCAACCGCTGAAATTTTGAAAAATGCATGTTCTGTTTTAAAAATAAATAAATTTTATTTTTTAATTTTTTAAAAATCAGAAGCATTATAGTTTATAGAAAAACTTAAAAGGTTTGTTGTAAAGTTTATATAAAAAAGTAAAGTGGGTATCAAAATAGTATAGTATTATATTTCAGCTGTTTAAAAAAAATATATATATATACAAGTCCACATGGTAATTTGAAAAAAGATGTTAGAGTTCCAAAATTTACTTGTGGCGTTGATAAGTCCGTAGTTATAGATGAAAGTCTTCAAGGTATATACTATATATATATATATATATATATATATATATATATATATATATATATATATATATACAAGTTGTGTCAACAAAGTATCGAGATTTTGTACTTTGACAGACCTTGTATTCTGAAAGAATTAACGTTCCATTCATTGTTCATTTCTATCTTCGTAAATACAGCTTCTCAAACTCGACACTTTATGACACTCCTTGTACTTACTGTGAAGAAGCATGAATTATTTTCCATTTATCTGTTACCATTTCTCATATACATAGAGATATACCTCTATTCAGTCTCTCTCACTCTTTTATGATACACTCTGCTTATATATACTGATGCATACTCATAGTTATCTTTATATTTACATAATATATGGCGGGCGATTAACAAATCGCTATAGATATCTTAGATATAGAAAATCATTGACCATCATACGTGAGTGAAGGGTGAACCGCAGAGTAACTATTTACCGTAGTTGGGGATGAGTAGTTCCACCCCTTTTCATAAAAGTATTTTTCAAATTTTCTTATCTAGAAAGAATATCTTATAGCGATTTGTTTAATCCCCCCCATAATATATAGTATATATATATATATTATTATATATATAAGGCGTATCATAAAAGTATCGAGATTGAAGCATGTATTTACCACGATAGAAATGAACAATAAATGGAACGTTAATTTTCTTCAGAATACAAGGAGTGTCATAAAAAGTGTCGAGTTGAAGCTGTATTTTACGAAGAAGAAAATGAACAATGAATGGAACGTTAATTCTTTCAGAATTACAAGGTCTGTCAAAAGTACAAAAAATCTCGTACTTTGTTGACACAACTTGTATATATATAATATATATATATATTATATATATATATATATATATATATAATATATATATACCTTGAAGACTTTCATTATAACTACGGACTTAATCAACGCCACAAGTTAAATTTTGGAACTCTAACATCTTTTTTTTCAAATTTACCATGTGGATTGTATATATATATATTTTTTTAACAGCTGAAAAATATATACTATACTATTTGATACCCACTTTACTTTTTTTATATAACTTTACAACAAACTCTTTTAAGTTTTTTCTATAAACATAATGCTTTCTGATTTTTTTTAAAAAAATTAAAAATAAAATTTATTTTATTTTTAAAACAGAACATGCATTTTTCAAAAATTTCAGTCGGTTGAACTCAGCGTTTCGTTTTCTGTAAACATTCTTTTTTTAACGGATATCTTCTCTTTCCCATCTATGTCGCCTCTTTGATGAAGACCAACTTATCGATTTTGGATTCGAAACAGTACTGCAGCAATTACATAACAAACATCATATGTTTTTTCATAATGGTTAAATTTCATACTGTCGGATTTAATTTCCATCATATTTTTTCAATATATATATATAACGAACATGTATTCATTGCGATTCCTAGGCAATGCTCTACCGAGCTATAAACCAACCTGCCGTACTCCTCTTAAAAATCACCTTATTTCACATCTGGGGCGATTCGGTAAATACATACTACTCTGAACCCGACAGTTTCACGGATCTTCAGGCTAAAAAACAGGAATAGATTTGATTGCAATTCGAAAACGTCAAGAAAGTTTGACATTTGATATTTAAAAAAAGAAAGAAAGTTCGGTGTTATTGTATGCATTGAAGCATTTCGATAAGCAAAGCCATTCGTTTCCTATTTTAAATAAATTTAACTTTAGACGGAGGGCATTAAATGAATTTTTCAAATAGATATTTTCTTAAATTAAAGAAAAAGAAAGTAAATTAATATTTTTAAAAAAGAATTCGCCGATTTTACTTTGTGATTTTAATTCATTGCGCTTCTCTATTTGCGATACGAACAGCTAAGTAATGAGAGTTTTGCCTGAGGATCTTAATAGATAAATTGCATATCAGTCGGAAAAAAAAGACGAAAAAGCAAAAGAAAAAAAAAATGAAGGGAAAGACAAAAAGAAAGAGGAAGGGGAAGACTGGGTGGATTGCTGGAATCTTAAACTTCTGACAAAAGGATAAATGCCGTGATTCGTGACCGATAGTTTGCCAGATTTAAAATAGTGAATCGTTTTCATTAAGGCGATATGAATGAGCGTTTTTCTTTAACGGTATTAAAATTTTTACTTTGCCGCAGAAATTATATTTGAATATTTTGAAATGTTTGAAATTTTCCATCTCATGCGCATGCGTCTGCCCAGTTCAACTTTGTTCACGCGTGCGCACTTTTACATGTCAGCTTACAACGCACACAGATGAATATATAAATATCCATTCATATAAGGGTATTCATTCATGTTCGCGCATGAAAGAAATAGAAGAAAAAAAAAAGACACGCACATAAAGAAAGGAAACAGAAGGTAAAAGCAAACGTCTTAACAAAAAAATAGTAAGAACTTTGAAAAATCAAAAGGAAATATATCAAAAACGTCTATAAACATCGCCAGAAGATATTGACTTCATTTTGAAACGTTCTTTCTGAGAAAATTTTAAAAAGTATCCTATCCTTTTTTTTTTTTCACGGAATTCAACACAGAGCCTCTTGTTTTTTTGTTGACTACTCAAGAGAAAAGTACCTTGTCGTGAATGAGCCATCAGCAAACAGCCCCTAAGCTTTTTTAAATCTTCGAGATTCCTCGTTTCAAGTCTCTACGCCTTCGATCCGGCCTGGGGCATATTTTAAAACGCGTCTTAATTTAAGCTTTCATTGATGGAGTAACTCAGGAAAGAAAAAAATAGGAGGCATGAAATGACGCTGCAGTTCCAGAAACAACGAAAACTGTACAGAAACTTAAAACGAAGCCCACGTTAATACCAAATGTTAACCAAAATAACTTTGACAAGATAGTTTTCTCTCTATTACTTTTTCAACGAAAATAAATGATTTAAATGTCTTTCTCTTTTTCCCTCTATAATACAGATCAGCCATTTTACCCTAAAAGTATAGCTCAAGTCATTATTTAGTGCTAAGCAGTCAAAGTGTGTTCAGGGATTGACATTTTCTCGATTTGTTTAGCCTTACATTTGAACATATATGCCCGCCTAAATTCATTGATTATTAACTAATTAATTTTCAAAATTAGGTATGATTTCAATTAAGCACATATCCTCCAAAAATAATCGGCTTAAAGCCATATAAAAATAAACATATTTGTTTGTTTACTTAACCTCATATATATATATATATATATATATATGTATATATATTATATATATATATATATATATATACACCCACGCACACATATGTATGCGAATACAAACGCTCACACTTCAGTATTGTTCAATCGTTGCACACTAGTAAAACAATAAAATGTGTGTGGAACCACCCGATTTGTATACACATCCTTTGCACTGTCCATAAACACACATACGCATCCCCTAATACACTAAATACATACGCATATCACTTCATCCAATCATAAACATCTTATGCCCGTAAAAACCTTTGAATTTTTCGATTTTTTCGATTTTTCCTTGTATTCGAATCAACGTCACCTGATGAATGCATGCGATTTTGCATGTATGAAACCTAAGGTAGTGACTTTTCTATTGCCATCAAATAAATAGATATGTAATACCTTTATATATTTATTATATTTATATTATATTATATATATATATATATATATATATATATGTGTGTGTTGTGTGTGTGTGTGTGTGTGTGTGTGTGTGTGATTGTTTTGAAGAGGAGTGATTTTACTCGTTTGTGAAAGCAGAGAAAGAAAAGCAAACATATTTTCTTCATTCTAGTTTGTTTTCATGCTGTTCTTGTCCGTCTAGTGAACTGTGCTTATTATTAAATTCTTGTCGAAATAAATTTGCCAAACTGTTAAGATTTTTCTTTCTAATTGAAAGTGTATATATTGCTCTGTCTATAATCAAATTATTAACTATCCTACATTGAGCTTTCTAAAGGATTTGTAAAAATCCTTGTATAAGTGTGCATCAACATGTGCATGCATTGTGGATATACTGGAGATATTGAAGATCCCAAATGGAATTATCCTGAACATGCCAGTCAATTGGATACTTTTACCTTTATATATATAATAATATATATATATATATATATATATATATATATATAGTACAAGAAGTCACTATAAGAGGAATAGGAACCTACTTCTAAACAAAACGAAAAATCTAAGAAGGTCCGGTTAGTGTAGAGATTAGGATACTCGCCTGTCAGCTTGACAGTCGGGTTTCGAATCACGCACGGGGCGGTCTTTCTATCTATCTCTGCTGATGAGGCCTAATAGGCCGAATGTACATACAGAGATTAATTTTTTCTCGATTTGTTTAGCCTTACATTTAAATAGGTATGCCCGCCTAATTAATTATTTATTAATTAATTAACTTTCAAAATTAGGTACGACTTCAATTAAGCACATATTCTCCCAAAAATTGTCGGCTAAAAAAAAGCCATATCATAAACACACCGCGTGTGTATTTACTTCTCATATATATATATATATATATATATATATATATATATATATATATATATGGACAGGGTGTGACACAAGATCAATTTTTAAGTGGAGTACAGTTGGTTTAGCTTCGACGGTAGAGCATTTTCCTAAGAATAGCAATGACGTGGGTTCGTTACCGGTCATTGCCAAATCAGCGCATAAGTAACACAGCTTGGGTAATCTTATCTGTGCACTAAAGTGGGAGCTGACAGCAAAATAAATCTCCCTGGTCTAGCGCTAGCGAAAAGAGGAGAGACTCTCTCGTTTTTCCGGCTAATACTGACAATTTCTGGGCTTGCGGTTATATACCTACAAACATAATTGAAATCTTACTAATATTCTAAACAAAGGCGCTTAGTGTAACGTTATATTTGCACACGCTGTTAGGGTACCAGCTATGGGATAAATAGATTAAAACATCAGTATTAAAAATGTATTTTTTTTAATAAAAAAAAAGAAAAAAGAGGAGAAAGAAAAAGAAAAGAAAAGGGAAAGCGAAACAAAAGCTAAGTATATATTTAATTTTCTATTGACGGTTTTTATTTATTTATTCATTTTTTATTTTGAATTTTTTACATGACTACACACTGGCAAACACACTTGCAACATTTGACCGGGTGACAGCCGATATTAGGAATATTTGTTTCTCCACAAACTTAAAAAAAAAGAGAGAAATAAGAAATTACAGTTATTCGCCCATTTCATTCATAAAGGGGGAGAAGAAGAAAGAGAAAAAAAGGAAGGAAAAGGAAATAAGAAGAGAAATTGTAACCACACAAATAAAAACATAAGCACGTCCATTTCTGAAAATAAACTCTGATGATGAAGCTCATGCTTCGAAATCGATAAGACAAAAATAACATATTTTTGTTTTATTTTTCATTACGCATTGTACTGGCCTTCAAAATATTAATGTATTTTTTTAAATTGAGTTTGAAAAAAAATCGAATACTTAACAAATAAAATGTCTTCTGATATAAAATAACCCAAGGGTTTAAATGCCGTAAAATCCAACCAGTGAGCTCTTTATTTAAATAGAACATTATTTTTTGTTTATCTGTTTGCTTCGAGTAAGTTCGAGTAAGTATTGAAAGCTAAACCGAATGAGCGAAAAGACGATAAATCACTGCGGATCTGTCATGCGCCATGGGTGGAAAATCTACCCCAGATATATCACAGTCTATACACTTCTCATCAAAATAAACTCACGCCTTTTTTTTTCCACAGACAAATCCTTCGCCAATCAATACGTGCACACTCTTAACATAAGATAGAGTGTGGCTTTCCAAATGACGCGTACAGGCACAATACGATAAACGCGTCTTGAACACTTGCTAATACAATACAACACATGAAGGAGACGATCATTCTTTTGAAATACTGTAGGTCTTTTGTGTATTTGTTTGTGTTTGTTATATTTTTTTGTTTTTTTTTTTCCATTATATCTGGCATTCTCAGCTACGGTAATTCACTGAAGATGTACATGTAACTGTTACATAATATACTGGTGTAATGTGTTATTTCCAGGAAGTGTAGTAACTTGAAGTGGTCGGAGACAAAAAAATGTTAGGTCATCAGGTGGGACTGACAGGAGATGATCTCGGGGTCATTTGAAACAGTGGCACTCATTGGACGAAACTCACGTGATCAAACAACACTAGAAGTACCCGGTACTTCAACGAAGACGGATATGCAACAGTTTAACAATAGACTGGCTTAATCTATTATTAACAGGCAGCGTAATAATTCAAATGGGTAGAAAAAAGTTAGGTCATCAGGTTTGACTGATGGGCGATGATCTCGGGGTCGTTTGAGGTCGTGGCTCTCATTGAGGGAAACTCACGTGATCAAACAAAACTGTAAGTTTAGAAAACGAAATAATGTTGGTCAGTGAGAATTCATCTACTAGAACGGAAATACAGTGAGATTCTGTGGAGGGTGTATTATATTGGCATTCTCGACCATGGAACTTAGCTGAAAACGAAAATGCAACTGTTACATAATAACTGTCTAATATATTAGTGACAGGGAGGTAGTAATTTAAATGGCCGTAGAAAAAGGTTTGACTGATGGGCGATCCTCGGGTCTTTGAGATCGTGGCTCTCATTGACGAGACTCACGTGATCAAACGATATTAGGAGTTTAGAAACGAAATAATGTTAGTCAGTGAGAGTTCGTCCAGTAGAACGGTTCTCTTCCACATGTTCTGGCTGTTGGTTTGACCGGGCGGTAAGTGAAAGCGTCGTCGAAGTAAAAAGAAATATGGTGCACAGAAGAAAAAAAACTATTTATTGCTCATCATTCTACCTGTGAAGAAATGACGACGAGAAGCAAGAATAATACCAGAACAAAAATTGAAGAGTTTGTTTTAGTTTCTTTTTTTTAATGGCATATCAATCGTGTGGGTTATTTAATGCGAAAGCCAACCTCGTAGAAGAATAATGGTATTACTTAACCCATAGCTGAAAGGTAAATGAGTGTGTTTGTTGAGAAGTAGTAAAATAATTGAGTACTTTGTTGAGAATAAGTAAAATAATTGGGTACGTTTGTTGAGATAGAGTAGAATATTTGAGTACGTTTGTTGAGATGTACTAAAAGAACTAAGTACGTTTGTGAAGAAGTAGTGTGAAATAATTGAGTACGTTTGTTGAGAAATAGTAAAATAATTGAGTATGTTTGTTGAGAATTAATTAAATATTTGAGTACGTTTGTTGAGATGTATAAAAGAACTGAGTACGTTTGTTGAGAAATAGTAAAATAATTGAGTACGTTGCTGAGATTAGAAAAATAATTGAGTTGTTTTTGTGAGAATAATTAAATAATTGAGACGTTTGTAGAGAATTAAGTAAAATAACTGAGTAATATGTAAAAAGTACAATAATCTTGATTTAACTCCCCCCCCCACTCACACTTTTTTTATCTTTTCTTTCATTTTTTCATTTATGTTCGATTTGAAACAGATTAGCGTTATCGCGTTTGCGCTCTCAACCCCCTCTCTTTCTTTTCTTATTATATTTTTCAGAGTAGTATATCCTTTTTCTTCCCTGAGTATGTTATGTGATTAGTAGTAAAATAATTGAGTACGTTTGTTGAGAAGTAGAAGTTAGCTAGAACCTGAGTGTCGTTAACTTTCAAGTGAGATTTTCGCGTTCATTTTCGTATCGCGTCAGTTAATCTAAACCTTGCATCACTGAAGTAATGCTTTATTACTCGGCTTCTCTATATTGACTGGAAAGTTCTGAATACAACAAGGAATTACGTGATAAGACTGCATTTTCATCTGACATTCTCATAATGGGAGACAAAAACCAACCAAATCTTGTAACATCGTAAAACTGGAGCGCTTTGGATTACTCGTAATGAAAATAACTCTTGATCCAGAATCAACTGACGAAATCTCTTTCTTTTTACTGGAGTGCTTTGGGTTACCGTATTTTTCGGACTATAAGGCGCGCTTTAAAACCCTTATATCCTAAAATAAATCGGCAGTGCGCCCTATAATTCGTATGTATAAATCCTGGTTGTGCTTAGGCCTTGTGTCTCAACTATCGTCAAAGCTTTCACGAAGGCAGAATTACCACTGAACAGGCAAACACCAGCAATGAGACTGACTCAGAGGATAACGAAAGGGATTCAGGAATGATTTGAAAAAGTAAGCGTATTTTTCTGTTCTTTGTGTGATACAATTGAACAATATTAATAGTTATTTTTTAGTGACTTGAATAAATATGACCTATCCAACTGCTTTGTTCAGCTTTATGCGCCTTATACATGAAAATAGATCTTATATCTATATATAGATGCGCCTTATTGTCCGAAAAATACGGTCACTCGTAATGAAAATGACTCTTGATCCAAAGTCATCTGACGAATCTTTCCTTTTTTTTTTTATAAAAAGTCTTGTATACTGGATCTACAGTATTCAGTATAGTAGTACATTCAACTACGTATACGCCAGCATATGGTAACTCCCAACAGAGTGCTAAAACCTCGAGGGGGGGGAGAAACTAATAATATAGAAAGAGAGGACGCTGTCTCTTTATAAGGCTTAGTGCCCCACTGAGCTGTCTATCGTTCGTTTATGTTAGCTTAGCCCGATTTTTGAGGAAATACGGACATGTTAGGATATATTAAAGTCGTTGACAGCTAAGAGGTCTGCCTTCTTTACATAAGGTTAAAGATATTCGATAGCGAACTGCGGCTGTCTGGTGTTTTGCCCAGTCGACCATCGATCATATTATTGCTGCCGTAAAAATATGTCTAGCAATGCGTGGGGGGGCCAAAGGAAATCTCGTTTCTTGCTGTCAATGATGTAGATATTTTGACGACGAACTTATTCAAACAGTGCTTGGCGATGTGACTTAACTGTTGTCGACCGAATAAATATTGAAATAAAATGTTCGACTATTTCCGCTCAATTTCTATTCAATCGTGTTTTTTTTCTCTCTTATTATTCTAAGTTTCGCTTAGTCTAGCACACAATTGTTCGGTTGCTTATGTAAAAGTAGATAAAATGTAGAGGGACTGAAGATGTGCTTACCAAGACAGAAATGACGATGAAACTCAACGTAGTGATTTAACTATTGTCGAATGATAACTATTGAATAAAAAGTTCTACTATTTCCACTCAATATTTATTCAATCATATTTTTTTCCTGGTCGAGCACTAGTGAAAGGGGGATAGACTCTCTTACTGTCTGGCTGATACCGACATTAGGCCGCCCCGACAACTTTTAGAGCTGGATTAGCTCAGTCGGTAGAGCGTTTCGGCTAGAAACCATAAGGTTCCTTGTTCGAAACCGGCCCAGCGTATGAGTAGCACAGGTATCTGTGCAGTAAGTAATGAGCTGATATTAGGTGTGGAGCTCCAACTCAGATGCCAAAAACCATCTCATTGGTCTAGCGCTAGTGAAAAGGGGATATACTTCGCTCGCTAATTGGCTGATGCCGACTTTAGGTCACCCCGACGAACTTTACTTATACTAGCTTTCTTATTCTGGCACGTACAGGGTGATTGAAAAGTAACTCCCTATTCTTAAGTTTTTTAAGTGTTAATTTTACTTAACCGGCTAGTCCACAACAACAACACGGTTCTTGTTCGATACCAGTCACTGCCAACTCAGCGCAGACCTTGTAATATGATCTGTGCAGTAAAGTTGGGAAAACTATCTATCTGGTTAGCGCTTGCGTGAAAGGGGATAGACTTCCTCGCTGTCCAGATTATACCAACAATAGATCACTCAGCCGCCGAAGCATTGGAAAATTGAGATTAAATGTTGTACATTGACTGACCTGGTTTTGTTTTTTTTTTTCGGGGAGAGGGGTTTCTGGGCGACGAAGGAGAGGGTTGTTCTGGACTTTTTTTCTATTTTATTTTGTACTGATTACAAGTAAGGACTTGTGCGAAGATTAGAAATGTCATTTGATAAAAGAGAATCTCAATAATCGGATTTTCCATTGTGTTTCTTTCTTTTTTAAAAATCTAAATTCGATCAAAGAGATCGAATCCTCCTCCTGTTGGATTGCTCTCTTATTGTCAAGGTCAGTTTAATCCTGAGAGTAGGGTTTTCTTTGTACGACAAGATATCCTCATTTTTAAAAATTCTGAATTCCAATCAGATAATTTTTTAAGAGCTACTGGATTCATAGGAACACAAAAAAGTAGAACGTTAAGAAGAAAAATATCAATTGGTTAGATAAAATTGAGCGTAGTCATCTTTTCTCCCTTGTTTTTAAAATCGGTTATTTCTTAGTTGAGTAACATGATATTACAGAGTGACCCAGAAAAAAATAACCCAAATTATTTTCCCATTAAACTAACCCTAAACCTTAACTTAAAAAAAAATTAACAGTTTTATTACAAAATTTGTGGGTTCTGTTTTTTCTGGGTCATCCTGTAATATTATGTTACTCAACTAGAGGGGTTAGGGTTAGAGTTAGGGTTAGGGTTAGGGTTAGGGTTTTAGGGTTAGGGTTGGGTTGGGGTTGGTTTAGGGTTAGTTTAATGGTAAATAAAATAAATAATTTGGATTATATTTTGTTCTGTGTCACTCTGTAATATCATGTTACTCAACTAGGAAATAACCTTAAAATCTATTCAATGAATCGGGGACTCTGACGGTAGTGAGAGGATGTAGTCCACAGCTGACAGTGACAAGTGAGAAAGATTATTTTATTTGCTCTATGTATGTGACAGAATTGAATTATTTATGTAGCAATATTTACGAGCTACTGCCTAAGTATCTAAATTGTTCTGCGAGTTTAGGAGTTTGCCATCGCTATAAATAAATTATCGGTCATATGAAATCCAACTCACAGACAAGTTAAAGAGACGGTTTCTTCCAGGCCGTTGTCGTGTCAGTACTGCTGTATGACTGCACCACCTGGACCCTAACGAAGCGACAAGAGAATAAACTAGATGGGAGCTGCACAGGAATGATGCGGGTGATCCTGAACAAGACGTGGAAACAACACCCCACGAGAAAACAGCTATACGGCCACCTGCCACATATCACCCAAACCATCCGAGTAAGACGGAGAAGACACGCAGGACACTGCTGGAGAAGAAAGGACGAACTAATAAGGGACGCCCTCATGTGGAAGCCAGCACATGGGCACGCCAGTGTGGGCCGACCAGCAAAGACGTATATTGATTAGCTCTGTGCAGTTACAGGATGCTGCATAGAGGACCTCCCGAGAATGATGAGTGATAGGGACGGATGGAGTGAGATTGTCATGGATATCCGTGATAACAGCGCGACATGATGATGATGATGTTGATTTACGAGTTAAATAGCAACTAAAAGACTTACGGGATAGAATTAATAAAAAACAAAAAACAACACATCTAATGATGTCTTTTGTATGAACTCTAACACATGACACTTATATAAAATGGTACATTCCAGTTGACACACACTCGCAAACAATCACACTCCCGCACTTACACACCAAAACAAAGAAACACCCAAACACACCCACACCCATACTTACATTCACACTCACACACACACGCATGCACACACACACACACATGCGCATATATATATATATATATATATATATATCCCCAAAGACCTAATGTATGGTGAGTTAGTAGAGGGAACCCGACCGGTAGGGAGACCACGCCTGTGCTTTAAATATGTCTGTAAGAGAGACATGAAGACATGCCACATTGACACTAATACATGGGAGGCTTGTGCAAAAGACCGTGCGAGAGAGCCAAAAGGAAGCAGAGACAACAGCAACTCCAGCAAGCATCACTGTTTGTTTGCAGTCGCTGCACCAAAGATTGCCATTCAAAAATTTGTCTGTTCAGCCACTAACGCAGTTGCAGATTTTTAAAAAATGTGGACACAACGCCATCATCTTTATTAGACGGGCGGATGCAAACAACAATATATAATTTATATATATATATATATATATATATATATATATAATAGAAAAGTTGCAGAAACACACACAACCTATCAAATATCGGACATATTCTGCCAAAATAATAACTCAATGCCTGAAGAAGACAACAGATCAGAAACATGTGTCGCGTATGTAAGATAAAAAGAATAAAAAATGTTTTTCTGAGAACATAATACATTTTGCGGACCTTCTTTTTTATAAAATATTAAATTTTCTCCCGTTGGAACCAGAACAACATTTTATATATATATATATATATATATATATATATATATTATATACATATATATATATATACTATTGAGGCCTATTTTGTGTTTTACCCAGTAAATCGTTACTGCTTGTTTAAACTTATTATATATCTGAATAGAGCTAATTTAAATCTTTCTTTTCTACATAAGATGTATTTTTCTCTCTCTCTCTCTCTCTCCACCCGTCAAGGACATATTTATCTCCCAATAACATCAAAGTATTGTTTAAAAAACGGGTTCAATGGTTTTGTGGACTGTCAGTAGATATCTTGTCAATCTATCTATCTTAACAGCAATATATAATGACTAGCAGGACCCGTGGATATACTACAGTATGATAATTTAATTATTACAACCGTTAATATGTTTACTTAAGAGCTATTGCAAAATAGTTAATTATGCAAAAATCATAATAATCTCTCTCTAACTCTTTTTTTTCTTTCTTTCCTTCTATTCAACTTTTCATTATGTTAGATTGAAGCAGATTAGCATTATGGCTTCCGCGCAGTCACCCCCTCTCTCTCTCTTTCCCCCACTCTCTTTCTTTCTTTCTTTCTTATATTTTTCTGTGTTGTATGTCCTTTTCTTACCTTTCTTTCTTTTTAATGAAAATGGGATGGTCCATTATTTAGCTGAGGTGAAGTCACTAATAAGAAATAAGAATTCGATGGATAAGCAACACCAGATAATCAGGTTTTATTTTTTGGTATTTACCCTTGAACGATTTGGACGGACTCATTTTTAGCTAGAGAGTATTGCAAGATGATAACGGTCGTACAAATTAGGAACACGAGTATTAATATATAGATATCAAGTGATACACTAGAGAGATCGCACACGAGAAGACATGGACATGGCTAAGAAGGCAAAACCTTAAGAGAGAAACAAACTATGTAAAAGCAAAAATACATTAGACGCAACAGAATAGAAAGTGTAGAATGTGTGGAGATAAAGATGAAAAAGGTTAATCATATAATAAGTTAATGCAGCAAAATATCAAAAATGGAGTACGAGACTAGGCACTACGATGGGAAAGCCACCCTGACGGCTGAGGCGTTAGAATGCACCGACTGCACCTCTGCAGAGGGGGTAAGACTTCCCCAATGGGGCCACCTGTTGGCCGTGGGTGGCGACCCATGATGCTTAAGGATAGAGCCCAGGTGGATGAGCAGTTCATGACTTGCAATACTCCACTTTGACCCTATCTTGGGCTAGACGGGCGGTCAGAGAGGCCCCCTCCGGTCAATCAGCTGGTCACGTCAAGCCCTAGCACCTATATGATTTTCCCAACCCTATTGCCCTTATGGCAAGCCCCACCACTTTTTATCATATGGATGCTAGAAGGCGGTGGCTGCGGGTCTACATGTCCTGGGAATGACCTTAAACTCTATCTGATGGTGAGGTTCCAGTTTTGGAGGTTTGGGGAATGTGGAGCACCCTTTCATCACCATTGCTCCCTGGTCCACTCTGACCCGGAGTGGTAGTACCTGTTAGGGTCCCATCTATGGGTTAAATAGAAAAATGTATTTATAAAAAAATTGTATTATCCATTAAGAATTGATTTATTTCAAAACTTTATCGGCATTAAATGACCCACTGAGGTTGATATGCCGTAAAACAAAACAAACCAAACCAAACCAAACGATGGGAAAGGTGATCCACTGTCAAAAGTTTACACTTTCCCCATGCTACTAAATGGTATATGCGCTAACCGGAATCTGTCCGGAATAATGAGACGCATAATATTCTCTGGGACTGAGATACAGACGGATCACCTAATCCCGGCTAATAGACCAGACCAAATTCTAATTAACAAGAAGAAAACTCGTAATCTCGTGGATGTTGACTTCCTGGTGGATTCCAAAGTGAAAATTAAAACAAACGAAATGATAAGCAAATACTTAGATCTGGCTAGAGAACTGAAAACAGTTGTGGAATATGAAGGTTAAAGTAATTGATGCCCTTTGAACGGTCCCGAAACGTTTGGAAAAGAGTCCAGGAGACTAGAAATTAGAAGAAGAATCGAGACCATTCAAATAACATTATTGATAAGATCGGCTATAATACTCTGAAGAGTCTTGGAGACCTGAGGAAACTTGTTGTCACTCTGCCTCCAGTGAACCTCCGGCTAAGGCGAATGTGAAAAACTCGAATGGGGTGAAATAATAATAGACAAATACTTGAACCTTGCTAGAGAACTGAAGAAACTGTGGAACATGAAGGTGAAAGTCGTACCAATTGTATTTGGTGCCCTCGGAACGGTCTCCAAAGCTCAAGAAAAAAAATTGGGCGAATTGGAGATCAGAGGAGGATTAGAGACCCTCTAAACAACAGCACTTTTGGAATCGGCTAGAATACTCAGAAGATTCCTGGAGACCCGAGGAGACTTACTGTCACACAGCCTTCAGTGAACCACTGGCTACGACTGGTGTGAAAACCTAATAATAATAATAATAATAATAATAATAATAATAACAAAATGGTATATACATAAACCAGAATCTGATCTTGAGAACAAAACGCATAAAATTCTCTGGGACTTTGAAATAAAAACGGATCAACTTATCACAGCAAGAAGACCAGACCTAGTGTTGATAAAAAAAGAAAGAACTTGTCAACTGGTGGATTTTGCAGTGTCAGCAGGGTGAAGCTGAAGGAAAATGAAAAAAATGGACAAATATCTGGACCTTGCCAGAGAACTGAAAAAGTTATGGAATATGAAAGTGAAAGTGATA
Organism: Doryteuthis pealeii; assembly: GCA_023376005.1. NCBI lineage: Eukaryota > Metazoa > Mollusca > Cephalopoda > Myopsida > Loliginidae > Doryteuthis > Doryteuthis pealeii. The sequence goes on from CM042142.1 coordinate 53,331,259, forward strand.
CCAATTGTGGTTGGTGCACTTGGAACAGTCTCAAAAGGATTAGAAAAGGGTCTGGAAAGTTTGGGAATCAGAGGAAGGATTGAAACCATTCAGAACACTGCACTGCTGCAATCTGCCAGAATACTCAGAAGAGTCCTGGAGACCTGAGGAGACTTGTTGTCACTCAGACTCCAGTGAAAGACCATCAGCTAATGCATATGAAAACACAAAAGGAGTGAATAATAATAATAATAATAATAATAATAATAATAATAATAATAATAATATAATAATAATAATAATAATAATAATAATTGGAAAGGAACTATGTTAAATACTAGATTAATTAAGCAAAGAAACCAAACCAACACGTAAAATGTATTACTTTTCTCATACAGTCCGAGACCGTTTTCTTTCTTTTTTTTTTTTTTTCGTTTTGAATAATTTGTTCTCAATTAACTGACGCATCTTTTGGTAAATATTGAATCTGTGTAACGATTTGTTAATAACATTTACGTCAACAATTCAATAATAATTGGACAGAAGTAAAAGAATTTGAAAAACAAAAGAAAACAAAAGAGCGAGAGAGAGAGAGAGAGAGAGAGAGAGAGAGAGAGAGAGAGAGAGAGAGAGAGAGAGAGAGAAATGGGGAAAAAATTCAATCATTTCATGTCAAAGAAGAATCCCCATAGCGCCAAATTCTTCCTGGAATCGAAACTCTTGGATATCGGAAACTCAATACCTGACCGTATCAATGTCTAAACTGATTCATCTTTATTGATCAAATTTGATTATTCTATTTATTCATCTATTTATTTCCTTAGTTATTTTTTTTGTTCATATGACGCATATAGGTTCATAATGGCCGTGTATAATCTTTCACTTGTTACTGATCATTAATAAACAACATCTTTATTTTCATTGTTTCCAATAAGAACCATTTTGTAAAAATAGGTCGGCGGCAGACCCCAACTGTACGCGAAGCCATCGTTTACTATTAGTTTTTTATTCATATAAAAAGAAATTCGAATCTTTGTCGTTCATTAACTCTCTTCTCTCTCTCTTCCGATTATTCTCAGAGAAGACAAAGCGAAATCCTCAGCAAGAGATTGTCAACTATCGTTATCATCTAGATACTCTATACCAAAGCGATACTAAGCTGTCTCCAATACGCTTTTCTACCAAAAAAAAAAAGAAGTGGTTCATTGTCTGTTCTGTTCCTAATAACCTCTGCTAACTCAGGGTGGGATTTTAGTAAGATATCACGTTTGTCTCTTCGAGTTCTATAAAAGCCGGTGCACACCCTACAGACATCGGGGTCTGTTTTTTTTTTTTTATTTCTGGATTTTATTCTCTCTAATGTTCTTGGATTAACATTTTATTCGAAACCTATTTTTGATTCAATGAAATGGTCCTCTTTCCAATGTTCATAAAAATGTCATGTGTGCTCCCGCGTGTGCGCGTGATGTATCATGCGTTAAATAATCGTCTTATAATGGAGGTTATGTGTGCCGCTCTCTCTCTCTCTCTGTCTCCCGCCAAAACTTCGTCACCACCGATATTACAATTCCCTTAGTTATTTACGTCACATTTTAGTAAGATATCACGTTTGTCTCTTCGAGTTCTATAAAAGCCGGTGCGCACCCTACAGACATCGGGGTCTGTTTTTTTTTTTTTTATTTCTGGATTTTTATTCTCTCTAATGTTCTTGGATTAACATTTTATTCGAAACCTATTTTTGATTCAATGAAATGGTCCTCTTTCCAATGTTCATAAAAATGTCATGTGTGCTCCCGCGTGTGCGCGTGATGTATCATGCGTTAAATAATCGTCTTATAATGGAGGTTATGTGTGCCGCTCTCTCTCTCTCTGTCTCCCGCCAAAACTTCGTCACCACCGATATTACAATTCCCTTAGTTATTTACGTCACATTTTAGTAAGATATCACGTTTGTCTCTTCGAGTTCTATAAAAGCCGGTGCACACCCTACAGACATCGGGGTCTGTTTTTTTTTTATTTCTGGATTTTATTCTCTCTAATGTTCTTGGATTAACATTTTATTCGAAACCTATTTTTGATTCAATGAAATGGTCCTCTTTCCAATGTTCATAAAAATGTCATGTGTGCTCCTGCGTGTGCGCGTGATGTATCATGCGTTAAATAATCGTCTTATAATGGAGGTTATGTGTGCCGCTCTCTCTCTCTCTGTCTCCGCCAAAACTTCGTCACCACCGATATTACAATTCCCTTAGTTATTTACGTCACATTTTAGTAAGATATCACGTTTGTCTCTTCGAGTTCTATAAAAGCCGGTGCACACCCTACAGACATCGGGGTCTGTTTTTTTTTTATTCTGGATTTTTATTCTCTCCAATGTTCTTGGATTAACATTTTATTCGAAACCTATTTTTGATTCAATGAAATGGTCCTCTTTCCAATGTTCATAAAAAATGTCATGTGTGCTCCCGCGTATGCGCGTGATGTATCATGCGTTAAATAATCGTCTTATAATGGAGGTTATGTGTGCCGCTCTCTCTCTCTCTGTCTCCCGCCAAAACTTCGTCACCACCGATATTACAATTCCCTTAGTTATTTACGTCACATTTAGTAAGATATCACGTTTGTCTCTTCGAGTTCTATAAAAGCCGGTGCACACCCTACAGACATCGGGGTCTGTTTTTTTTTTATTTCTGGATTTTATTCTCTCTAATGTTCTTGGATTAACATTTTATTCGAAACCTATTTTTGATTCAATGAAATGGTCCTCTTTCCAATGTTCATAAAAATGTCATGTGTGCTCCCGCGTGTGCGCGTGATGTATCATGCGTTAAATAATCGTCTTATAATGGAGGTTATGTGTGCCGCTCTCTCTCTCTCTCTGTCTCCCGCCAAAACTTCGTCACCACCGATATTACAATTCCCTTAGTTATTTACGTCACATTTTAGTAAGATATCACGTTTGTCTCTTCGAGTTCTATAAAAGCCGGTGCACACCCTACAGACATCGGGGTCTGTTTTTTTTTATTTCTGGATTTTTATTCTCTCCAATGTTCTTGGATTAACATTTTATTCGAAACCTATTTTTGATTCAATGAAATGGTCCCTTTCCAATGTTCATAAAAATGTCATGTGTGCTCCCGCGTATGCGCGTGATGTATCATGCGTTAAATAATCGTCTTATAATGGAGGTTATTGTGCCGCTCTCTCTCTCTCTGTCTCCCGCCAAAACTTCGTCACCACCGATATTACAATTCCCTTAGTTATTTACGTCACATTTTAGTAAGATATCACGTTTGTCTCTTCGAGTTCTATAAAAGCCGGTGCACACCCTACAGACATCGGGGTCTGTTTTTTTTTTATTTCTGGATTTTATTCTCTCTAATGTTCTTGATTAACATTTTATTCGAAACCTATTTTGATTCAATGAAATGGTCCTCTTTCCAATGTTCATAAAAATGTCATGTGTGCTCCCGCGTGTGCGCGTGATGTATCATGCGTTAAATAATCGTCTTATAATGGAGGTTATGTGTGCCGCTCTCTCTCTCTCTCTGTCTCCCGCCAAAACTTCGTCACCACCGATATTACAATTCCCTTAGTTATTTACGTCACATTTTAGTAAGATATCACGTTTGTCTCTTCGAGTTCTATAAAAGCCGGTGCACACCCTACAGACATCGGGGTCTGTTTTTTTTATTTCTGGATTTTATTCTCTCTAATGTTCTTGGATTAACATTTTATTCGAAACCTATTTTTGATTCAATGAAATGGTCCTCTTTCCAATGTTCATAAAAATATCATGTGTGCTCCCGTGTGCGCGTGATGTATCATGCGTTAAATAATCGTCTTATAATGGAGGTTATGTGTGCCGCTCTCTCTCTCTCTGTCTCCCGCCAAAACTTCGTCACCACCGATATTACAATTCCCTTAGTTATTTACGTCACATTTTAGTAAGATATCACGTTTGTCTCTTCGAGTTCTATAAAAGCCGGTTCACACCCTACAGACATCGGGGTCTGTTTTTTTTTTTATTTCTGGATTTTTATTCTCTCTAATGTTCTTGGATTAACATTTTATTCGAAACCTATTTTTGATTCAATGAAATGGTCCTCTTTCCAATGTTCATAAAAATGTCATGCGTGCTCCCGCGTGTGCGCGTGATGTATCATGCGTTAAATAATCGTCTTATAATGGAGGTTATGTGTGCCGCTCTCTCTCTCTCTCTGTCTCCCGCCAAAACTTCGTCACCACCGATATTACAATTCCCTTAGTTATTTACGTCACATTTTAGTAAGATATCACGTTTGTCTCTTCGAGTTCTATAAAAGCCGGTTCACACCCTACAGACATCGGGGTCTGTTTTTTTTTTTTTTTCTGGATTTTTATTCTCTCTAATGTTCTTGGATTAACATTTTATTCGAAACCTATTTTTGATTCAATGAAATGGTCCTTTTTCCAATGTTCATAAAAATGTCATGTGTGCTCCCGCGTGTGCGCGTGATGTATCATGCGTTAAATAATCGTCTTATAATGGAGGTTATGTGTGCCGCTCTCTCTCTCTCTGTCTCCCGCCAAAACTTCGTCACCACCGATATTACAATTCCCTTAGTTATTTACGTCACATTTCCCATGATTTTATTTTGATTTGAATCTCAATTATTTTCATTTCATTTTGGACGATTTGAGTGGTCTCATTTTTAACCTGAGGGTGTTGCAAGAGGATAACGGTCGGAAGATTAAGGAAGAAGAGTATTAATATATCGATGTAAAATTCTAGGTAATAAAGAGTATTTGGTTGATAGATTCGAAAAATTGAGTTCGAATCGTCTTATTGAAAACGACGCAATTGTTATAATGTTTGAGTTAATACAGTTTTAAGTTATAGCTCATGTGGAAGTTACAGGTTCAATTCTTACTACAGGCGGAAAATACCAATTTTGTTTTTGTTTATTTATCTATTTAGGCTTGGTTCTTGAAAAACTTTCTGAATTGTTCTTTTTTTTTTTTTTTTTTTTTTTTTTTTTTAGTTTTATGACCTTCTTTTTGGCCAAGTGCTCGTATACTGAAAACCAAAAACTATTAAAAAAAAACAAGAAAAAACAAACAAGAAAAAACAAAGTAAAACAAACGAAAACTAACTAAAGTGATGACACCTCTGACTCCCGTAAAGCTCAGAGTAAAGTACTGTTTTCGCTGAATTGTCACGCCTTTAAAATTAGGTCACTTTGAAGTCTCTGAACAGTGAATGATTAATCTGTCCTGAGGTTCACAAGGGACGAACCTTTGTTAGCTCAGCTATGTGTTAAAATAGATACGGAAAGCTTGTGAAAATATTTAGATATTAACTCTTGCTCAAGTAGACATGGACTGCTTGGCGGGCTGAGACAGTTACGTGTCTATTGTCAGTCAGTGTACGAGCTCGATTTAAAAAAAAACAAATCTTGAACCTTCAATGCAGCTTGGTTTCTCATATCTTGAAAGAATGGCGTAACAATCTTCCTTCTCACATTTCCCGCTATATCTATTTTAGTATTATACTTACATTTCAAACTGGTCCCCCAATTAAAAACCTAACTTTTCAAATGTTAAAAATACGCTACAGGTCCCATTAGTAAGCACAGAAGATTTGGTGGCCATAGCTGTTTAGCTATCATTCAGTTATTATTAGTATTGTTTCATTACATTTCTCAAATTCTGGGAGAAGCTTCAATGGCTATGAGATACAGTTTGAAATAGTAAAAAAAAGTAAAGTCGTCGGGGTGGCCTAAAGTTGGTATCAGCCCATAGCGAGGGAGTCTATCCCCTTTTCACTAGCGCTAGACCAAGGAGATAGTTTTTGAGTCTGAGGTGGAACACACACCAACCATCAGCTCCTTACTTTACCGCACAGATCCATGTGCTACTCATACTCTGAATTGGCGAGGGCCGGTATCGAACTAGGAACCTTGCGTTTCTAGCCGAACGCTCTACCGACTGAGCTAACCCGGCCCAGTTTGAAATAAAGAGTGAAAATTACTAGAATCTCAATGATATCATCTCAAACATTTTTTGTCATGATGTTATATACGATATTAATTTTATTGTAATTAACCAAATGCCTTTTTTTATGATTAATGTGACCTTAGAAAATAATTATGAGTATTGTTTGTTTTGTTTGGATTCCCAAAGTTTTTAACTTTAGGTTAGAATAAGCTGACTGTATCCTATATTGAGGAATAAGACCCCCACAAAAGAGGGGCCCTGGGATGACACTAAACTACATCTGATAGTGAGGCTCTAGTTTTGGACATTTAGGGAGTGTTGAGTACCGCTTTATTACCATTATTCCAAAGGGCCCTTTAATCTAAAGTGGTATTATCTGTTGGGGTCTCACCTATGGGTTAAATAGATCTGTTTGAAAATTATTCGTATCTTTAGTAGCTAGAAATTAATTTCCTGTTCGTCCGGCCATTATCATCTTGCAACACGCTTTGGTTAAAAATTAGACCGTCCAAATCGTCCAAGATGAAAATGCAAAAATGTAAATCTTTCTTATCTGCCGAATTCTTATTTCTTATGAATGTCGTCACCTCAAATAAATAATGGACCATTCCGTCTTTATTAGAAAGAAAGAAAGAAAGAAAGAAAGAAGAAAGAAAGAAAAAAATAACATGCTACACAGAAAAAAAATATAATAAGAAAGAAAAAAAGAAAGAAAGAAAGAAAGAAAGAAAGAGAAAGGGAAATATAGAGAGAAGAAGTGAGCGTGCGGAAGCAATAACGCTAATCTGTTTCAATCGAACATAATGAAAAGATCAATAGAAGGAAAGAAAGAAAGAAAAAAGAGTAAGAGAAAGTTAAATCAAGATCATTATACTTTTTACAAATGGAACTATTCAGCAATAGCTCTCAAGTAAACATATCAAACGTTGTAATAATCAAATCCTCATACTGTGGTATTTCTACAAGTTCCTCTAGTTAGATAAGAATATTTAAAACCATATAACTCTGAGTAAATTATTTATGTTAAGAATTGTTGCTTGGGGATATAATGGTTTACTACTGATTATCATTAGTTACTTGCAACCATATAACTGTTTCAAATTACTAAATGGTCACCTACTTAGATACTGACTAAATAATTATTGCTTACCGTCAGTTATTTGGCGGGAATCTTATAAAAAGTTTTGATTTATCTGACACAGACCACAGACTTGATTAAATGCGTATGCTATTATCAATTGGTCCCCCACCTAAGTACTGAACAGGCGCATTGCTGCTCAACTTCGGTGACAGTTCTGACGCTGGGCTTTAGAATACACCGATTGTACATCTGAAAAGTGGTAAGACCCCCAATGAGGCCAACTGGTAGCCGTCGGTGGCGACCCGTGCTACTCAAGGTGGAACCATGGTGGCTGAGCAGTGCATAACATGCAAGTCTTGACTTTGGCCCTTACTTAGGCAAAACGGGTGAATGTCCAATCAATTGGCAGGTCACGTCAAACCCTAGCATCTATATGATTGTCCCTATCCTACTGCCCTTATGGCAAGTTCCAACCCTTTTTATCAGATACGTACTAGAAGGTGGTGGCTGAGGGTCTTATTGTCCTGGGTATGACATTAAACTCTATCTGATGGTGAAGTTCCAGTTCTGGAGCTCTGGGGAATGTGGAGTACCTCTTTATCACCATCACTACCAGGTCCAGTCTGGCCCGGAGTGGTAGTACCTGTTAGGGTCTCATCTAAGGGTTAAATAGAACAAAATGAATGTAAAAAAAATATAGTTTTAAAAATTGAATACTCATCAAGAATGAATAAAACAAAATCGCCTTCGGCATAAAATGACCCAACGAGGATTGACATGCCGTAAAACCCACTAAAAATCCAACCAACCAATCAACCCACCTAAGTAATGAACAGGAATATTGCTGCTTAACTTCGGTGAGTTGGCGGGAACCGATGCTTTCAGCGTGTTTTGTTCTTAAATTGCCCAAATCAGAAGTATGGAGCACCCAGTGAGAATCGATCTCACCGGCAATGTTCTGCTGTCCTAGCTCGTTAACCATTACACCAGATCAACGTGTTTTTTAAAAATCTAATAAACGCAGACCATTAGTTTTGGTACTTTAAACCTGAAGCCGAGAAGATATCGCCAGTGCAGACACGCCCAGGGAAATAAAAGTGTCAGGCTTCTTAAAGAACATCAGCGAAGTTTCTTTAGGAAGAAAAAAAATGTATTTCATGACTTTGCTTCAAATAATAATAATAATAATAATAATAATAATAAATAGTAAATTTAAAGTAAAACAAAAAAAAACTGCTGTTTGCAGGCTAACACCTAAATCGGTCGTTCCTTGGCGAAAACAAGTTAGGCGTAAGTCGGGCCAGAACAGAATTTGATGAGAGGGTGCAAATGAAGAATTTAGCGAATGACTATTTTATTTTGGGTTTTATATATTTATTTATTCATTTGTTTCTGTCAGTTGGTTGGTTGGGTGGGTGGTTGGATTTTACGGCATGTCAACCTTTGTTGGCTTATTTTATGCCGAACTCGTTTTGTTTTATTCATTCTTAATAAGCTTTTTAAACTCAATTAAAAAAAAAAAAATTAATTTTTTTCTTATTTAGCCCATAGATGGAAACCTAACAGGTACTACCACTTCGGGTCAGAGTGGACCTATAAGTGATGGTGATGAAAGGCTATTTAAGTATTAAAGTAGACTAGCAGGACCTGTGGATATACCATAGTATGATAATTCAATTACTAGAAAGTTTGATATGATTATTTGTTTTGTTTGTTTTGTTTTACGGCATATCAACCTCAGTGGGTTATTTAATGCCGATAGAGTTTTGAAATAAATCAATTCTTAATGGATAATACTATTTTTTTTATAAATACATTTTTCTATTTAACACATAGATGGGACCCTAACAGGTACTACCACTCCGGGTCAGAGTGGACCAGGGAGCAATGGTGATGAAGGGGTGCTCCACATTCCCCAAACCTCCAAAACTGGAACCTCACCATCAGATAGAGTTTAACGTCATTCCCAGGACATGTAGACCCGCAGCCACCGCCTTCTAGCACCCATATGATAAAAAGGGGTTGGGGCTTGCCATAAGGGCAATAGGCTTGGGAAAATCATATAGATGCTAGGGCTTGACGTGACCAGCCGATTGATCGGAGGGGGTCTCTCCGACAACCCGTCTAGCCCAAGATAGGGCCAAAGTGAAGTATTGCAAGTCATGAACTGCTCATCCACCTGGGTTCTATCCTTAAGCATCAGGGGTCGCCATCCACGGCCAACAGGTGGCCCCATTGGGGGAGTCTTACCCCTCTGCAGAGGTGCAGTCGGTGCATTCTAACGCCCCAGCCGACAGGGCGGTATATGATTACTTAAGACCTATAGCAAGATAGTTTAATATGGGAAAAGTATAATAATTTCCATTTAACTCTCTCTTTCGCTCTTTTCTTCTTTTTTACCTTCTTTTCATCTTTTCTTTATATTCAATTGAAACAGATTAGTGTTATCGCTTCCGCGCGGTCATCCTACTCTCTCTCTCTCTCTCTCTCTCTCTCTCTCTCTCTCTCTCTCTTGCCTACTCTCTTTCTTTCTTATTATATTTTTTTGTGTAGCATGTACTTTTTCTTCCCTTTCTTTATAATAAAAATGGAATGGTCTATTATTTAGCTGAAGTGACGACACTCGTAAAAAATAAGAATTCCGCGGATAAACAACACCAGATAATTAGGATTTACATTTTTCTCGTAATTTTAAGGAACATGATTATTAATATATAGATTCTATTGTAAACGGAATATCCTAGTCGTGACAACGGTGCCGGCACTTAAGTCCAAGCTCTCTCCCCCAGAATTATTTTTTTTAAATCAAAAATCTTTAAAAAAATTTTAAAATCAAAATTAAAACTTTAGACAAAAAGACCCAAAACTCACGATGTGCAGTTATTTTACTAGTCTGGCAAAAGATCAGAAGTCTACGGCACCCGGTAAGAATCGAACTCGCTACACATTACATCCTGAAGGCACGCTGTTTTCTATGCGCAGTAGTTAATTTACGTGAGCAGTTTATGCCATTTCGCATGGAGAGTGTTACAGTCTGGAAGCTACAAAAAAATCTATCGTTCCATAGAAAATGGCGACAGTTTCTAAATAAAAAATCTCTTGATTTTTCGAAATTTTTATATTTTGCAAGTTGGCATCGCGTTGATGGCATTTTCTTGAACTTGGTATAAAATTACTTATAAGACTTCGCAATAAAAAAATAAGAACAGAAATTACAGTCAGTTAAAAAATTTAAAAAAAAAGTAAAAGAAGTATTTCGGTGGTGGATGAACAAATTTATTAATGTTTTTAAAATGTCGCTGTAAGTAATGCGTGAACCATGTCCTGAAAGGATCCAGTGGTTTAATATATTACCAGCAGGACCTGTGAATCTATCTATCTCTCTCTCTCTCTATCTATCTCTCTCTCTCTCTATCTCTCTCTCTCTCTCTCTCTAATATATATATATATATATACAACTTTTGTTGAACTGTACAAACAATTCCTGTCGGACAAGTTTTTCATTGATCCGTTCCAATTTTCGGGCCATCTTTCTGGTGTCGGGGTGTAACTGGTATAACAGTCCCCCAAAGGTTTCGAAACGAGCACTTTCGGCAATACAATTTGCCATCCTCAGGTGTTGAAACGATGGTATGATTTCGTGTCTCGTTTTTAACGAGAACGAGTAGTAGCAAGAAATTAGAAGTGGGAAGTAATAACCATTGGTAGTAGGAGGTTGTAGGAATGGTAGTGGTTCAAAGCGCTCGTTTTGAAACCTTTGGTGGACTGTTATACCAGTTACACCCCGACACCAGAAAGATGGCCCGAAAATTGGAACGGATCAATGAAAAACTTGTCCGACAGGAATTGTCTGTACAGTTCACCAAAACTTATATATATATATGTATGTATGTATGTATTATAATGGAGATTGTGTGTTTTTCTGTCTGTAACCAAAACTATATTACTACTCATGACACAATTTCCTTAGTTATTAACGACACATTCTCCATGATTCTATTTCTATTTAAACCTCAATTAATAATAAAACTGTTTGACATTATTAATACTGTTGGCCTTACCTAAATACTAATAACATGCAATTGTATTTATATATACAACAAAGTACCAGTTTTCAGTGTAAACGTAAAGCTAATTTGCATATTGATATTAAAAAAACTGATTTTAATAAAAATGTGCTTGGTATTATTGATTTCTAATTGTTTGGTTTTATCTTAATGAATATGAGTAAAAATCTCTTCAATAAATCCTAAATAAATTCATTAACAAGAAGAAATAACTGTAAATTTATTCTTTACTTCCTATTTTAACTAAATAGTTAAACTAGGAAAATTTAGCATTGAAAAACGGAAGTGATGAAAGAGTAAGTTTCAGTTGTTCTATTTTCCGATTATACCCCCTCCGTTTCAAATCTTTTTATCTGAATTCTTAATTAGTTTCATTAGCCTTTCTAATTTAATATGATATTTTATTACATTTAAACTTAAATACTTGCACCCGGAGGGTGCATATATTTGCTAGTATATATAATGATGGCCAGACAATTAGAAAGGACTGCGAAAGAATTCGTTAAACAAGAATTGTCCGTTGAGTCCAACAAAAGATGCATAAAAAATGGTGCCAATATATATATATATATATATATATATATACAGACACACACACACATACACATATATATATATATATATATATATATATATATATATATATGAAAGATATAATGAATGTGAAAAGTTTTGTTATATAGATTCGTTTCATATGTACTTGATATACATCTGGTCTTCTCGGCACCAAATAAACGTATGTTATATACTCTCGTTGGGTATATACATCGAGAGAGTTCTCGTGTGATAGAGAGAGAGAGATGGAGAGGAGAGAGGGAGAGAGAGAGGGAGAGAGAGAGAGAGATGAGTAATAGAGAGAGACAGCGCTGTGACTTATTTATTTGTTACTTCCTCCTTTCTACGTCTAGTCGCCATTTTCTTTACTTTCTTTTTTGCTGGTCGTCATCTTGTCTCTTCTTTTTCTAAATTCTTGTCTGTCTGTTTCTAACTAAAGGCTTCTTTTTAAGTCATGCAATTAATTAACAAAACTTTGATTTTCTTGTACAAGATTTTATTACTGCCAATACTGATTCACCGCACGGTTTAGCCAACCTCAGCAGAACACGTCTGTTCTGCTTTGTCTCTGGTTGAAACTGACTTCGTAACTAATTAAAACACGTGACGTGGGAGATTCCCACCTTTGGGGGTCAAGCTTCCCAAACGGTCAGGTATTTTTCAACTTGGGCCCTTTGCATTCTCGCTAGAGGGTATTGTCAAAACAACCCATGCCACTATACAATTATACAACATATGAAGGTGCTCAATGCTAGAATAGTAGAGCAGATTAAAATCAGAGATGAAATATTATGGTGTTAACTTTCTGTAACTGCAGTTTCATGCATGAAACTACAGTTATGAAACATTTCTTTCTTTCCTTCTTTTCATCTTTCCATTATGTTCGATTGAAACATATTAGCGTTCACCCTCCCCTCTATAATTCTCATACTCTCTTTCTTTCTTTCTTTCCTTTTTCTTTCTTTCTTATTATATTTTTCTGTATAGCATACCCCTTTTCTTACCTTCTTTTTCTATAATAAAAACGGAATGGTCCATTATTTAGCATAAGAGATATACTAATTGTACCGCAGTTATCATCTTGCAATACCCTCAGGTTAAAAATCAGATCGCCCAAATCGTCCAAAATAGATTGAAAAAATGTAAATCCTAACTATCTGGTGTCGTCACCTCAGCTAAATAATGGACCATCTCGTTTTTATTATAATGAAAGAAAGTGAAGAAAAAGGACATGCTACATAAAAAAATATAAGAGATCTTTGCTTTTATCCATTAAGCAATAATACTAAACACATATTTCTTAAAATCAAATTTGTAATATTAATATGTAAATTAGCATTCCCGTTCACACTGTAAACCGCTGTAAAAAAATGTTAAAAATTGAGGTTTAAATAGAAATATAAAATACATGGAGAATGTCATATAAATTATAAAGGGATTTGTGACTTGAGTGGTAATATAATTTCGGTTACAGACAGAAAAACACACAATCTCAATTATAATAAGATAGAGATTATCTGTTTGCCTGTCTGTAACCGAACATATATCAGTACCCAAGTCACAATTCCCTTAGTTATTTACGTCATATTCACCATGATTTTATTTTCTATTTAAACCTCAATTATTAATAAAATTGTTTTTCAATATTAATGCTGTTGTCCTTATATATACACTAATAACATGCAATTGTAATTATATACACAACAAAATAGCTGTTTACAGAGTAAACGGGAAGGCTAATTTGCATATTGATCTTAAAAGTTTGATTTTAATAAATATGTGCTTGGTATTATTGAGTTATAATTGTTTGGTTTTATTTTAATAAATATGAGCAAAAATTTCAGAAATAAATACATTAACAAGAGGAAATAACTGTAATTTTGTTTTTTACTTCCTAATTTAAATAAATAATTAAATTACGAAAATTTAGCGATGAAAGACGGGCGTGAAGGAAAATGATGGAAGAGTTAGTTTCAAAGTTGTTTTTTTTTCGATTATAGCCCCCTCTGTTTCAAACCATTTTATCTGCATTGTTATTTAGTTTCATTAGTCTTTCTAATTTAATATAATTTATTACATTAAAACTTTAATACTTGCGCTTGGAGGGTGCATATTTTTGCTAGTAAGTTTTAATGTAAGTAAAACATAAAGACTAAAGAAACTAAATAAGAACAAATATAAAAATATTACGTTTATCTTTAATGTTATTTTGATTGATTTCTATATGAAATATATAGGATTGCTTTTAATATGTTGAGAATTACATGATAATATACATTATTAACAGCAAATAATTATCTATCAAACCCAGTTTTGTTAAAATCATTATGCAAATCATTCCCATCATATACAATATAAATATTTATTTCTTAGAGATATATAACACAAATTTCAGGATTATAAATGCATTAATAATATGGGCAGTTTTGTGGCAAATCTAACCCAACTTCACTTAAATAGAGACATCGTTAAATAAGATGCTAATTAAGATTAGATAATGATTATTTCATAATCCTTTAGAATATAACTTAAATAACTAAGTAAATCGTGACGTCAGTGCTGACGTAGTTTCGGTTACAGACAGGCTGTTACATACTTCATTATAATAAGATGTTGAATAATTTGGTTATTTTATCAACACAATGGACAGTTGTATGTTTTTACTGTCCTATCATTACTTTGTTCTTAGATTAACGGACTATTTAACAGAATCAATGAATATTTGCAAATAAAATTAGAAATACAAGATTTTGTTGCTAATAATATTCGTTTTAATAGATATTATAATTATATGATGGGCCGCTTTTATAATGGAAACTTAAAGGTTTCACATGTCTTATTGTAAGTTCACAGAACTTTCACACCCTCTCTTTTTATTTACACTCCTAAAGAATTGGGAGTAAAATGGGGAAATCAATCCGAAAATAGGTTGAAAAAATATATACATAAACACGAATGTTTTAATTTTATTTGTTAATGTTCCAGTATTTATTTCTTATGTTAATATCGACGCAATAACGTTTCGGTTTATGCAGCCTTCTTCAGGACAAGGTGAGATCTTGTGTGGAGACGTTAAGTTCTTGCTTTTGGGGTAACAACACTTATCACCCTCAAAAGCAGAAACTTATCGTCTCCCAGACAATATCTCACCACTGACCTGATAGGGTAGCATAAACCGAAACGTTATAGCGTCGATATTAACATCAAGAATAAATACTCATCCTTTGGAACATTTTGTTTGTTTATATATTTTTCCGTAAAGAAAATAACAACTATACTATTATAAAGAACACTTGATACCGTTAGATATATGTTAATTAATATGGTTATTTTATCAACACAATGGACAGTTGTGGGTTTTTACTGTCCTATCATCACTTTGTTGTGAGATTAACGGACTATTTAACAGAATCAGTGAATATTTGCAAATAAAATTAGAAATACAAGATTTTGTTCCAAATTTGGTGGAATCTAGGGGTGGGGTGAGAAAGGGTGGGATGGGAAGTTTATAGTTTTATTTCCGGCGGCATCACGAGTACAGCTTCACCAGCACGGCAAGCTTCTTCTTCATTTTGCTTGCTTCAAATTTACTCCAACCATTTTTTTTTTTAGCTGTTTCTTTCTTTTTTTATTTTGGTGTAATTTAATATTTTTTTAATTTATTTATTTATTTTTTTTTTTTTGGTGATGATTTTTTAAAAGTTTGATTTCATCGACGAGAAAATTTTTAAAGAAAAAAAAACAAGATAAAATTAAAAACGTAAAAGAAAGAGAATTAACAAAAAAAAAAAAAAAAAAGTAAAAAAGAAAAAATAAAAATAAAAATTATCGGCAAATTACGAAGTTATTTGCATTGTCACTCTTCCGTCTCGTTACAGTTTTAATTTTTTTCTTCTTCTATCAGTGTCCATGTGTTGCATCTTTTTTTTTTTTTTTTTTTTTTTTTTTTTATCGAAATGGAAGAAATTACTTGCGAATTTGAAACATCATAAAAAGTAGACAAGGAATTAACACCTCGACGTTTTTGTTCTATTTTTAAATTTTTCCTCTTTTTTTTTTTTTTATTAATTCTTTTTTTTTTTTAATTTTAAATTTTAAAATCGTTGCAATGCACGATTTCTAACTTATCGCTATCGCGCATGCGCGTGGGCATATGAGAGTTAAAAAAAAATTCTAACACGTAGAAATGAGGAGATTCGGGTTTGTACATGTGTGTATATGCCTAGTATTTAAGTCCGTGCGTGTGTGCGTGAGTGTGTCTGTGTGTATGAGTGTGGCATTTGTTTACAAGACATTTTGAAGAGTTATATACACATTCGTATTTAGTCGTTTCGTGACATAACTTTATATACAGAAAAATTATAACTAGTAATATAAAAACAGTTATATAGTTAGACACACGCAGATACATAGATACAAACACAAACACACAGACACAAACACATGCGCGCACACACGCACATATATATGTATATACATTTTCTATAAATGTATATAATTAATTTATTAATTATTTTACATTGATGTCTCTTGGGAATGTGAAATAATCCTAGTATAAATCTATAGGTGTGTATCTGCTTGGGCATGCATTGGATATATACGGAGGATATAGATGATCCCAAATAGAATTCTGTCCAACTTACCTGTATATTGGATACCCCCTCTCTCTCTCTCTCTATATATATATATATATATATATATATATATATATATACTAGCTAAAGTACCCGGTCCATGACCGGACTAAAATGAAATTTGGATCACCAGGAAGTGAGAGAGAAAGTGGAAGACAGTAGTTAGAGAGGGGGTAAGAGGAAAATAATTCTTGAAACTAAAATCATTGAGAATTGTATATTTCAGGATTTGTATTTTCTGTTTTAATAGTTTAAAATTATTTCATATTATTATACAACAATTGAAAGTATTCGTTTGTATATTTGTTTGTTATTGTTTTAAAATTTTTTGTACATGACAACAATTCACATTTAGTTCTTAATTGCATGTTGAGTTTAAAAAGAAGCTGAGAATCGAAAATTTAAATTCTTCGTATTGCAATATCTATTTTTGCTAAAACCTAAAATAGTATTATAGGGACCACCAATTGATCAGTTTAGGCCATCTTGAATAAAACGGAAATATTTTGTTATTATTTATAATTAATTGATTTTTCATAGAATTTAAAAAAACTCTTATCGTAACTTGTTTTTAGCTACGTTAATTTTCAGTTGATTTAACAGTGCAAAAATGAAAACATTGTTTAATCATAATTTTCATTATTTCCGTAAGCTGAAAAAAAGTTAAAAAATCATCAGGAGTTTATTTAATGTTTTTTCTTTCAATGGAAAATTTTTTTCAAGAAAATATTCATTTTTCTGCAAGTTTCATAGTGTTAAATATAGGGGGGGGGGTAAATTTCACAGGGTAAAATTGGTGGTACCTAGTATTTTAAAAACATTGTTTAAAAAACGTTTTGGTGGACCTGATTATCTGGACTCCCCACCCCATCTATTTTTTTCCTTCAGTTGATTATTATCGATTACACACCAATCTATCAGATTGAAAAAAAATTCTTAAAAGTTCTTTATTATTTGAGTATTCACGGGTGCTCATTTCCTCGTATAAGTTTATAGTAAATTGATCCCCCATATCGGAACTGCTTGAACGGAACCCAAATTATTTATTTATTTTCCCATTAAACTACTCCCCCTAACACTGACCCCTACCCCCCCTAGTTAAAATTAAGTTTTATTACAAATTTTATATTAATTACAAAACATCAATTTTCATAAAAGTTCAAATGTCACCTATGAAATCTTTATTTAAACATGCCATTTTTCAGAACTGAAAAGTTGCACTATAACTCAGCGATGTTTATTGACTTCACAATAAAGAGTAAAATCATAAAACTTAAAATTTAATTTGTAAGGCAAATTCTGAGGAATATTTTAAATTGTATTTTGAATAATAATTTAAATGTTGGTTGTTAGTTGTTTTGTTTTCAACTTTTCGGGTAATTTACTAACGAATCATGTCATTTTGATAAACAAAGCGCTTACAATTTTTCGTACTTACATATAATTTTTTTTTAAATGTTCCAATAACTGGATATTGTCAGATAAACTTGAAATAAATTTCGTCTTACAAATAATTGACTACTACTATCTCCAGTCGGGCCTTCGACTAAAAGATAAAACACCGGATTTTGTCCGTATTAGTAACCTTTGTTTTTTTATTTTTTTTATCGTGGTTTGAGAAAATAATTAGTTAACGAACCAAAAAAAAAAGTTTCTAAGGAAATTCGTCAATCTTATTGTTATTTTAACCCTTTAAAACTCTAACAATAAAAATTAATAAATAAATTAAAGAATTAAAAGTCATTTTATTCGAATGAAAATCTTAGTTTAATTTATACAAATATGTAACCGTACTTACGACGTAAACTGATTTTCATGATACTGTTATTTACGATTAAATACGTAGTATTTTTTTTTTTAACTCGCTGTAAAAAAAAAAAAAATCTATAAAACACATACAAATTACATATTCAGAAAGACTATTTCATCTTATTACTAAAGATATAAATATTTTAAAGATTTGATCCTAAATAGGTAAGAGATTCCGATCTGACTGATATAGACTGCACTGCTTGTATCGCAATAATCATAGGCAGCGTGGCTATCCGAAGCCATTTTTTAATTTTTTAACTCGCTGTAAAAAATGATTCAATTGATAAAAACTCACACAAATTACATATTTTGAAAGAGTATTTTCTTATCTTTCTAACGATATAAACATTATTAAAGATTGGACCATAAATAGGCCATAAATTCGGAGCTGAACGGCTTAGACTGCAAAATTAATTCATTAAAATCAAAACTTCGCTGCTGTTATCGCTTTAACAATAAGCAGGCAGAGACAATATTTTATTATCAGGAGGGGCTGATATACGGACAGTTCCGCAAATTGGGTGATTTTGGATTAATTAATCGATTAAATCCTTAATCAGTAAAAATCAATAACCAAATTTGGAGTTTTTCTTAGTTAGAACGATATCAATGTGTATGCAAGATTTTGAATCTGAGTGACCTTCCGTTTTTTTGTTATACGTCGACACGTACATACCAAAATCTCTGTTTTATATATATATATATATATATATATATATATATATATAGGGTCAGACAAAATGATCTGACACATTTGCATTTATTAAACCTACCAATGTGTCAGATCATTTTGCCTGACCCTATATATATATATATATATATATATATATATATGTGTGTGTGTGTGTGTGTGTGTGTGTGTGTGTGTGTGGTTGAGAATAGAGGAAAACGTGTGGACAAAAACAGCACAAACAAACAGTAAATTTAGTCGAATATTTCGTCTCACATTGAGTGAAACATCTCCAGCCTTTATTGAACATTGGTATAACATACAATTGCCTTTATAGTGAAAAAGGTGAATGGGTGAGGGATGAGGCACTGCTGGGTAGGGAATTTTTGTAGGGTAGGGGATTGACTTATTTCATTAAGAAAAAGGCTTTAAAATCGGTCAATTTGCGGTTATAGATCTATTTCTACACACAGGTATATGTGTATACCTATGAGTTTCCTCAGACCGCTAATTTTATTGAAAATGGTAAACAGTAAATTCGTGAAGCTTTATATACAGTTTTTCTGGAAAATCCCGAAATGTATCGGTTTCAGTTCTTCTCATCGTCTTAGGGGGGGGTGTGTTTAGCCTTTGGATTGATTAGTCAGATGGTGGTGATACTGTCACTCTGGATGGTTTTGTCCCTTCAATAAATTCTTATTCAGAGGGATCGGCCACCTTGTTCCTCTGGTTTTTGGACTTATTATTTTTATTTTTTCATTACCATTTTATTTTATTTCTTTAGCCGGTGATTTTTAGTGAACCGTTTCCTTTTTTGCTCAGGTGTTCGCCAACCATACACTTTAAACCTCTTTTAAAAAAGCATTTCTCACGTCCTACACTTTGATAATACAATGGAAGATATGTTTCAAACAAACCGATAGAGAATCAAATTAAATTGAATATACATGTGCTTACGATATCAGTTAGAAATAATCGGTTAAACCAGTGGTTCCCAGCCTGTGGCCACATGGCCAAAATGGGCCACAGCAAATTTCAGGTAGGCCAAGGAAATATTATAATTCTGTATAATTTCAGAGCATACTTTTTATATACAAAATCCAATCATATATGTGGGAAATTTATATTTTCTGGAAAGTAAGTTGTCAACTAATACACGGTAGGGGAGAGTGGGGAAAGATTTACGCCCTGATACACCCTTATATGAACAAGATAATGAACTTTTGAAATTGGTTGATAATTTTAAAGGTGAAGAATTGTTTCTTCAATACTTATTTTTTTGTTTGTGAAAAGTTGGTTGTTTTTTGTACATACATATATATAGGAGAATGGCAAAATTAAATATTGATAATAAATAGTCGTTAATTTGGATCTGAAAAGTACATGTAGTTTAGATGCTTGAGATAAATTGTGTGCATCAATATGGTGGTATCTTGATTGAATAAATATCTTATGTAAAATGGAAATATTTTTTTCTGTTATAATAATTTCATGGGCCACAAAAAAATTCTGGTTTCAAAGTGGGCCATGAACTGAAAAAGGTTGGGAACCCCTGGGTTAAACTACCAATTAAGGTAAATTAAGCATTGGGGTATAATATCAATAGGTGAAATTTCTTGTCCATAAATAAATACATATATATGAATACATACACACTTCCATATATCTTTGTATATATGTACGAACCCTCAACCATTGTCCCGACTCTGTTTCTCTTATGGCAAACACCCAACCCCTTATATCATACATTGCTAGAAGGCGGTGGTTGAGAGTCTTATATTCATGGGTACGAATCGTAGGACTATGAGGAGTGTTGAGTACTCCTTCGTTGCGATTACTCCCAGGTCCACTCTGACCAAGTGTTGTAGTACTTATTAGGGTCCCTGCTATGGGTTAAATAGAAATTGTGTTTAAAAAATTGAGTTTAAATAGAATCTTTGAATACCCATCAAGACTGAATAAAACAAAACGTCTTCGGCATAAAATAACCCAGCAAGAACTGAAACGCCGTAAAAACCCAAACCAACCAGCCAACTAAAATATGGCAAAACGTTTGACTCAACTTATTATACACACGGTAATCAGTTTAATATTATTACCTAGCAGGACCTGTAGACATAACACAGTATGATAATTTAATTATTACAACGTTTCATCTGTTTACTTAAGAACTATTGCTAAATATTTCAATACGTAAAAAGTATGATAATCTTGATTTAACTCTCTCTCTCACTATTTTTTCTCTCTCTTTCCTTCTTTTGATCTTTTCATTATGTTCGATTGAAACAGATTAGCATTATCGCTTCCACGCGTTCACCCCTTTCTCAATCTTTCACCTACTCTCTTTTTTCTTTACCCTACTTTTTTTCTTTCTTATTTTCTCTTTGTAACATGTCCTTTTTCTTCTCTTTCTTTATTTATAATAAAAATGGAATGGTCCATTATTTAGTTGAGGTGACGACACTCATAAGAAATAAGAATTCGGCGGATAAGCAACACCAGATAATCGGTATTTAGATCTTTGCCTTTCATCTTAGATGATTTGGGCGGTTTCATTTTTAACCAGATGGTGTTGCAAGATGATAAAGGTCGTACAATTAAAGAATCCGAGTAATAATATATAGATTATGATAATCAATATCAAATTTTCATTTTCCATGACATGTATTTCACACAGCGTTTAAATACATATTGGGCTAGAATACGTAAAAAACTTTGCATGTGATATCACATTACTGGGTCGCAGCACAAGTTTCCGGAGTCAAAGACAAGACAGAGAGATAGCCGCGAGTTCATAGAATCGGGAAAACGTCAGACAAGTGGTCCAAAAAAATACCACTCACATCGTGATTGTGTTTCAAGCTCTCTCCGGGCCGGACGAAAAAACAGGGAAACGTGAAATGGTTATTTCTTGTCGATGAAAGAACGATCTTATTATCCCATGAATCGCAGCCTACCCCCAATACAGAGGTTGCCAGTTTTGTCCTTTATGCTAAAGTAGGAAGTTGATGGTAGATATGGCACTCCACCTCAGATGCAAAGACAATCTCCTGGGTCTAGCGCTTGTGAAAAGGGGATAGACTCCCTCGCTGTCCAGTTTATATAAACTATAGGCTATTTTTTTTTTACTTTTAATTCTAACTTACTTTAAATATATGTGATAAAGTGGGGAGCTGATCGTGAGTGTGATACTCCACCCCAGACACAAAAACAATCTCCCTGACAAAATCTGAATATGCTTTTACTAATGCAAAGGAACACGTATGCAGTTCATACAGAATAAAACCGGCATACGAATTATAAACTAAAGCATAGTTTAGTTACGTAGTCCGAATCAGAGCCAAAAGTCTGGATATTTGCTTGATGTCTGTAGCCAACATGTACAGTGGTGCAACGGTTACCACGTACCGCCCCAGCCAAAGCTAGAGGAAAGGGGATAGACTCCCGCGCTGTCCGGCTGATACCAACAATAGCCCACTCTGCCTATTTTACAGCTACTAATGTTTTATTGTGCTATGGATTTCAAGCCCACTTGGTAGATAAATTTGACAGGTGATAAAAAAGTAAAGTCGTCGGGGCGGCCTAATGTCGGTATTAGCCATACAGCGAGAGAGTCTATCCCATTTTCACTAGCGTTAGACCAAGGAGATTATTTTAGCATCTGAGGTGGAGTGCCACACCTACCATCAGCTCCTCACTTTAGTAGCACAGCTCCCTGTGCTACTTATACGCTGAGTTGGCGAGGGCTGGTATCGAACCCGGAATCTTGTGATTCCTAGCCGAACGCTATTCCGACTGAGCTAAACCGGCGATATTTGATGGTGAATTTTGCGGGTAAAAAAGAATGCGACTTATATACGAGTAAAGCGCGGTGATTTCTTCCTAATTTGTAAAAAAAGAAAAATGAAGACGCTGAAAAATTTCAGCGGGTTCCATTAGTTCGGCTAAATGCCGCCATGATAACTAAATAAATGGTGCCTCGTCTATAGGTCATTCAGTGCTTTTTGATCTTATTAATGGTAAATAATTGGATTTTCAACGTTATGAAAAGAAAAGATGGTTTCATTTTCGCTCTCTCTCTTCTCTCTCTCTCTCTCTCTCTCTCTCTCTCTCTCTCTCACTCTCTCTCTCTCTCTCTTTCTTACTCTCTCTCATCCCCCTCTCTCACTCTGTCTTGCTCTCTCTCTCTCTCTCTCTCTCTCTCTCTCTCTCTTTCTTACTCTCCCCATCCGTCCTCTCTCTCTTTCTTTCTCTCTCATCCTCCTCTCTCTCTTTCTCTTTCTCTCCTTTCTCTTCCTTTCTGTCCCTCACTTTCTCTCTCTTTCTCTTTCACCCTCTCTTCCTCTCTCTCCCTCTTTCTCTATCTTTCTCTCTCCCCTCTCACTTTCACTCTCTCTCACTTTCTCTCTTTTACTCTCCCCTTTTTCTCTCTCTCTCTTTCCCTCCCTTTCTCTCCACTTTCTCTCTTTCTCTTCTCTCTTTTTCTCTCTCTTTATCTCTTTCATTCTCTCTTTCACTACCTCTCTTTCTCTCTCTTCTTCTTCTCTCTCTCTCTCTCTCTTCTCTACTTCTCTGGCTCTTTCAATTTTTCTCTCTCTCTCCCCCTCTCCCCTCTCTCTCCCTCCCTCTCTCTCTCTCCTCTCCCTCATCTGTCACCCCCTCTCTCTCCCCCTCTCTCTCTCTCTCTCTCTCAACCTTTGTCAATGATTTCTGGGGACTGTAATTCCTAATTGGAATATATTTACCTCCACATCAACACCGCATGAAAATGTCGCTGTTTGTTAATTCCACCGATTTTCGTTTATTTTTCGAATTAATCGAAAATATATTAGTTTTATGTCTGTTGATGAGAATGTTTTTTGCCTTGTGTATATCATAATCGACCTGAACAAAGAGAAACTCGGGGGGGGGGGACAAAGAATGAGCAGCGGTGAAAGACACTTGTAAACGCCTTATGAAACGTAGGACCGCAGTCCTACCTCATCAGTGATTGTGCAGTAGTTTCAGTTGTTAGTAGGTTGGTTGGTTGGTTGGTTGGTTGGTTCGATTTTACGGCATGTCAACCCTTGTTGGGCTAATTTATACCGAAGACGTTTGTTTTATTTATTTTCGGTGGGCGGTATGAAAATAACCCATTTATGAAACATTTTTAAAACTCGTTTTCTTAACTATTATACTCATAGGTACTAACACACCGGGTCAGAGTGGACCTGGGAGTAATAGCAACGAAGGGGTAGTCAACTATTCCCTAAGCTCCAGAACTGGAAACTCACCACTAAATGCAGTTTAGCGTCATACTATGACACAAAGGGGCCGGGTTAGCTTAGTCGGTAGAGCGTTTGGCTAGAAACCGCAAGGTTCTTAGTTCGATACCGGCCATCGCCAACTCAGCGTATGAGTAGCACAGGGATCTGTGCGGTAAAGTAAGGAGCTGATGGTAGGCGTGGCGCTCCACCTCAGACGCAAAAACAATCTCCTTGGTCTAGCGCTATTGAAAAGGGGATAGACTCCCTCGCTGGTTGGCTGATACCAACATTAGGCCGCCCCGACGACTTTACTTTACTTTATGACACAAAGACATGCATTCTAGTACATATATGATAATAAAAAAAGTATCGGGGGTTTATAAGAGCAATATGGTTGGGACAGTCAGTTAGGTGCTAGAGATTGATGTGACCAGCCTATTGATCAGAGGTTTTTTTCCGTTTAGCACAAGACATGTGAAATGCAAACATCATCTTCCAGGATTTGAACTGATTGCTAAATCAATTTCCTACAAAGATAACCATTACATCATGCGCCTCCACAAAAATAATACAGGAATGTAATACATACATTCACCAACCAAATCAAAATAAGTTTCAGTCATTTCCTTCATTTTCATTAAGAAATGATTATATCCCAAAGTTACGTCTTCAACTTGCCGGAATTCTTCCAGTGGCCATATTTTTTAGTCACCCTCCCCCATCAACCATTAAGAAAATATTGACTTACGGCAGATTATCGGTCTATAACTGTTTGGGGATGTATGTAACTGTTCTGTAAAATAGAAACAATTGAATTGAACTCTTATTTTGATGACTGATATATATATATATATATATATATATATATATATATATATATATATATATATGGAAAGACGGTGAGGAAATTAATCCGACAATATAAGAAGAAAATATTTTAAAAATATAACAAACACAGGATGTTATGATTAGGGGAAACAATTTTATGTGTCAATAATTAAGCATTTCGGTATATTGTACCATCTTCAGGACACTGTTAAGTAATGTTTATGTGAGGGACAAAGCGAAAGCGAATTGCGCATGCATTGATCACATCATTGGCTTTCGTAAACAAACGCACATATAAAAATTAACGGTTAATAACATCATATTCACACATTCACTATACACTTAACATCTTTCATTTTGTCCCTCACATAAACATTACTTAACAGTGTCCTGAAGATGGTACAATATACCGAAATGCTTAAGTATTGACACATGAAATTGTTTCCCCTAATCATAACATCCTGTGTTTGTTATATTCTTAAAATATTTTCTTCTCATATATATATATATATATATATATATATATATATATATATATATATATATATATATATATATATATATATTAGAGGCTTAGAAACACATCTCGAGCTGCTCCTCTCTTGTCCTTAAAGTGAGGAGACCAAGACAATTTTTGGTACACGAGACGCCCAAAAGGGGAATGCTGGCGGGTCTAAGTAATGTTTGTCTCTACCCTCATATACGTGTGAGAGTCCCAGGGTTAAAATCAAGGCAATTAAATGCCTCCATATACAGGATGATTGTAAAGTAACTCCACTGTATTAAAAATCTCATAATTTATTTCTGAATCGTTATTTTTACAAATAATGAATATGAGAAGAACACACATAACATGGTGTTTTTAAAATTCTAAATAGGCACCAGAATTCGTCTTCAGCCTCTCAAGCTGCTCGGGAATCGCATCAACTGATCTCCTTTTGTGTAATGACAGAAATAGATGATGCTTAAGAACGGACTCTTGGTAACTGAGAAGTCCATGACATACAACACTCCATTTTAACTCTTATTTAGGCTAAACGGGTGGTCGGAGAAGCCCCCTCCGATCAATCGGCTGGTCACGTCAAGCGCTAGCACCTTCATCATTGTCCCAACCCTATTGCCCTTATTACAACCTGAATTCTTGTTATGTGCTAGAAGGCGGTGGCTGAGGGCCATAGTACCCTGGGTATAGCGTTAAACTGTATCTACTGGTGAGGTTTCAATTCTGGAGCACTGTGGAGTGGGGAGTACCCTTCCATCGCCATTACTCGGAGGTCTATTCTTACCTGGATTAATAGCATCTTTTAGGGTCACACCTGTCGGCTAAATAGATTTAAAAATTAGTTTTTTTTAAAAAGTGTGTTTAAAAATTGACCTTTTAAAAAATTGAATACCCAACAAGAATGAATAAAACAAAATTGCATTCGCCATAAAATAACCCAACAAGGATTGAAATGCTGTAAAATCCAACCAACCAACCACCCAACCAACATAGTAATTTTGGATAGCACATTGCATATATGAATTTTTCAAACAAAATCCGCCACTTTCAATCAACGAACATTTCTCACCTCGTGGTCTCTTACCCTGGTCTTCACGGACTGGTTGTGTCTGTTAGGGTCCCAACTATGGGTTTGATATAATGAATATATAAATACCTTGGTACCCCCTCGCTGTAATCTGATTGGACAGTGTCATGTATAAATAGTCGACACTGTGTTGATCCTATACTTAATGCCTACAAGCTAAACTTACTCGCTAGACGACACCACGACTGCTCGGCAGACGGATTGCTATTCAACATACCAATTACTACTGCGATAATATACGAAATACCAACTTCAGAATATATCCCTTAACCCGGATATATCAGGGTTAAATATAACAAAATGAGTTTTAAAAAGAATGTGTTTAGAAATAATTGAGTTTTTAAAAATTGAGTACCCATCAAGAATGAAAAAAGCAAAACATCTTCGGCATAAAATGAACCAATGGGTTGACATGCCGTAAAATCCAACCAACCAACCAACCAACCAACCTACCAACCCAATGGCTGTAATGTGCATATCTTATTTTTGTGCTATCATTCAGTGCTTTTATGGTCCTGCTAAAGAAATATCCTATTTCAATATCTTGGAATCTATGGTCATAGAATTGATTAAAAAAAAAAGAAGAGGTGCGTGAATTAAGCTACAAAATTATCAGCACTTGGCGACCTCGGGATAATATTTTAGAAGATCTTCTTTAAAAAAAAATAACAAAAAAAAAAAAGAAATAATTAAATGAGAAGAAGTCTTTGCATCAAGAAGACATGCGTTGAATTCTACAAACAGAAAATTTCTTTTAATTTCTTATCAGCGAGTTAATAAGTTTGAAAACACGAAGATAAGGACACGGCTATCAAAATAAAATGTCTCCTTTATTCAACGCTGATAGATAATCAGTCAGATATTCAAAATATTGTAAGATAAAAATTGAATTTATACAGAGATAAACCTGCAACAAAAGACTGATGCTTGAATAAATATTTGAATTTATGCTAATTAGATCCCCCAAAGTCTATTATGTGTTTTTTCTTTGTTTTGTTTTGTTGTTGTTTTTTTTTTTTGGGGGGGGGTGTATTTGTTTTGTTTTTGTTTTTGTCCTTTTCCTTAAAAGATCAAGGGAAGAAAAAGAGGAAAAAAAGAAAGAAAGTTAAAGGGGAAAAAAAGAAAGAAAGAACGAACTAAAGCAGAAAGGAAAGGAAGAAACAAAGAAACAAAGAAAGTCTATTGTATTTTTTATTTATTTTTGTTTGTTATTTTCATTAACAGATCAAAGGAGGAAAAAGAGGATTGAAATAAAGCAAGTAAAAAGTAGAAAGAAAGAAAAAAGAAAGAAAGAAAGAGAGAGAGAAAGAGAAAGTAAGATAGCAGGAAATAAGGAGCGAATAAAAAAGAAAGAAAGGAAGATAAAGTAAGATAGCATGAAGGAAGGAGGGAATATAAGAGAAAAAAGACCAAATCTAGAAAGAAAGAAAGAAAGAAAGAAATAGAAAAATGGAAAAATAAGGAGAAAGAAAGAAAGAAGAAGTAGAAAATGAAAAATGGAAAAAAAGAAATAAGGAGCTAGAAAGAAAGAAAGAATAAGAAGAAAGAGAAAGAAAGAAAGAAAGAGAGAAAGAATAAGGAGAAAGAAAGAAAGAAAGAAAGAATAAGGAGAAAGAAAGAAAGAAAGAAAGAAAGAATAAGGAGAAAGAAAGAAAGAAAGAATAAGGAGAAAGAAAGAAAGAAAGAATAAGGAGAAAGAAAGAAAGAAAGAGAGAGAGAGAGAGAGAGAGAGAGAGAGAGAGAGAGAGAGAGAGAAAAGACTAGAAAATGAGAAATGGAAAATAGAAGTAAGAAGAAAAAAGAAACAAAGAAACAAAGAAAGAACAAAGAAAGAAGAAAATGAAATATGGAAAAAAGAAATAAGGAGTTAGAAAGAAAGAAAGAAAGAAGAGAAAGAAAAGTGGTACGTAAAATAGCAAAAAGGGAGAAAATATGTCAGGAAAAGCAAAGAAAACAGGAAATCAAAAAAGAAAGAGAGACTGGCAAGAAGGAAGGAAGAAAGGAAGAAAGGAAGGAAGGAAGGAAGGAAGGAAGCTGAAAACGGCTGCAAATCATCAACTCTTGGTTTTGAATCTTTTGTTTGAAGAAATCAATAAAATGCTCGCTTTTCCACTGAACATCTTAAGTGGCAGAGAAACAGGGTGAGAAACTTGAGAGAATATTTACAGTTTATTAGACAGCAAAATTGATTTTATATCAAGCAGACGTTTTAAAATTTAAATTTCCTGTCTTTGATTAAGCGATTTTGATAAACATACGAATATTTAATTTTGTTATAATTACAACGAAGAAAACAGACTTAAGAAAAAAAGAAGAAAAAAAGAGGAAAATAACAACAAAAAATTCAAATATTAAAATTCGTATGCTTTTTAGATGAATAATAGAAAATAAGAATTTTAACGGAAGTGACGCCATTTTGTTTCTATACCTAATGACTGAGTTTAATGAAGTTCTACGGACTGTATTCCTTCTGTATCTTTTGAAACAAAGTAGTTTGGTCTTGTTTATTTTTTGAAGATACGTACTTCAAAGATTTCGTTTCTGAAAATTGGAAAAATTAATAAATTAAGTCCTAATAATAACTGATTTGCAATTAGACCATATGATCAATATTATTATTATTTTATTTATATAATAATAATAATAATAATAATAATAATAATAATAATAATAATAATAATAATAATAATATAAACTGAATCACTTATAATTGCTGCACAAAATAATGCCATAAGGACAAACTATATCAAAGCGAAAATTGATAAGACCCAACAAAATAGTAAATGTAGACTTTGCGGTAATAGAGATGAGACTGTAAACCACATACTCTGCGAATGTCGCAAACTAGCACAACGAGAATACAAAACTAGACACGACTGGGTTGGGAAGATGATCCACTGGGAATTATGCAAAAAATTAAATTTTGACCATACAACAAAATGGTTTATGCATAAACCAGAATCTGTTCTTGAGAACGAAACGCATAAAATTCTCTGTGACTTTGAAATAAAAACGGATCACCTTATCCCTACAAGAAGGCCAGACCTAGTGTTGATAAACAAAAAAGAAAGAACTTGTCAATTGGTGGATTTTACAGTGCCAGCAGATCACAGGGTGAAGCTAAAGGAAAATGAAAAAATGGACAAATATCTGCACCTTGCCAGAGAACTGAAAAAGTTATGGAATATGAAAGTGAAAGTGATACCAATTGCAGTTGGTGCACTTGGCACAACCCCAAAAGGATTAGAAAAGGGTTTGGAAAGTTTGGAAATCAGAGGAAGGATTGAAAGCATTCAGAACACTGCACTGCTGCAATCTGCCAGAATATTCAAAAGAGTCCTGGAGACCTGAGGAGACTTACTGCCACTCAGACTCCAGTGAAAGACAATCAGCTAATGCTGATGTGAAAACCCAAAAGGAGATAATCATAATAATAATAATAATCTTATTATAATGGAGATTGTGTGTTTGTCTGTCTGTAACCGAAACTATATTATTATACAAATCACCATATCCCTTCGTTATTTACATCACATACTCCATGATTTTATTTTTTATTTAAACCTCAATTATTGATAAAATTGTTTTACATTATTAAGACTGTTGACCATATCTACATACACAGAACATGCAATTGTATTTATATATACAACAAAATAGCGGATTATAGTGTGAATGGGAAGGCTGATTTGCATATTGATCTTAAAAATTTGATTTTAATAAATATATGCTTAGTATTATTGATTTCTAATTGTTTGGTTTTATTTTAATGAATATGAGCAAAAATCTCGGGGATAAATCTTAAAAGAAATCCATTAACGAGAAAAAATAACTAATATTATTCTTTATTTCCTATTTTAACTAAATAGTTAAATTAGGAAAATTTAGGGAAGTAATAGAAAATGATGGAAGAGTTAGTTTCAAAGTTGTTCTATTTTTCAATCATACCTCCTCTGTTCCAAATTTGTTATCTGCATTCTTATTCAGTTTTATTAGCCTTTCTAATTTAATATGATATTTTATTATATTAAAACTTAAATACTTGCACCCAGAGGGTGCATATATTTTCTAGTAATAATAATAATAATAATAATAATAATATATAATATATATATATATATATATATATATATATATATTATTGATTTTAATAAATATATGCTTAGTATTATTGTCAGATTTTAGCCCTGAAGAGCTTTATGCGAAACTAATAGTAGGTTCGTCTGACTCAGTAGATATCCTTATATATATAATATATATATATATATATATATATATTATTTATAAAAATACAATTGAAAGCATATATAAAATAGTAGAATATAAAAAGACTATAAGACAATTATTTCGAATTAAAAAATAAGTGTAATTTAAAAAACTAAAATTGTGCTTACAAATAAGAACAATACTACTTAAGGAGCAGGCTTAACGTAGCGGACATCGTCATAGGAAATGAAATCGGTGAACAGTGTTCAATTCCTGGACAAAGATGTATGCGTTTTATTTCGCGCTAATGTTCTTGAGAAAAGCACGAATCCATCTTTTTTCCTCCCAGTTAGGGGTAAAAAAGACAGTCTAGCAGGGTCAGTGGATATTCCACAGTATGAAAACTTAATTACTACAACGTTTGATATATTTACTTAAGAGCTATTGCTAAATTGCTCAATATGTAAAAACTATAATAATCTTGATTTAACTATCTCTAACTCTTTTTTCTTTCTTTCTTTCCTACTTTTCATCTTTTCATTATATTTGATTAAAACTGATTAACGTTATCGCTTCCGCGCGCTCAGCTTCTCTCTCTAACGTTATCTTAACCACTAGGATTTCGTATTTAAGCATCACGAGTCACCTCCCAAGACCAACGGGTGACACTATTGGGGGAATTTTACCCCTCTACAGAGGTACAGTCAGTGTATTCTACAGCCCCAACCGACAGGGCAGTTTAGTAAATGTGAATTAATACTTAACTACGTGTTATCATTGCCACTCCAGTAAGTTCGAATCCTAGTGGATGCCTTTCACTTGTACCTTGTTAAACTAAGTTTAATAAAATACGGTCAAGCCACGCTGAAAACACTAGTTCTCGCTGGATCATTGACATTAATCAGCGATGAGTCTGGTCAATACTTAATTAGGTGACCACTTAAGCAACAGCATGTGCTGTGATCAGCCCACGTCCTTTGCTTAACAAAAATGACGATTCAGCATTAAAAAAGGGTTGGTATTCCTTAAAACCAACCAACCAACCAACCAACTAAGCTTATCAAATACACACGATTGCATGTGCCGTACCAATATGTTTGACTTAGCTGTGGCCAGAAATATGGGCACCCAGTGAGAATCGAATTCATAAAAGATTATCTGCTTGTCCAACGCCCTATTACACCAGGCAACGAGTTCAGCTTTTCTCGGTTTAAAAAATGACTTTTTGCCACACCCTACCCGTGTTGGAAAGATTGAATAAATACAGTGATACCTTGAGTTACGAGTGCTCCGGTTTACGATATTTTCGAGTCACAAGCTGTCACTCGATCGATATTTTGGTTTGTGTTACGAGCTAATATTTGAGATACGAGTGAACTTCAGATATGCTTATGTTGATAAGTTCACTAAAAGTTTCACTTTAGGTCTCCAAATTCATTACACCAAATAAAGACATTATTAAAAAAATAAATATTAAAATATATTACATCACTTAATTTATTTGATTCTATATTGTCATGTTTTTATACAATACAGTGCTATTTGCTTATTAAAACAAAACTAACAACAAATTAGAGTGTTGTTTATTTAGGGGCTGGAATGGATTAATTGCATTTCAGTTTATTTAAATGGGGGAAAAGGATTTGATATACGAGGAAACTGTGTTACGAGTGGAATGAATTAAACTCTTAAGTCAAGATATCACTGTATACTACTTATCAAGCATATCTCGAAGACCATTACTACAGTAATTATTTTGATCTTTCATTGATTCCTCACATTTATTGTTTTGAGCAAGATCAAACTACAGTAAATATTGTTTAACTACTTTGGCCTCATAATATATAACCACTATAGGGAGTTTTACCCTCACCGGGTGGCTTCTATTTATGGAATTCCATTATCAATTTTTCAGGTGAAAATTGTTTGAATTCATAGTTCTCATTCTCCTACACTGGTAGCCTAGCCAAAGCTTAAGAACCCAGTCTGTCCTACTATTTACCCACAACTGGAGGAGAACAAAGGGATTCCTGCCTTTTCCAAGGTTCTTTGTCCGGTATTTTAGTTTGAGTTTTGTTTTAACGGCATATCAATCCCTATGGGTCATTTAATGCTAAAACGGGGTTGAACTGGTTTTGTCATTTATATAGGTTTTGGGCTTTAGTCTATATAGCTTTTTACTGTAGCATTTGGTTATATTCGGTCAGTTTTTTGTAAAAAGATTGATTTGGTCAGTTCCTGGTTTTATTGTTTGTGAAAATTTCCTTTCAGTTGTTTGTCTTGTAGCATTTGCTGGGATTGAACTTTGATCAGCGATTCCATTTTCTTACGATGATAATTTTTGCGCAAACGCTCCTCCATTTTTTTTTTGAGTAGTGACCAAGTTAGCCTTGCTTCGGGTGAATCATAAAAAGTAAAATAAATAAAGAAAGAAAACTTCGTAAAAATCTTTCGACATTTCAATGTGAAGTTTCCTTTAAAATGACCCTCTTGTTCGCTAATCATAATAATGTTTTAAGAGAGGTGTCATTAACTAAGATGTCTATTAGATGCCAGTAAGTGACACAACTGTGAAAGCTTTTACATTAGTATCAGCTCATTTCGGGAATAAATGCTGGAAGCTGGGAAATAATTGTCTCTTTAAAAAAAAATAGCAGAAAGTAAATCTTTTAAGACAACAAAAAACACAATCATGAAACATGTCACTGATGATAAAAAAAATAAAAGAAAAAAGAAAACTTGTTCGTCAGTCAAAAGTGGACAGAAACGTGAGTTTAGAATTACCGGAATAAAAGTCGTCAGAGCAAGTTTGTCTGAACGCAATGATAAATATGGTTTTATTATTTTCTAACTTTACTGTAGAGGTCATGCGTTGGTATCAGCAAAATAATTATACCTACTAGCATATATATACACCCTCCGGGTGCAAGTATCTAAATTTTAATGTAATAAGATATTGTATTAAATTAGAAAGGCTAATAAAACTAAATAAGAATGCAAATAAAAAGATTTGAAACAGAGGGGGGTATAATCGAAAACTAGAACAACTGAAACTTACTCTTCCATCACTTCAGTCTTTCATTGCGAAATGTTCCTAATTTAACTATTTAGTTAATGTAGCAAGTAAAGAATAAAATTACAGGTATTTCTTCTTGTTAATGGATTTCTTTTAAGATTCGTCCCTGGGATTTTTGCTCATATTCATTAAGATAAAACCAAACATTTAGAAATCAATAATACTAAACCCATATCTATTAAAATCAAATTTTTAATATCAATATGCAAATTAGCCTACCTGTTCACACTGTAAACCGCTATTTTATTGTAATATATAAATACAATTGCATGTTATCAGTATGTAGATAATGCCAACAGTATTAATAATGTAAAACAATTTCATTAATACTTGAGATAATAGTAAGATTCTGTCGCCAGCTCTTCACTTACGTCCTGGCCACTGTCAATCGCTTTCATTTTAATTTTCAATGAATTTTATAGAAATATCGTATATAATAGTTTTATTTTGTATTATTTGTATTATTTGAACTATTGTTCTTATCTTTATTTTTATCTGTACAACGTTTCGGCCGATGTGCCCTCCGGTCTATTTCAGGTATTTCCTGTTGGACTTCGGGAACTATGTTGAACTCGGGAACCTTCATGGAACTCTGAACCCAATCCTTTATTCAATCCAGTGCTATACTGTTCTCATTCCGCTAACCATGACTGGGTACAAGTATTAAGCTGTGTTAATTACTATTCTATGTTACTGTCTCCCTTGACCAGGATTAAACCTGCATCCTAGAGATAACTGTCACTTAGAACTGTCTTAACTCAACGCCTATATGCACTACATCATGTGTACAATTGGACTACCTAATCCAAATGATACAAATTATCAAGCCTCATCTCAAAATTCAGAGAAATAGTAATAGTTTTCTATAATAGTATTTTTCATTACCTTTCAACAACAATTATCAATATCTATTAATAATAGAAATTCGATTCTATTAGTCCGTAACCGAAACTACGTCACTGCTTACATCACAAAACTGAAAAATCGTCAATTTATAAAATAAAGAATAACCGAGTAATCAGTCTTTAAAATTATTTTTTACTCTCGCCATCGTTTCAGTAACAAGAGGTTAACTGAAGAGTTTACAAATAAATAAATACCAACGATTTTGTGTAAAGTAAGTTTCTAATTGTTTTATTAAAAAAAAACTTTTAATAAATTTGATGATTTTTCTTACTTATGATACAAACCCTCTGACATTGAATTTTTAACTCACCCTCATGCAATATCTTTCAAATATTAATTTTTACTTCGAATTTTGATGCTAGTATTTATAATGAGGATTATTTCATTCTGTGAACGTAACTATGTCCCCACCGATGTCACAATTCCATTTAGTTATCTTACGTCATACTCTTCATGAGTTTATTCTATATTAGCAGAGTTATCGAGCGTTGCCCGGGATTCAAAAAGTTAGAAATATATTTATAATCTATATTCATGTATAGATTAATAATTAAGTTTTATTTCACTAATTTGTTTTATTATCTTTTATTCTTCACACACACACACATACACACACATACACACACATACTTTCTGAATTGGATTCAAGTTGGGACTCTCTGAAGGCAAAGGTTTGTTTGTTTGTTTGTTCTGTTTTACGGCATATCAACCTTGGTGGGTCATTTAATACCGGCAAAGTTTTGAAAGATTCGTAGCGATAGTTTGGAAGAACATTTTTTAAATCAATTTTTTTTATAATCAAATTTCCTATTTAACCCATAAATGAGACTCTAACAGGTACTACCACTCCAGGTAAGTATTGATCTGGGAGTAATGATGATGAAGGAATCTCCATATTCCCCAGACCTCCAGAACTGGAATCTCACCATCAGTTAGAGTTTAACGTCATACCCATGGAACCCTAACAGGTACTACCACCCAGGTCTGAAGGCGAAGGTAAAACATTTATTTTTCTACAATCTTGCAGTCAAGCACGTTAGCCATTATACCACAGGTCCATTTAGAGAGAGAGAGAGAGAGAGAGAGAGAGAGAGAGAGAGAGAGAGAGAGAGAGAGAGAGAGAGAACATATACTACACTTGTACCAATACAAGCTTTGATCCATAGCCCATAATAGTATTTTGGCCTCACTATCTAATTTCGATTCTTATAGATTCAAAGTGAAAAAAGTTTTCATATAAAACTTTGACAGACAACGACTCGTCTTATGGACATATTATTATTCATTCATGATGACGTCCACCTATTTTTGCCTTACAAATCATTTTATCCTCTTCTGCATTATCCACCGAATGACAAAATCTGTGAATATTTTAGTTTGGTTGGTTGGATTTACGGCATGTCAACCCTTGGGTTAGTTTGTGTTATTAATTGTTTTATTAATTATTGTTGGGTATTCAAATTTTTAATTCATTTTATTTAAACATTCTTAAAACTCATTTTTGATCTCTCTCTGTCTCTCTCTCTCTCTCTCTCACACACACGCTATCTCTCTCTCTCTCTCTCTATATATATATATATATATATATAATATATATATAATATATATATATATATATCGGAAAAAGTAACGTACACTCGCAACTGAACAAAAAAACAATTAGAAATATGAAAGTCATTTGCTTCAACCTACCATACAATTACTATGTAAAAACTAACCTAGAATAACTAATTATAAATCTAATAGACTTCCCTAAATCAAACAAACTACATAATATATTCAATAGGAATACACTAAAACTCAATTATAGCTACATAGAAAACGTGCTACAAATAATAAAAAAGCAAAATAAAAAGATACATAACTCACCATACGTAAAAAACATATGTAATTACAAAATAAAACCAGAATGTCCTTTAAACGGAAATTGCCTCCAAAGTAACGTTTTATACAATGACACTATAAGCTCTAAACAAAACACAAAAAATATTCAAATGGAAATAAAGGATCTACTTAAACAAGACATCATTTAACAATAAAAATATGTCCACAGCAAAACACATTTGGAAGCCCAAAAACTCAAACCAAAACACACCAAAAATAACCTGGAAAATAAGGAAAATAGCATCAGCTTACATCAATATAA
Source organism: Doryteuthis pealeii (assembly GCA_023376005.1). Taxonomy (NCBI): domain Eukaryota; kingdom Metazoa; phylum Mollusca; class Cephalopoda; order Myopsida; family Loliginidae; genus Doryteuthis; species Doryteuthis pealeii. The sequence continues at coordinate 53,368,033 of CM042142.1, forward strand.
GAAGACACTGTCACATTCATAATAAGTACTTAACAAATGGCCAGAACTTATATCCAAATATAGCGTAAAGTCAGCTAAAGAACTAATAACTCCAAAGACTAAAATGAATTCTTAAAAGCCTTTTAAAAATATATAGATGAATAAGTAAATTAATACGAAGAAAATAATAACAATAATAATAAAAATAAGTAGATGACCTGAGAATATATCACATTATGGTAATTTAATTATTACAACGTTTGATATGTTTACTCAAGACCTATTGCAAAATGTCTCAATCAGTAAAAAGTATAATAATCTTGATTTAAATATCTCTCACTCTTTTTTTCTTTCTTTCATTCTTTTCATCTTTTCATTTTGTTCTTTTGAAACATATTAGCATTACCCTCTCACACTATCTACCCCCCTCACACACACACACACACACACATACATATATATATATATATATATATATATTTTTTTTTCAGGCATGTGTTATTGAATAACACGGAGTACTTCTTCTTCATTATTTGGATCTGTGTCTTTTCCAGTCGTCTGGCAATCTTTCTGGTGTTTGGATCATGTAATAACCAACATCATACACAGACACATCATACCCGTCGACCAACAACAAAAAATAAAACTAATTATGTGCTACACCAAATTCAAAACCTCAAACCTCCTCATTAAAAATAACACAAACTCCCCTAAAAAAAACAAAAAAAAAAAACAAACGAATGTAGTCTATAAATTCACTTGCCCATTCCGAGAGTGCTCTCAGAAAACAAACCATACATTAATAGCTACATTGGACATACCACTACAACACTCTCCCGCCGCCTCACATGCAATCTTTCCCACACAAGCGCCATAAAACAACACTTAATTAAAAAACTCCCAGAAAAATCCACCTCCCCGGATATTATGAAAAGTCTCACTGAAAACACCAACATTATCTATAAAAATAACAATAAGAAACGCCTACAAATTCTTGAAACAAAATGCATAAAAAATTAAAAAACCTAACATCAATGAAATAGCATTCAACGTCGGACATAAAATATTAACTATTTTTAATAACTAACACACTTAACTTGCAACCCTCTAAAAAATAATAGACTCTTCAAATTAAAAAAAAACAACATAGATAAAAGACTTAAAAAAACAAACTAAAACCAACTCATATACCCCATGATGACGACTGAAGAAGCAGTCGAAAGCGCTCGGGCTAACAGTATGGGAAATATCCTATTACATATCCAAACACCAGAAAGCTAGCCAGAGGACTGAAAAGACACAGATCCAAGTGATGAAGAAGAAGTACTCCATGTTATTCAATAACACATGCCTGAAAATATATATATATATATATATATATATATATATATATATATATATATATATATATTCGTATGGTTTGGAGGAAACTTGTTCATGGTGGTTGTAAGGCGGCTCGAGCACTCCACCCTGAAGCGGGCTTTACGTAAGCGGCACATGACGCATGTCCTTGACTCATTTCCTACGTTTAAACCTGACCATATATGAGTGTGGCAGGGCTTGCTTGTTGAGGGGCTGGGCTCCTCAGTCACGTACGGTCCCATACGAGAGGAAACCGCCAGGGGCTCATATGTGCGACAGGGTGCGTAAAAACAAAACTGGACCCCCTGAGCAATCTACGTGCTCACAACCGAACTGTTTGCTTGTAGAAAGTACCTTCTTCTGTGAAGAAGTGGCAATTACACACTATATATATAACTTTCAAAGAAAGAAAAACTTAACAAACCGTCAGCCCGTTATAATTTATTTCTAAGAGAAACTCAACATTTTTGTGGGGAGTTTCTGGTTGAAATAAATTATAACAGGATGACGGTTTGTAAAGTTTTCCTTTCTTTGAAAGTTAGATATTGATCTGTATATAATCTAATTTATTGATTATTATACATTTATAAAAATCCTTGTATAAGTATATATGTTTGCACCTACAAAAGCAAACAGTATAGTTATACAGTGAGATTTTGAAGATCCCAAATAGAATCATCTCTTACAAACCATTCATTTGGATTACCTTATATATATATATATATATATATATATATATATATTATGGACTCTTCCGTCGATTTTCGACGCATGAGGGTTCACACACACAATGAACAACCACACAGTGATTTGTTTATAGTGGTGAAGGCTTGTGTTGGACCATCCACACTTTTTGGCACAGTCGATAGGAAAGAATTGGTGCATCAAGGGTTGCCATGAACCCAATCAACAACCGACCTCAGGAATTTTGAATTCAGAGGTATCTCTCTCCTAGACTGGTTACCTACCCAAGGTTGAAGGGCCCATTCTGCCCTACTATTTAACCCATAGCTGGAGGGGATTTTAAATTCAGAATTATCCCTCTCCTAGACTGGTTACTTATCCAAGGCTGAAGGGTCCAGTCTGCCCTACTATTTAACCCATAGCTGGAGGGAGAATATATGGATTCATACCTTTCTCAAGGGTATTAGCGCTATGTGAAATGCCAACAGCTTCGTCTAGGAATTGAACTCGAATCGACGAGTCCATTTCCCACGAATATATATATATATATATATATATAATATATATATGCGATTAAAGTTTTGGAAAGAATACCGACAGAATGAAAAGGAAGAAAAAAACAATGAAGAAAATCAGGTTCAGGTGTTTTGCTAGTGGTCTAGCGTCATCCGAATGCAAATTATTTTTTTTTTAGCAAAACGATTTTACATTCAAGGGATACACACATAATTCATGTGAAGCGTCTGAACACTTAATTTTAAAATCTAACTCTAACTGGAAATACAGATTTCGGTCAATCTTATTTCATTTTTGTCTTTTAAGCCTTTCATAGTCTGCATTCCACGATAGTTAATGAGTGCGAAATTAACATAAACAGTTTTAGCGAGAATTCAAATTCGGTTTCATGTTCTTTTTGTATTATAATGATCAGCAAGGCACTCCAGATTCTTTCTTTCTTTCTTTCTTTCTCCTTTTCCTTCCCTTTTCCTTCTTTTATTCTTCATCTTTTTCTTTCTTTCTTTCTTTCTTTCTTTTTTTCTTTCCTCCATTCCTTCCTTCATTTTTCCTTCCTTCTTTGATCCTTCTTTTCTTATTTCATTCCTTCCCCCTTTCTTCTTTTCAGTCAGTTTTCCTTTTTTATCCTTCATCATTTCTTTCTTTCTTTTCTTTCTTTTCCTCATTCTTTCCTTCATTTTTCCTTCCTTTTTCATATTTCTTTTTTCTTCCTTCTCTCCCTCCATCTTTTTTTCCTTCCTTCCTTCTTCTTTTTCCATCTTTCCTTCCTTTTTCATATTTCTTTTTTTCTTTCCTTCTCTCCCTCCGTCTTTTCCTTCCTTCCTTCCTTCTTCTTTTTCCATCTTTTCTTCCTTTTTCATATTTCTTTTTTTCTTTCCTTCTCTCCCTCCATCTTTTTTCCTTCCTTCCTTCTTCTTTTTCCATCTTTCCTTCCTTTTTCATATTTCTTTTTTTTTCTTTCCTTCTCTCCCTCCGTCTTTTTTCCTTCCTTCCTTCCTTCTTCTTTTTCCATCTTTCTTCCTTTCATATTCTTTTTTTCTTTCCTTTTCTCCCTCCATCTTTTTTTCCCTTCCTTCCTTCTTCTTTTTCCATCTCTCCTTCCTTTTTCATATTTCTTTTTTTTTCTTTCCTTCTCTCCCTCCGTTTTTTCCCTTCCTTTCTTCTTTTCCATCTTTCCTTCCTTTTCATATTTCTTTTTTTCTTTCCTTCTCTCCCTCCGTCGTTTTTCCTTCTTCTTCTTCTCTTTCCATCTTTCCTTCCTTTCCTTCTTTTCTTTCGTTTCTTATTTCCCTTTTCTTTTCTTGCTCATCTCATTTTTCCTTCCTCCCTTCCATCTTTTATACTTTCTTCTCTTCCTTCCCCCTATTCCTTCATTTATCATTTCTTTTTTCCTTCTTTTTTCCCTTCCTTCCTTGAACCATCCTTTCTTCTTTCCTTCTTTCCATCCCTCTTTCCTTCCTTCCATTTTCCTTCATATCTCACCTTTCTTTCCTTGCTGCTTTTGTTTATTCTTTCATTTTTTTCCTTCGTGTCTTCCTTTCCTCTAACATTCCTTCTATCTTTCTTGCCTTTTCTTTCTTTCTTCTTGCAATCTTTCTTTCTTTCTTGCCTTCTTCTTCTTCTTCTTCTTCTTCTTCTTCTTCTTCTTCTTCTTCTTATTATTATTATTATTATTATTATTATTATTATTATTATATATATTATATCAAATGAATAAACTTCTTGATCTTCCTCTTCTTCTTCCTCTTCTTCTTTCTCTTCCTCTTCCTCTTCTTCTTCTTCTTCTTCTTCTTCTTCTTCTTCTTCTTCTTCTTCTTCTTCTTCTTATTATTATTATTATTATTATTATTATTATTATTATTATATATATCAAATAAAGAAACGTTCTTCTTCTTCTTCTTCTTCTTCTTCTTCTTCTTCTTCTTCTTCTTCTTCTATTGTATTTATTTTTCCTTTTTTCCTTCCTTTCTTCCTTTCTTTTTTCTTCCCTTGCTATTTTTCTTTCTTACCACCTTCTTTTCTTTCTTCCTCTTTTTGTTTTTCCCGTACATTCTTTTCTTCCTTTAGTCTTTACCTTTCTTTCTTATCAATTTATTTCCTTCCTTTTTTTACCCTTTCTTTCACTTTTCGTTCATTCTCCCTTCTATCTTTCTTTTATTCTCTTCCATTCCTTCATTCTTTCCTATATTCTTTCCTCCTTCCTTTCTTTTCATCCGCTCATTATCCTCCCTTTCATTTCTTCTTCCTCTTCATTATCACATAACCCTCCTTCTTTGCTTCCTTACCTTTTCTTTCTTTCTTTCTTTCTTCTTTCTTTCTCTTCATTCTTCTTTGTTTTTTCTTTCTTTGCTACATTTTTTCCTTTTTTTTCCCTCTTTATCTTCTGTTCTCCATTCTCTTTTTCTTTCCTTCCTTTCCTCTCTGCTTTTTCTATCTTTGCTACATTTTTCCCTTTCTACTTTCTTTGTTTTATTTTCAATCATTTCCTTCGTTCTTTTCTCCCTTCTCTCTTTCTTCTTTCTTCTTTCTTTTCTTCCTCACTTCTTCCCTTCCTTCTTATCTATCTGTATAAATAGATCTCGATTAACGACAGGTTTCAATGTAGAATGAAAGCCTTCAATATTGCGTAGTAGTAGTAATAGTAGTAGTAGTAGTAGTAGTAGTAGTAGTGATAGCATTTAACATCACTGTCTTAAAATCCTCGTTTTTCTTTGTTTGTTATGGAGAAAAAAAACATAAAAACAACAAAAGTAGTTTTATCGGCACATGTCGCCTTGTTGACAAAGTGGGCGGAGTTTCTATAGATGATCTTTATGCTTTAAAGGCCACCAGACTTACAAATATAAAAAAAAACTGACGACAGGATTAATTACAGGATTTCACTATTGAGCAACCATTGTGCGTATCGATAGAAAGCCGGAGTCGTCTTCGAACACATAAAACCACATAATAATAATAATAATAATAATAATAATAATAATAATAATAATAATATTGTTGCAAGTACCTTTGATTTCCTTCTGTAATCATCATCATCATCATCATCATCATCATCATCATGGTGTCGCGCTAGTAGAACGGATATCCGCCAATCTCTCGCCAATCGTCCCTATCATTAATTGCCCTCGGGAGATCCTTTGCACAGCATCCAGTGTTTGTACAGAGCTGGTCAATGTAGATCTTTGCTGGACATGTCCTGGTTTCCACCGGAGAACGTCACTTATAAGTTTTTTTTCCTTTTTTGTAACCTAACAAAGGTTACTAAATAAAAAATAACAAAAACGGAGATTGGAGATGGAATTAAATCTTTATACATTAACACAATAAAATACTATCCAGCGACACGAAGAAAAATAAACCACTAGTGGTGGTATAAGTCTCCTCAGTCAGTATAATACTCCTGTATTCATAAGAATTTATACATACCCATTAATTTTCATAGGTAGTCTATATAACATCCTTGCTTCTCCAGAAGTGACCAGCATGTCTTATTCGTCACATTCGGATAAGAGGCAAGTGGCCGTAAAGATGCCTTTTTGTGGGGTGCTGTTTCCAGACATCACGCAGCATTCTTGTACAACTCCCTTCTAGTTTATTCTCTAGGTGCTTCGTAAGGGTCCAAGTGGTGTAGCTGTAATGTAGCACAGCAATTATAGGATAATAATAAGATTATTCCATTTCATTAATTTCATTTATTGCGATCTTCGTATACAGCCAAACTTCGATTTTCGAATTTAATCCGCATATCCTTCTAAATTGTAACAGACTTAAACATATCCGCGCAAATTACTATCAAGCAATAAACCTGAAAGACATCTTTAAGAATACAAACCCTGAAAACATTTTAAATTTTATAGAAAAAAAGCAAACTTTTCAACAAAATATAACAGAACATAACCAATTATCTCCATAGAACCACTACTTTAAAGACTGAAATCCAAAATAATCTTTTTGGCATTAAATGACCCACAGAGGTTGATATGCCGTTAAACCAAACTCAAACTCGAATTGAATCCGTTCCAGAAAAAAGGAACCGAACTGTTCGAAAACCGAGACAATTTTTCCCATAAGAAATGAAGGGAAACTAAATGATTGGTTCCTAGCACCAGAATTTACTTAAGTAATATTGCAAGAATGTTTACAAACACATTTTTTTTAAACAAACCATTAGACATTATAAATATATAATAAAATACATAAATACACTAGTACTTGGGCACCTTACGTGGTGTAATGGTTAGTAAACTACATTTGCAGACCATTGTTAGTGAGTTCAATTCTCATTGGGCGCCCCATACTTCTGGCCTTGTGCCACATCTAAGTTAAGCTTAGTAAATGACTAAATGCACTAGTACTAGACTACAATACAGTAAATATAGAAAGCACTTTACCTTTTTGGTGGCGGTGTGTTGGCATACATAAGTGGTTGAGATGAAGAGAGAGACTGAAAGGAGTTAATGCTGAGAAGGGGAGTTCCCTTGCATAAAAACTCCAGGCAAACCAGTATCTCCAAGAAACTATTCTACTTAAATTTCAAATTTCATGGTGGGCGGCTGAAAAAAAGTGCAAATACTGATACAAAGTTTGAAAACCGAAACAAGTTCGAAAACCGAAAAGTTTGAAAACAGAAACGTTCGAAAACCGAGGTTTGACTGTACTAATCAATTTGGCGCGCTTTTGTTGTCTTGATCCTCCTCCTTAATACCTATCTCAAAAGGAATCCTTTAACTTCGATTCACAACACAAAGCTAGATTGATAGAGATGTACGAAATTTTAGATAGGTCAAATAAACCCGATATTGAAATCTTCTAAGAGAGCTAAATCTAATAATCTTTATTCTCCCTTCAATCAAAGAATTGGGAAAAACAAACAAACAAACAAAAAAAAACAAAAAACAAAAACAAAAAAAAAACAGTGACGAAGAAAAAAAGAGAATATATAAATTGAAATAAAAAAAAAATGTCAAGATTTCTTTTCTGGTGATTTTGATTCCAACAAAAAAAAATCTTCCTTCATTTCGTCGATTTATAGCCGGGAAATTTGTGTTCAACATTGTTGTGTTGTGTATAAACGATTGCCAGGAAAAAGGCATTTGATTTCGAATGGAAACTAAAAAGGAAAATTAGACGAGAAGAGTTATTTTTGTAGACAAACAACCTGTGTTCAATAATTGCTGATAGGCGAAGAGACTTGGGGGAATGATTGAAATGTAAATAAGTCTATACAAGAACCAGAACAAGAAAGAAAAACACAATTTGTGTAAAGGATATGAGTTGTATTTGTATATCAGCAATGTCCTTTTTGGCTTCGGGGAGCTATTAAGAATTTGCAACGTTTTAAATCTTTTTTGGATTACCATTTACCTGAAGAATAATATGAAAAAACAAAAAAATAAAATAAAAACAAACAAAAAACAACAAAAGATCTCCCCCTCCAAAAACAAAAAAACAAACAAGAATGTTGTAGTATAAAAGTTATTCACCTACAAGTATTTTTTTTTAATCCTTGCCTCGGAGAAATCTACGAACAAAAGTGTTGCCTCGATATTTCTTGCTCAAACCCCTTCTCGTGGATTGCTTTTTACGAATCCCATTTTCTAACGATTTTCTCTACTTTGATATGGTCGATACTCTGTTAATAGCAATAGTTGTATTTTGTATATCAGCAATGTCCTTTTTGGCTTCGGGGAGCTATTAAGAATTTGCAACGTTTTAAATCTTTTTTGGATTACCATTTACCTGAAGAATAATATGAAAAAACAAAAAAATAAAATAAAAACAAACAAAAAAACAACAAAAGATCGCCCCTCCAAAGAAACAAACAAGAATGATGTAGTATAACAGTTATTCACCTACAAGTATTTTTTTAAATCCTTGCCTCGGAGAAATCTACGAACAAAAGTGTTGCCTCGATATTTCTTGCTCAAACCCCTTCTCGTGGATTGCTTTTTACGAATCCCATTTTCTAACGATTTTCTCTACTTTGATATGGTCGATACTCTGTTAATAGCAATAGTTGTATTTGTATATCAGCAATGTCCTTTTTGGCTTCGGGGAGCTATTAAAAATTTGCAATGTTTTAAATCTTTTTTGGATTACCATTTACCTGAAGAATAATAATATAAAAAATAACAAAAAAAAATAAAATAAAAACAAACAAAAAACAACAAAAGATCGCCCCCTCCAAAGAAACAAACAAGAATGATGTAGTATAAAAGTTATTCACCTACAAGTATTTTTTTTTAATCCTTGCCTCGGAGAAATCTACGAACAAAAGTGTTGCCTCGATATTTCTTGCTCAAACCCCTTCTCGTGGATTGCTTTTTACGAATCCCATTTTCTAACGATTTTCTCTACTTTGATATGGTCGATACTCTGTTAATAGCAATAGTTGTATTTGTATATCAGCAATGTCCTTTTTGGCTTCGGGGAGCTATTAAGAATTTGCAACGTTTTAAATCTTTTTTGGATTACCATTTACCTGAAGAATAATATGAAAAAACAAAAAATACAAAACAAAAAACCCCCAAAGATCCCCCCTCCAAAAAAACAAATAAGATCTGCAGGCAGATCCCACAAAACATCAGTTATATGGCCACTTGCCTCTTATCACACAAACAAGCCAAGTAATGCAAACAGGACATGCTGGATACTGCTGGGGAAGTACGGACAAACAGTTATTTCCTATAACTCCAACATAAACAAAGGGAACCACTCTTGACTGATAAATTATTTATTTATATATTGATCTACTAGGAAAAAAGAAGACTGGGTTAGATTTAGGATTGGGGTTTAGGGTTAGGGTTAGGGTATAACAGTTATTCACCTACAAGTATTTTTTTTAAATCCTTGCCTCGGAGAAATCAACGAACAAAAGTGTTGCCTCGATATTTCTTGCTCAAACCCCTTCTCGTGGATTGCTTTTTACGAAACCCATTTTCCTAACGATTTTCTCTACTTTGATATGGTCGATACTCTGTTAATAGCAGTCCATGCTTTCTGTAGATGAGATATTACTACATAGGTATGTGAACTGGTCTAATTTGAGATGCTTACCTTCTCGTTTGGAGATGTCTCCATCTTGTTTAAATACAGGAACTTAATTTTAGTTGGGTGCCATTGAGAAGAAGCGCAGTATAAACCTTCGCAGTATGACAGTAAAAGTTATACTTTCGTAGTTCTTTATGATTTCGAGGTCGCTTTTCTTGAGGAATGAAAGGATACAGTATTTTATCCACTTCTCTATTGAATTAAGAAGTATGTCGTAAAAATTCCCTTACATGCTTCCATTTTCTTCGTCTTCTCTCCCCCCTCTCCTCTCTCTCTCTCTCCTCGTCTTTTCTCTCTCGCTTCTTCTTCTCCCTTTCTCTCTCTATCTTCGTATTTTCTCTCTTCGTCTTCTCTCTCTCCCTTCCCCCTCTGTATCTCTCTCTTCGTCTCCCCCTCTCTCTCTCTCTCTCTCTCTCTCTCTCTTTTTTTTTTACTTCTTTCTTGTTTATGCATTATAGGAATCTCTTTCTTTCTTTCCTTCTTTTCCTTAAGAATCCCTCCCCTTTTGTTTTCTTTTTTCTTTTGCATTATGGCACTCTCGCGTTCTTTCTTTCTTTCTTTCTTTTTTCTTTCTTTCTTTCATCAAGGCCTGTGGCTTTTCTACTTTTTATTGTTTTTAAAACTTCGCCTAGTTCATCCATCGTAAGGCGTCCTAGTTTGATGTTTAGTTGAATTTTTGTTTGTAGATTTCTCAAAGGCATTTGACACCATACACAGAGAAAATATGTAGACAATACTACCCAGCATATGTTACCGCTATATTGATGTTCTACAAAGACACGAATGGTTTGTTTTTTACATTGTTGCTGTAGTCCTACAAGGAGACATATTGGAACTATTTATATTTATATTTATATTCAACATATGCTTATATTACGTACTAAGAACATCATTAGATCACATAAAAGAAAAATGTTTCACGCTAAAAGAAAGGGCAGAAAGCCGGTGATATCTCGCAGAAACTATTACAGGTGCAGACTACACAGATGATCTAGCACTTCTCGCAAATGCACCTGAACAAGCTGAATCCCCGTTGCATGGCTTAGATAAGGCAACAAGAGGCACTGGCCAAAGTTCATGTGTTTTAAACAAAAATAGACACATATCCACACTAGAAGGTAAGCATATCAAAATAGTAGACCAGTGCACATACCTAGGTAGTAATATCTCATCTACAGAAAGCGATGTCAATACACGCATAGGAAAGGGGCATGGCATGCTATCGACAGATTATTGATTATATGGAAATTTGATCTCTAAAAGTAAAGCGAGAATTCTTCCAGTAGCTGTGTCAGTGTTACCGTATGGCTGTATAAATTGGACTTGATGGGAACAACACAAAGATACTGCGTGGGGTCCTGGGCAAACTCTGCAGGCAGATCCCACAAAACATCAGTTATATGGCCACTTGCTTCTTATCACACAAAAAATCCAAGTAATGCAAACAGGACATGCTGGACACTGCTGGAGAAGTACGGACAAACGGTTATTTCCTATAACTCCAACATAAACAAAGGGGAACCACTCTTTATTGATAAATTATTTATTTATTTATTGATCTAGTAGGAAAATAGTTAGATTTAGGGTTGGGGTTTAGGGTTAGGGTTAGGGTAAGGGTAAGGGTAAGGATTTAGGGTTAGTTTAATGGAAAACTAAATAAATAATTTATCAGTCAAGAGTGGTCCCCCTTTGTTTATGTTGGACTTATAGTAAATAACCGGACACACTCTCTCTATCTTTCCCTACTCTCTTTCTTTGTATTGTTCTGTGTAGCACGTTCTTTTTCTTCCTTTTCTTTTTTTTTTAATAAAAAAAGAAATGATCCATTATTTAGCTGGGGTAATGACACTCATAAGAAATAAGAATTCGTCGGATAAGCAGCACCAGATAATCAGGATTTACATTTTTGCATTCCAGCTTGGAATATTTGTAACCAGAGGGTTGCTGCAAGATGATAACTGTCGTTGAATTAAGGAACACGAGTAATGATATATAGATTATTTTATTTTAATTCTCCTCCTTCTCCTCTTCCAGCGTTATTTATTTTTCCCTATTTTTATTCTATTTCGTACATTTGTCTAAAATCTTTTACGAAATTTCTTTCTATAATTTTTTCTAAAGATATCTCTTCTTCTTCTTCTTCTTCTTCTTCTTCTTCTTCTTCTTCTTCTTCGTCGTCGTCGTCGTCGTCGTCGACTTTCTTCTTCTTCTTCTTCTTCTTCTTCTTCTTCTTCTTATTATTATTATTATTATTATTATTATTATTATTATTCCTTTTGAGTTTCACATCAGTGTTAGCTGATGGTCTTTCACTGGAGTCTGAATGACAGCAAGTCTCCTCAGGTCTCCAGGACTCTTCTGAGTATTCTGGCAGATTGCAGCAGTGCAGTGTTCTGAATGGTTTCAATTCTTCCTCTGATTTCCAAACTTTCCAACTTCTTCTTCTTCTTCTTCTTCTTCTTCTTCTTCTTCTTATTATTATTATTATTATTATTATTATTATTATATCAAATAAAGAAACCTTCTTCTTCTTCTTCTTCTTCTTCTTCTTCTTCTTCTTCTTCTTCTTCTTCTTCTTCTTCTTCTTCTTCTTCTTCTTCTTCTTCTTCTACCACCCCCCCACACGAGATCGCCAAAAAGCGCACAGAACATAATCTCTAATGATGCTCTCTCATTTCCTCACTCACTCACGCCAATGTCCGAACACATCCCTATCAACCGGCCACAAATAGATTTATGATGAAGCTTCGCTTATCTCATATTTCTTTATCACAACCTCTCTTGTTTGCAGCTGTCGCGTCGGAGCTGCTTTTAAACAGAAAGGCAAAGTCGACGTTGACCAAGCAGACATTCTGCTTCGGTTCCCCTAGCGACATTTTTCTCAATAGCCGAATGCTCCAATACTAAATATCACACTCGATCGTTATAACTTGATAAATGAATTGGCATTGGCCATTCATCATTCCTATCGATGTATCATCCCCTCTTTTAGCGACGCCTGCCATGCTAGGAATTGGCGGACAAATAAGAACACATATTGTTTGGTAGTAACTTTGGGTTTGACGGGCAGAAAGATCACGTCCTTTAGCGCCTTAATAGAGTTGGAAATTTTCGGAGAGCCTCGCCTATTTACACCTTGAAGGCAGCATTTCCTGGCAATGACGCCGGCCATTTTACCCTCATAATCACTCGGTGCGGATCGATAGTCGACAAGTCAAGCTTGCTAATGATTGCTATTCGTGAATAGTTTTATGTGAACGCATGTATATATATATATATATATATATATATATATATATATACATATATATATATATATATATATATATATATATATATATATCAGCATAGATTAATATTTACTATTTTCTAATTCTTTCTCTTTCTCTCTCACTCAATCTATCTAATGATCTCTCTCTCACTATCTCTCTCTTTCTCTTCCCCCCCCTCTCTCTCTCTCTCTCTCTCTCTCTCTCTCTCTCTATATATATATATATATATATATATATATATATATATATATGCATACGGTATTAAGCAAGTCAGACATCAGAATATCCTTATTTAATACCATATGCATTAAAAAACATTATGTCCATATACAATATATATATATATATATATATATATATATATATATATATATATATATATATATATTGGTTAGGAGGTTGATTTAGAAGGCTAACACAATGCAGGTGTTAAGAAAAAAAATAATAATACGGTAACAATGGTGCTGTGTGTTAACCTGTATTTAATTCTTGAATTTTCGAGATAATATCCCTTTTTCAAAAGATGACTGGAACTGAAGCAGTCTATATATATATATATATATATATGAAAAAAAGGTAAAACAAACACGAATATTTCTTTAATGTTATTTTTTTATTGTTCTCAACTAATTTCAACCTTTGATCATCTCGAGGAGAAAATTTCTAGTGAAAAAAATTGTTTTTAGAGAGTTAAAAAAAAGATTTGACAAGCCACAAAAAGAATTTGGCAAAAAACTAACTGGGGAATGTGACATGTTCATTTGTTCAGTGAAAAACATGTTCTGCTTAAATTCACTTGGATTTTCTTATTACACACACACACACACACACACACACACACACACACATATATATATATATATATGTGTGTGTGTGTGTGTGCTGGGTTTTCTTAAGATCATACGAAAATAAACATGAAAAAATACAATAATTTTTTAATTTAGGAGCAACAATATAACTGACCTTCCCATCTGGAAGTTAGGATAGCACAGACATCGAATAATCAGGGCTTAGCAACTGTCAGTTTCACACCTATGCGATCATTGACTAATCATTCCACCGATGATTGCATTCACTAGATTTTTTCAGTTAACAAGTGCCATGGACATTATGTCTACACTCAACTAAATTAGATGCATATGCTAAATAATTGCTATTGAACACTATTTATTTATAAATATAGCTAAGTATATTACAAATATCACTTATAAATATATATATATATATATATATATATATATGTGTGTGTGTGTGTGTATGTGTGTGTGTGTGTGTTTAGGGACCTTCCGGGGGTGCCAAGAAAAATTGTTATCACCGTTACTTTCATGTTCCACAGCTTTGTGCAATTATTATTATTATTATTATTATTATTATTATTATTGGTAGGCTGAGTGACAGCAAAACTTCTCAGGTCTCCACAATTCATATGATTATTCGAGCCGTTCTGAACAATGCTATTGTTTGGATGGTCTCGATTCTTCCTCTGATTTCCATCTCATCCAGTCTCTTTTCCGAATCTTTGGGTACATTTCCAAGGGCATCAATTATAATTGGCATGGCATTTGTCTTCATATTCCACAGTCTATTTGTGGTTGGTTGTTTGTTTGTTTTTTCAGTTCTCTGGCCAGGTCTAAGCATTTGTTATCTTTTCGCACTACCTCAGAATCATAACAATCTCGCGCTAGTAAAAAGGAGATAGACTCCCTCGCTGCCCAGGTTATATCGTCAATGGTTAAAGTCATGGGAAATGGACTAGTCGCCCCGAGTTCGAATTCTGGGCGTGGTAATTGCATTTCACTTAGCGCTAATACCCTTGGGAAAGGTATGAATCCTACTCTCCCTCCAGCTATGGGTAAATAGTAGGGCAGACTGGGCTCTTTAACCTTGGTTAGGAAACCGGTCTAGGAGAAAGAAAACTCTGAATTCAAACCTGTTAAACTCCGCTTAAGAAATTGACCTATTGTCGCATCTTGCTCGTGCGGAGGGGTTGGTAAATATATATATCGACAATGGGCCACTCTGCCTACTTTACTTATTCTGATAATGCAGATTTTGCCCGTATACATATGTACTCAGTAATAGAGTAAAAAAAAAGACTTCATAGGGTCAGTTAAGATAACAACTGACATTTGAAAGTCGAGCGCTAAACGGAAACGTTGACAGATTAGGAGAAAAGGCGAGAAATGTTATTTGAATATATGACATGCTAACGTTTCTGCCGTTGGATAAATTACGGACTCAATGGAAAATATTTTAGAATTCTCGTGTTTTGGTGACAACGTTTCCCTTACAAAAGACAGTTTAAAGTTACGCAACCTTTGACGGTGTGCGTTGCTGACGTAGATACTTTGGAATCGTTTTCGCTTAAGGTGCAGGTCTTAAAGTCTTGGAATCCTGAAAGTGCCGAATGATACACTCAAAGGCGACAGAAGAACCAATTCCTCTTCGCTGTCCATCCGTCAGTCGAAGGTGACTGTTCCGTTAGAGTCTTTGTGTATATGGTTTTTGTTCGCCTGCTGCTTCTAAGTCTGCCTTGTATAACTACTTCCGGTTCTACAGATCCGCAGAAAAGAGCGACAGGGAAATGACGTCATATAAAAAAAGTCTTTTGATGTTGCAAATACAAAAAAGGTATGAAAAGCAGCTTTTGATCTAACTTAACTAATAAGATAGTATTTGTTTAAAGTACTAAAATTATCTTTGTGTCCTGGGTATGACACTAAACTGGATGCGGTGGTGAGGCTCCAGTTCTGGGTCTCTGAGGAATGTGGACTACCCCTTTGTTGCCATTACCTCAAGGAACACTCTTACGTGGTGTGTGTTAAGGTTCCTATCCGTGGGTCAAATAGATCTCTAAAAATTGTGTTAGGTAGGAATAGGTGGAACTATATAACTCTGTGAAATCAAATCATATTTATTATTAATAAATGTTAGTAATACTTGAAACCATTTAACTCTGTGCAAATTACTTGTATTAGATAAGTTAGTGGCTTGGTTGGATTTTACGGCATGTCAACCCTTGAGTTATTTAATACCGAATACCTTTTTTTGTTTTATTAATTTTTGTATTCAATTTTCTTTAACTCTTTTTTTAAACACATATTATAGAATTTATTTTTTTCTAATTAACCCATAGATGTGACTATCTGGTACTACCACTCCGGGTCAGAGTGAACCTGGGAGTAATGGCGATTAAAGGGTACCCTACACTCCACAAAGCTCGACATAGGAACTTCACCATTAGATTCAGTTTAGCGTCATACCCTGGATACTAAGACCCTCTTCCAACGTCTTCTAGCACATATGACGTTAACGCATCTAATATGGGCATTGCTAGTGAGTCCCCACAAGTTATATAATTGATTGACAGTGATTCAAACACGCCACGATTTAAAGGAATTCCCTTGAAAGCTTTGTTCAATTTTAAAAAGTCCAAATGACGGAGTGCTAGCTACTGTACAGCATTTCCCCTTTGAAATTGTATGTCCCCTAGACGACACATTTCTGTCCTTTCGGGTCTATTTCCATAGTACCAAGTGGAATTTGTTTCCGCCTACTTGATCGACTCTGTCGTACTGGTTGAGGCATAGATACGCCAAACATACCATAAATCACCGTCATAGGTTCCTCTTTGCATTGATCTACGTCCACTGTATATCTTTTCTTGATTTGATTTAAATGTCTCTTAATCACCCATTTTGGATGCTTAATTTAATCACCCTTTTTTGGATCTAATATTTCTCAATGGTCACCCATCTAAGTACTGACCAAGCTCATTGTTGCTTAACTTTGGTGGTTATTAACAGAGCTTTATTTAATCCGACGCACAGATCCCAGGTTGCATACAGTATTTAATATTCCTAAGGTCACCCATTTTAGAGAATTGAACCAACTCATTATTGCTTAACTTTAGTCTGGAAGAGTGGTAAAAAAAAACACTTGGGGTCAGACTTTGTCATGGATTGCGGAAAAAGCATTTTCTCTTCGGTTTACATGGTGAATCATGATCTGGGGAAATTTTCATTTATGATTTTCAGTTTCAAAATCCCTTTTGAATATAAACATCTCTGTTTATAGTGTTAACTGTCAATCAGGCAACTTTTACGTATACAACAAAAATAGCACTTCTAATATGGACATTGCTAGTGAGTCGCCACAAGTGATATAATTGAGTGTCAATGATTCGGACCTGATCGGTGAAGACCTTACAATCTCCCACTACACAGATAAGAGTACAAGTGCTACGCCTTAAAGTGATTCTTTTGAAAGATATCAATTCAATTTTTAAAATCCCAAAACATAGCTTAAAAAACTTTTCGGGTCCTACTTTGCCATGGAACCCGGAAAAAACCTTTTCTGTTCTACTGACATGGCCTGATGACATTTTCAGTTTCGAAATTCCTTTTTAAATATAAACATCTCTATTTGCATCGTCATTTTGTTACGATTCTTGCCACCATTTAAGGCGATTTAGTTCCACTGTTGTATTGAGTGCTGTTTCAGTTGATATTCCTTGTGGCGTAAAGTATTCCTTAAGGCAAAAAGATTGTAGCTCCTGCTAATTGGAAGAGTCTATAAATGTAAGTGGTGACTTTTCGTATTGCTAATACCACAAGAGAAATCGGCACCTTACGTGGTGTAATGGTTAGCAAGCTAGATTCGCAGACCATTGTTAGTGAATTCGATTCTCATTGGGTGCATAATGTGTCTGGCTTGTGTCATATCTAAGCTAAGCTTAGTAAATAGCTATACCACAAAAGAAATCCAACGACCAGTTAACCAGGCAATCATAGCGGAATTTTATGCCGAAAAGTCAATTTTGCAAAACTGTCTGGTGAATTTGTTACATGACACCATTCCTCGTTCTTTAAAAAGGCGGGAAATGAGAATAAAGAAGTCACATCTGGTATTATGATTGCCTCACAAATATGCCAAATGTAGAGCATTGTATCAATTATCTATTAATAAAAGAGATTCGGTCTCTATTTATCTGTAACAGAAACTACGCCACTGCTTACGTCACATTACCCAAAATCGTCAATACACAAAATAGAGAACATCCTTATACGCTCTAAATTTGAGTATGAAAACTTAGTCCTTATTGTTTTTTAAAAACATATTTTAGTAAATACATGCCCGGTATTATATATCTCTATATAGTTTGTTTTATTTTAATATCTATTAACAATGGAGATTCGCTTCCGGTTTTTGTCTGTAACGAAAATTACGTCACTGCTTACGTCACAATTACTAAAGTCGCCAATACATAGAATAAAGAACAATTATTAATGATAAAATAGATATAAGCTATTCTTTATAATTCAATGTTTGAATCCCTTTCAATTGTAATAAATAAACTATATTTTATTTAAATAAATAAAATATATAAACTATGAAATTAATTAGAAAATTGTATTACTTTCAATAGAAAAAATTATTTGCCAAATTTGTAATCCATTAAAAAATATTTTTTTAATCTCGCCGCTTTTTCAGTCACAATAAGTTAACTAAAAGTTTACAAATAAATAAATACCTACGATTTTGTGTGAAATTTATGTGCAAAATATTCAAAATAATTATTTAATTAATAATTAATAGATGCACGCAACATATTTGAAGGGAACAGGACTAAGTTTCCATTTCAAATTGCTAATTTTTTTTTACTCCTTTAATAAATTTAATGATTTTGCTTACTTATGATAAAACCCCTCAGACATCGAATTTTTAACTGCCTCCCCTCAGACAATATCTTTTAAAAATTAATTTTTACACCACCCGGAGGGTGTTCTTTTGTTGCTAGTCTATCTAACGTATATATTTTTACGAGAAAATTATTTACAAACAAGAAATAGTATTTTTTTCAGTATCAAGTGATTAACTACAAAGTTTACAAATTTTGTGCAAAATTTATGTGTAAAATATTTCGACGAGACATGATCTACCTCATACCTTGAGATCTCATCTTACTTAACTTTAATAGTTACCCTGATCCTCTTTGCCTTCAGAGTTGCCTGCATCATGTGACATGATTTCTCTTTGATCGCTTTAAAACACCCAAGGAATTAGTCAAAAACTATGATCTGTCTGCAGAAGTGACGTTGGTCGAACCGGAACTGAAATCGAAATACATTGATGTGTCTTTGATCGCAGCGTCTTACAGACTAAAGATTTTTTTCCTCTGTCCCAAGCGAAATGGTGCCACTGATAGACAAGTCACATCAAGACATTTACATGGTTTGTGACATTACAGAAAATGGCGTCAATTCAAGCACAGTATCAGTGCTGCTGTATGGCTGCACCACCTGGACCCTGACAAAGCACCTCGAGAATAAGCTAGATGGTACCTGCACAAGAATGCTGCGAGCAGTCCTGAACAAGTCATGGAAGCAGCACTCCCCAAAGAAGCAACTATATGGTCACCTGCCCCCCATCTCACAAACCACCCGGGTGAGACGGACTAGACATGCAGGACACTGCTGGAGAAGCGAGGATGAGCTCATAAGCGACGTTCTCCTGTGGAAGCCAACACATGGACATGCTAACGTAGGACGCCCGCTAAGGACCTACATTGACCAACTATGCGAGGACTCGGGATGCTGCACAGAGGACCTCCCAGGGACCATGAGTAATAGGGAAGGTTGGCGAAAGATTGTCATGGATATCGGTGCTGCACGCGCGACATGATGATGATGCTGATGATGATGATGATGATGATGATGATGATCTGATATTTATTTTGATAGCCCACTGCTTAGACTATAAACAATGCACTGGACAATGAATTTTATTATTATAGAGAACAGGCAAACTTTTCTGAAGAATTAATACAGATTTCCACCTTTCACCGATTGTCACAATCCGTATCTTTTCTGTGTGACCATACAGCCCAGTCTGTCATACTATTTACCCATAGCTGGTGGGACAATTGTTGGATAGATACTGTTCCCGTAGGTATTAGCACTATGTGAAATTAAGTAAGTAGCTTCGTCCAGGATTTGAACTCCGGTCGACGAATCCATTTCCGACGTCTCTAACAATAACTCAACGCATCTCCATATGAGTGTCAAATAGCCTTGTGCCAGACTATAAGTAAAAGTAAAATCATCAGGGTCGCCCTATATCGGTATGAGCCATACAACGAGGGATTATATCCCATTTTCACTAGCACTAGAGCAAGGAGATTGTTTTAGTTTGTGAGGCGAAGCGCCACACTTACTATCAGCTCCTCACTTTACCGCACAGATCACTGTGCTACTCATACGCTGAGTTGGCGAGGGCCGGTATCGAACCAGGAACATTGTAATTTCTAGCCGGACGCTCTACCGACAGAGCTAAACCGTGCCAGACTATAAGCTACCTTATTTGATGATTAGTCTCTTTCTTTCGCCCGCCCTGTCGGCTGGGGCTAGAATTCACCGACTGCACCTCTGTAGAGGGGTAATACTGCCCCAATGGGGCCACCTGTTGGCCGTGGGTGGCGACCCATGATGCTTAAGGATAGAACCCAGGTGGATGAGCAGTTCATGACTTGCAATACTCCACTTTGGCCCTATCTTGGGCTAGACGGGCGGTCGGAGAGGCCCCCTCCGATCAATCGGCTGGTCACGTCAAGCCCTAGCACCTATATGATTACCCCAACCCTATTGCCCTTATGGCAAGCCCCAACCCTTTTTATCATATGGGTGCTAGAAGGCGGTAACTGAGGGTCTACATGTCCTGGGAATGACGTTAAACTCTATCTGATGGTGAGGTTCTAGTTCTGGAGGTTTGGGGAAAGTGGAGCACCCCTTCATCACTATTGCTCCCTGGTCCACTCTGACCCGGAGTGGTAGTACCTGTTAGGGTCCCATCTATGGGTTAAATAGAAAAATGTATTCATAAAAAAATTGTATTATCCATTAAGAATTGATTTATTTCAAAACTTAATCGGCATTAAATGAACCACTGAGGTTGATATGCCGTAAAACAAAACAAAACCAAACAAACCAAAATCTTTTTTTCGCAATATCAGATGCATGTTGTCGCCTAATAAAATGTCGTTTCTTTATCAAAATATTTTTTTTTCTTTAATCTGATATCGGAGATAATTTCAAGCCAAATTCTTTAGAATCAATACACGAAGAATAAATGATCCCGGTATTTAAAATCTACGTAGGAGGCAATTAAATGGGTGTTTAATGTTATTACATTTTTATTTGATTTTTATTGAAAATATAAATGTTACGGTAATCTTTTGGAAATATTAACAGTGTGATTAGGCTGTCAGGATTGTCAATTGGTAATTTACTCTAAGATGAATTTTTGTGTGGGAGAAAATGGCAGTCGTATATAAAACAATTTGATTGGGCGAAGACAAAAGACAAGATGACATGATGGACATTTTCTTTTGTTTTCAAAATCTGCTCTTTACATTAAATGTCTTTTTGAAATGTATTGTGTTCTTTCTTGCGACGATTGACCAGCAATTATTTAGTTGCCATTTTATATTATGTAATTTTGGAAAAATTGAAAAAAAAAAGTTTCATTAACGATTGATGTTTAATAAGCCGACGCTGTAGTGTTTCGGTTTGTTTAACAAACCTTCCTCAGGGCCTTCATTGGTTTAAAGAAAAATAAATAGTTATTTCACATAACTCCAACATAAACAAAGGGGAACCACTCTTGGCTGATAAATTATTTATTTTCCCATTAAACTAATCCTAAACCCTAACCCTAACCCTGAACCCTAACCATAAACCCTAACCCTAAACCCTAACCCTAACCCCGTCTTCTTTTTTCCTTGTAGATCAATAAATAAATAAATAATTTATCAGTCAAGTGTGGTCCCCCTTTGTTTATGTTGGAGTTATAGGAAATAACCAAATAAATCGTTAATGAAAACAAATGTCTGCCAGCCTCGGCTTTTGGTATGAGGCTGCTTTTGTTGATATTCAAATATGTGGAAAGAAAATACATACTTTAAAACGCTGAATATACTGGGTATTCATACATGGATATTGTGGGTCGAACAGCATTTTATGAAATTACATATTGTCGGATTTACTTCCACTTTCTCATCATATCCTTGTATTTTAATAAGCATTTTCTGAAAAATTGAGTATCCATCAAGAAGGAATTTATTTCAAAACTTTATCGGCATTAAATGACCCATTGAGGTTGATATGCCGTAAACCAAACCAAACCAAACCAAACCAACCTGTGTGTGTGCATATATAAAACGAGAGATATGAACCTCACCAATTAATCACATCTAAGATAAGTTTCTAATTAGTGAATTTGAAATTGTTTCTTTGTAAGACTATTGACCGCTAAAAGAATAGGTTTTAGCAACTTTAAAATGAACAATATAAATGTCTTTTTAAAACATTTATTTGCATTGGCGTTTTTTTAAAAGAGGTGCTAATACTTCTATCAAGAAAGTTGATTGTTTAATTGCTTGTTTTTTCTACGGCATGCCAACAGTTGTTGGGGTATTTTATGCCAAGGTCAGTCTTTTTTATATGGTTTCAAAAAACTATTTTTCTTTAATAATAATTTGTTACGATCGTATATTAGAATTGACTGAAAAAGCATAGGCTTTATTTTTATTAATTGTTTGTTTGTTTGTTTTACGGCATATCAACCTTTTTCGGGTCATCTAATGCCGAATCAAGTCATTGTTGATAGGTGGTTACTTAAAGTATATGCTGTTGCTTAGATGGTCACCCATGTAAGTAATCAACAGGCTCTTCGCTGATTAACTTCTGGGATCAAGCGGGAACTGATTCTTTCAACGGGATTTGGCCGTAAACGTTTTTTCTTTTTAGTTCAAATATTTCTATCAAGAAAGTTGGTCCGTTATTCATTTGCCTTTTTTAACAACATGTAAACCATTGCTAAGTTATTTTATGCTTTTGAGTTCAGTCTTTTCCGCAATTATTAATAATGGAGATTCGCTTCCGGGTTTTTGTCTGTAACAAAAATTACGTCACTACTTACGTCACGTTACCCCAAATCGTCATAACATAGAACAAATACACTCAAAATTTGAACATGCAACATTAGACAGTCCTCATTGTTTTTTAAAACAAGTTTTAATAAATACATGACTGGTATTATATATCTATATATAGTTTGTTTCATTTTAATACATATTTAATGTTTACATTTCAAATCGTTTTATTTCTTAATCCTTTAATGAATTTGATGATTTTACTTACTTAGGGTACTAACTCGCTGACATTGAATTTTTTACTCCCACCCCTCAGGCAATATTTTTCAAAAATCTATTTTTACATCGCCCGGAGGGTGTTTTTTTAATTTTGAACTAGTTATATTAATTATCATTAATTAACTCTTTTCTTACCACCGTTTCTTTCAGCTATCAGCTGCAGGTCCTCTGCACAGCACCCAGTATCCACGCATATCTGATCGATGCAGTTTTTTTACTGATCGATCCACACTAGTGTGTCCATGTGTGGTCGGCCATTATATATTAATAAGCACTTTTTGGAAAAAACAGTTTTTTTAAGAAATTCTAATATTTCTATCACGAAATTGGTTCGTTAGTTAGTTGTTTAACTTAACGGCAAGTCAAACATTGCTGGGTTATTTTTTGTCTAGGCCTCGCCACCCGTTCCAATCGGACATCGCTCCTAGTAAGTCCTCTATGTTATATACTGGCTTTTCACATTACCAAATCTATATAACGTTATATACCCTTCTTTAATTCTTACTCTGGTCGTCTATTCTTCTGGCCGGCTTTGGTTCTGATCGTCTATCATCTATCTTGGTCTGGTATATCTTCTAAGGTCTCGTCTGGTCTTCTTTTGAGGATTCCGGGTCTGGTTTCTGTTGGGGATCTCTCGTTATCAGAAGCCCTGTGTTATTGTTAGTTTTTAGTAATAAACACAAGACTTCGATTTACGTTGATGTTACTTTATTTATAAATCCCCAGACCAGACAATGCGCGCGGATCTTTACATCTTGCTAGCTTGGCTTCTAACTTCTGACTAACTGAGTTGCTTACTCCTTAAACCGGAAGAGGGCCTTCTATGGGGTTCCGGTTCTCACGATTCATTCCCAGAACGCAAGGTGAGAGTGAGGTCAAGCGCCGTCACTCACCCTCAAGGCCATCAGCTGTACTAATCGCCATTATGATTTCTACAATACCTTATAAAAGTATTAGGGATCTACTAACTATGTAACACTCTACACAATATCTAACATCCGAGCATATATAATCGATATAGATTTTTGCTGTTTGTAAGCATTTTCTGAAAATTCTTTAAGAATGTTACAATCTGTTTTGTCATCCTGTAGGCCTTAAGCCAGAGCGCTTGTCCAGTGGAATTGGATCCTTGGTAAAGAGTCCTGAGTATTGGTAATCGTCCGGTATTCTAAGTCCCTCCTCAATGAGTGCAATTAGAATTATGGCCAGTGTGGGGGTTTAAGTAGTGTATCAGCCACGCAGTATGGTTGGTGATTGGCGAAGTATTAAACCACGTGACTTAGGCTAGTCTATAAATCCAGGTGGGGAATTAGAGAACACCTTATATCTAGAAATATGGAAACGCGTGGTGTAATGGTTAAAGTACATGGGAAATGTACTCGTCGCCCTGAGTTCAAATCCTGGATGTGGTAATTGCATTTCACTTAACGCTAATACCCTTGGGAAAGGTATGAATCCTACTCTCCCTCCAGCTATGGGTAAATAGTAGGACAGACTGGGCTCTTTAACCTGTTTAGGAGAAGGAAAACTCTGAATTCAAACCTGTTGAACTCCGCTTAAGAAATTGACCCTGTGTCACATCCTGCTTGGTAATCTGATCTGTACGATAAAACGGGGAGCTAACGATAGGTGTGGTGCTCTAACTCAGATTTCAAAAATAATCTAGGGATCTAGTGCTAGCGAGAAGGGATTAGACTCGCTGTCCGGCTGATACCGACAATAGGCCACTCCACCAATGTACTTTTCCTTATTTAGGCAACGAGAAGAAAAAAACTCTGAACCACAAGGTTCTGGGTTCGATACCGGCCCTCGCCAACTCAGCGTATGCGTAGCACAGGGATCTGTGCGGTAAAGAGAGAAGCTGGTGGTAGGTGTAGTGCTCCACCTCATACGCCTAAACAGTCTCCTTGGTCTAGCACTAGTGAAAAAGGGATAGACTCCCTCGCTGTCTGGCTGATACCGATGACTTTTCTTCTTTAATACTCTGCTTAAAAATGGACCTTGTGTTACATCCTGTCAGTTTTTAGGTGCTCTCGAAGTAGATTTGACTAATGAGACGAGAGTCCTTTGGTTTTAATTCAGCGTTTTTGTTCTCCTATACTTTTTTATCACACAGGCGATATTTTAGGTTTTCGTTTGAGTCATGTGTTTGTGATTAACTTAAGAATTTGTCCTGATTATGAAATAAATAAAAAAAAAAAAAAATAAAAGTTAAGAAGTCTGGTGATAATTTTAATGTCAATTTTAATTTCTTTGAAGATGAACCTTTTTTCTTTTTTTTTTGACAAAAAGAAAGTGAATGTTAATTTAATTAAGAGTTATCATGATTCGCTTCAAACGACGTGAAACAATTGATATCATTACTCCCAACATATACGGTCTTAATTTACGTTTACTTTTTGTTCCCAGAAATTTGAAAGTCTTTGCTATGAGTCAACCAAATCTTGATTCAATGCCTCGTTAAAAAGAAAAAAAAAATTACTGAAACAATTGGAAAAGATGAAAACAATTTTGCCCACCCAAAGTATTTGGCAAACTAATAGGATTTTTTTTCTTTCCGGTTAATTTGTAAAGTCAATTAGAAAAGAGAGAGCTTATTAACGCTGAATGAAATAGGAAATAATTTTTTTAGTACAAATGCAGAATAGCGCACAAGAGATGATATAATTCCAACCGCATTTTACGTATAAATAAGATTATGGAAACCTCCGAAGTAGCTCAACCCTAACCCTAACGCCCACAGTAACCTTAACACTACACTGACCCTAAAACTTAAAATGATCGTAAAAATAACACTAACACTAACCCTAGTGTCTCAAATGTTACGAGTATTTCCGTGAAATGTAATGGAATGTAATGCTTTTTATACGTAATCTAATCATGTATCTTTTGCGCGCTATCCTGCATAGGTACCGATACATTATTTATTGAATATTAGAAATAGACTCGTCGACACGAGGTGAGACTTTGCATTTGACATAGTGCTAATACCTTTGGGAATGTATGTATCCATCTACTTTTGCTCCAGCTATGGGTAAATAGTAGGACGGATGGGCCTCTTTAACCGTAGTATGGCAGCCAGTCTAGGTGAAGAAAAAACTCTGAATTTAAACCAAAGGGGTCCTCTTCTCGTTAGTCAAGAGAAGGAAAACTCTGAATCCAAACCTGTTAAACTCCGTTTAAGAAATTGACCATAGGGCAAACAACCAACCCTTTTTTTATCATATATGTGCTAGAAGGCAGTGGCTGAGGATATTAGTATGCTGGGTATGACGTTAAACTCTATTTGATATAAACTCCATTCTGGAGCTCAGAGGATTGTTGAGTACTTACCATTACTACCAGGTCCACCCTGATCAGGAATGGTAGTACCTGTTAGGGTCCCATCTATAGGTTAAATAGAAAACAAATGAGTCTAAAAATGTGTTTGAAAAATTTTTTTTTAAATTGAGTACCTATCGAGAATGAATAAAACAAAACGTCTTCGTTTCTCTTATTATCCTATGTTACTGCTGTCCCTGACCAGGGTTGAACCTGTAGTCTAGAGATAACTGTCACTTAGAAGTTAAGAACTGTCTTAACATAACTCCTTTATCCATTATGTGTCCAATTGGACACATAGCCTAGTGGATAAAGGAGTTAAATTAAGTAAAGTAGCCCGAGAAGGTTCCAGAATCCGACAAGAAATACCTGAAGAAGGTCGGAGGGCACATAGGCCGAAACGTTGTACAGATAACAATGATGATGAGGACAATACTCCGAATAATACAAATAATACTAAAACTTCTTTGGTATAAAACAAGTTTTGACTTGCTATAAAATCCACCAACCTACCAACCAACCAACCAACAAACAAGCTGTGACATACCGTAATATTACTAACCAAACAGCCTCAAAGTCACAGAGAATTTTATGAGTATAATTTTTAGAACAGATTCTGGTTTGTGATGCACAAACCAGAATTTATCAGCATGGTTGGGACTAGGGGATCCATTTGTTCCTATTTGTCCAAGCAAGACCCTCATTTTGTCCTGCATTTTGCCAGTCTTTCCACTGTTACCAGGTGTGGTTTTGTATCCCCTCTAATTTCTTCATTCGTCGTCTGGGTCTTCTGCTTCTAAAGCCATTCCTAGGTTATTTCCTATAAATCTAACATAAACAAAGGGGAACCACTCTTGACTGATAAATTATCTATTTAATTATTGATCTACTAGGAAAAAAGAAGTTAGGGTGTAGGGTTAAGGTTAGTGTTAGGGTTAAGGTTAGGGTTTATGGTCAGTTTAATGGGAAAATAAATAAATAATTTATCAGTCAAGAGTGGTTCCCCTTTGCTTATGTTAGACTTATAGGAAATAACCCATTCCTATATGAATGGTTGACGTGGCTTTGCATTGACCTTGCATTGACTTTGCGTACCGCATGGCCAAACAACTTCAATCTGTTCTTCTTGTTGGCCATTTTATTTCGCATTCCAAGGTCACTCGTTATAACATCCATTTTGATGTGATTCATGCGAGAAACTCCCCGCTATACTCCTGGGGCAATCGTTCTCAAGGTTTTGTGTTAATATGTTCTTTTACCGATTTTCTTCTGTCTTTGCGCTGTTTGCTCGAAGAATCGGCCACCATTTTCTCCCGGGACATTTTCAAACATCGTTGGTCAATTTCAAAGATAAATTGGCAATGTTATTGCTTCTGAATCAGAGCGACTTTGGCGAATTTGTTTTTAGGGCGGCTTTTCTTTCTTCATTTGTTTGTTGTTTTCTTTATGCTTTTTTTTAAACATTAGAATTTAAATTAATATTGTCACGTGTTTATGACGTGGCAAAAAAGTTGCATCCAATATAAAGCCTTTACGATGCCTTGCAGTTAGCAAGAGTATTAATATTTATTAGTGTTCAAATATATATAAATAGTAGGTATTTACCCAACCCGGTTGGTTGGTTAGTTAGTTGATTGGTATTATACGGCATGTCAACACTTGATGGGTTATTATATGCCGAAGACTTTTTTTTTTTATTCATTCTTGATGGGTATCAATATCGACGGGTATTTTCATACGTACTGCCAGATTTATTTCCAATTCCCCCCCCCCTATATATATATATATATATATATATATATATATATTATATATATATATATATATGTGTGTGTGTGTGTGTGTGTGTGTGTGTAAAAATGGAATTCGAAATGAATCCGACAATATGAGGAAGAATGAATAAAGAAAAGAAAGAACAGAATGGATAATAAAAGATGAATTTAATCAATATCACTTACACAGTTTGAACCGTGTACACAGAGATGAACTGACCGAAACACATGTGTAAGTGATATTGATTAAATTCATCTTTTATTATCCATTCTGTTCTTTCTTTTCTTTATTCATTCTTCCTCATATATATATATATATATATATATATATATATATATATATATATATATATATGACGTAAAAATGTATCTAATGGTGAACTTCCAATTCATCACTGTTTTTTCCAAGGTACACTCTGACCCGGGGTGGTAGAACCTATTAGGGTCTCATTTATGGGTTAATTCGAAGAAAACGAGTTAACAAAAACGTGTTTTAAATAAGTGAGTTTTTAAAAAGAATTTTCAATACCAATCAAGATTGAATAGAACATAAAAGTCTTCAGCATATAATACCCCAACAAGAAATGACATGCTGGTGTTAGAGTTTCCCTGGGAAAGGGTCTCAAAAACTACCTTAATTCTGTCGATTCACTGGGCTTTTGTAGTACTGGCATGGCGATTGGTGTCTTTCTCAACAGCGCCACATACATAATAATGACTTTTCCCAGAGGTATGGCAGGGGACTGAATCTTGCTGCCATATATATGGCCTACTATTGACTACCCTTATCCAGGGCTTGACTACAGTGTTTAGCAACTTCATAAAGGCGCCTGAATTCAACCTGATACCCTTTCTGAAAAAAATACGGAAGCATCACATCACCCTTAG
>CM042142.1:53407086-53417086 GCA_023376005.1 Doryteuthis pealeii
GGCGTAGGTCGTGGCTCATCTTGTAGAAGGTCGGCGGTCATAGATTGTCATTTTTAAAAACAGCCAGTAAGTAAATAAACAGCATGGGTAACGTGCTTAATATGTTGATAGATGAGATTGACCGAGATCTGAAAGAGAGTGACAGGAATACTGTTTGAGAGTTTAACCTTATTTTAATGGATATTGGACATAAGTATTGATACGTGGATCACATCACAAGACTTAGAATAATTTAAGAAAGGTTTGGTGGATTAAATAATAAACACAGACACTTGGTTCTGTCTTTCCAAATCCTGCAGGAAAGGATGTCGTTATATATATATATATATATATATATATATATATTATATATATATATATATATATCTTAGAAATGAAGGAAAAACTCAACACCGTAATTCCATAATAAATTTATTTCGGCCAAAATTGGGGCCTATATAAATCTAAGTTGATTTAATATAGCTCCCCAAAATCCAGTCTCATCAGATGGAAGATCATGTTATTTGCTTGGGGACCTATATTAAATCAACTTAGATTTATATAGGTCCCAATTTTGGTCGAAATAAATTTATTATGGAAGTACGGTGTTGAGTTTTTCCTTCCTTTCTAAGATAAATATTGCTCTGTATATAATCTAACAAGTTTATAATACATTGAGCTCTTTTTAGTGATTTAAAGATTCACTGTACTTATACATACTGGATCATACAATAATAATACAGTGTGTTTTAGAAATCACATATAGAATCAGCCCTCATTACCAAGTTTTGGATACCTCTCATATATATATATATATATATATATATATATATCCCTCTGGGGTTGAGCACTTTGGGAGGATTTCGCTGACGACCGCCAACTAAAGCGTAAATGCAACGCTCTCCTATATAAGGGATGGAGCACAATGACGACCTTTACATACAAAGCGATGTCTGTATTAAAAGACAGTTAAAATCCCCTTCGCATTCTGTAGGCGATGACAGCCTGGTGGTTAAGCTGTCTGACTGAAACTGAACCGATCGGATTTCAATCCCGGCTGTAGGTAGCTTATAAATGTCTAGCCACCCTGAAGAGACTTGATAAGTCGAAACACATGCCTGTGGATGACTATATATATATCTGTGTGTGGTGTGTGTGTGTATGTGTGTGAGTGGTACGTATACGCTGTGTTTGTGTGTAGATGTAAGCATATGTGTGTGTGTTATGGTAGCGTAGACATAAAATCAACAACGCTTGTTAACTATCAGTTTCTCGCCTGATGGATCTTTAAAGTTTTTCTATAAAAAATATATATTGAACTCTATTTACTTAAAAAATATGGCAAACTATATATATATATATATATATATATATATATATATATATATATATATATATGCACCAATAGATACATGTACCATTACGCATATACATGGATTTCTCCATCTCTATTCTCTCTTATCTATCAGTCTCACACGCTATATATATATATATATATAAATATATATATATATATAATATATAATATATATAATATGTTGTGTTTGTATACGTAAATGCACACACGTCTGTATAGATAAGTGGGTGTGTCGACGGATATTTGTCAGCATATATATATATTGTGTATATGTACATATTATGTATATGTGTATGTGTATATATATATTATATATATATATAATATGTATCTACTGTGACGTGTGTGACACACCTTATTCTAATTACCATGTCTGGACACACACACGTGAAACTTTAAGTAATGCTGAATAGCATTTAGTAAAATGAAAAAATCAGAAATCAGATTTCATTTAGCATTGGCCTCACCACCAAACGTGGAATTGCCGGGAACATTGTTGAAAATCTCTATCCGCTCAGAAGGCAAATAGAATTGCCATCTGCTGGAGACTATTTTCCTCTCACGTGAGGAATGGGACATTTTGGAAGTAAATTTATAATTGCAGCACAAATTTGTTCAGAAACAATTAGAATTAAATTTTTCGTTAGTGCTTTTAACACACACACACACACACACACACACACATATACATATATAATACATATATATATCCATATATTCTCCCTCCAGCTATGGGTTAAATAGTAGGCAGACTGGGCTCTTCAGTCTTGGGTAGGTAACCAGTCTAGGAGAGGGATAACTCTGAATTCAAAATTCCTGAGGTCGGTCGTTGATTGGGTGGCAACCTTTGATGCACCAATTCTTTACTATCGACTGTGCCAAAAAGTGTGGCTGGAACACAAGCCTTCACCACTATAAACAACTCCCTGTGTGGGTGTTCATTGTGTGTATGAACCCTCATACGTCGAAAATCGCGAAGAGTCCATTTTTATATATTATATATTATATTTATATATAATATATATATATATTGTTGGTACATAATTTAATATTATATATATATATTGGCTATGTAGAGCGATCTACCCAATGATAATGAGAAGGAGACAAAAAGGAGAAATAGAGTGGAAAGGTTGTTTTAATACAAAAACTAGGGCCCTTTCGTCTGGTGCTTTTCAAGTTTTACACCCGGAAACGATTAAAGTCAAATAGTTAAGTAAATACGTCGGATATGGAATTATGTCAGAACAGAAGGGTGCGAAAAAAAAAATTAAAATAAATTTTTCAAAACCCATCAAGTCACACCCATGTCCCAAGCCACTCACCTAATAAAACAAGTACAACTAACAAACAAATCCATTCTATTTGTTTTCTGAATGAATGTGTCCTGCAATTATAATATATATATATATATATATAAAGCTCTCTATAAAGGGATGGACCACTCATAGTGATGTGTGTTTTATCAGTGAAAATCACCTTCCCAGTTTGTAAGTATGATGACGAGTGGTTAAGATGATGACTGATGAGGAATTAATTGGGGTCCATACCGTCTTGGAGGTAGCCTGCAAATGTCTAGCTTTGAAGAGACATGTTACATCGAAACACGTGGTGTCTTTGGATTTATATATATATATAATATATATATATATATATATGTTTATGTGTCTTTACGTTTTCCTATAGTTGACTCGTCTAAAAGAGAATGATTTGCATTACAGTATATTAAAAGCTTAAATACGTACGTTGAGCTGATTTAAAGAAACGAATAAAATCTGAATGCGTGTTGTGTGTGTTTAATTGATAAGCTGAGGATGCGTGTGTGTGTGTAAGTGTAAGTGTAAGTGTGTGTGTGTGTTGTGTGTGTGTGTGTGTGTGTGTGTGTGTGAATGATTTTCCACATACAGTTTTTGTTTTTAAAAAATCTTCAGTTTATATAATAGATGTTAATGCTTCATCTGAAAAATTTCAAAAATGTTAAGTAGCTATTTAAAAATCAAACGAACCATTGCATCGCACATACAAACCTGTTGGCTACAATTTTCAAATGCGATAAAAATAAGATAATAAAAAAAGTTTGCCTACTAAATTAAACAGCGAACACACACACACAACACACACACACACCTACAAACAAACCGATGATTATAAATTAACTATCTCTGACACTCCCCCAGACAAGAAGAGGAAGAAAAATATATGTGTATATATACCATATATATTATATACAGACACAGAATATACCTGAAGAACTATATCAGATGATCTATTTTAAAATACTATCATCCATCCACTTCTTTTATAAATATTTAATTTTCCCTTTTAACCCATAAAAACACATATTTATATATATATATATATATATATATATATATATATATAATATATATATATAGATAGATAGATAGATAGATAGATTAGATGCTAAAGATAAAGGGAAAAGTGGAAAAAACGAGCAAAACTCTAACATATGTTGCACTGATGCTTAATAAATTGACCGATGAAGTCCTGCTCAATGCAGAACGAAATATATCTCCCTCATCTACGTGTTTGAGTTTTGCTCCTTTTGTCCACTTTTCCTTTATTCTTACCACATTCTATCGGATTTACTCCAACCATCCCATTCTCATATATATATTATATATATATATATATATATATATTATATATTTGGCTGAATCCATAAAGCTAGTACTAAACGTATTTTCCGAATATTATGTAGCTTATCACTGGATAAGTATTAAGAAAATTGCCTTCTAGGAAGATTAGGAGGGCAGCCATAGATGCTTGAACGTTTCTTGTTATCAATGTGCCCACGAAAGAGTGCTTCTAACTTCTCTCCTATTTGTCAGTGCATATACGAGGGTAATCTCAAAAGCAACGTGTCCAAAGCGCTGGGAACGCAGGGAAACTGTTCATGTGGCATTTGCCAACACTTGTATGTGTTTTGCCTGCCCCTTTGCCTGCCCCTGTGCACGTTTCGCTGCCACGCTCAGTCCTGGCTTGGCAGTCGTTTTCTGAGACAGCTCTCGATTGACGCTGCCGCCTGTGAAGTGTGAAGTTCGCGCAGTTGAACGCAAGAGGCATAAAACCGATAGAAATTCATCGCCAAATAGCGGAAGTGTATGGCGAGTCGTGAATGGATATCAAAAATGTCCACAAATGGTGTATGAAGTTTGCAGCAACGACGAGGTTCAACGCTTCATCAACGACATCGGTATGACACGGACATGGACATCCAAAAACTTTCACAGCGCTACAACAATAAGTAAGTAAAGTCGTCGCGGCGGCATAATGTCGGTATCAGCCAGACAGTGAGGGAGTCTATCCCCTTTCACTAGCGCTAGGCCAAGGAGATGATTTTTGCGTCTGACGTGGAGTGGCACACATACCATCAGCTCCTTACTTCAATGCACAGATCCCTGTGCTACTCATATGCTGAGTTGGCGAGGGTCGGTTTCGAACTAGGAAACTTGTGGTTTCTATCCGAACCAAAATTTAAAATTATGTAAACATCACTGACAATAAACAATAAACGTTTCCTTGATTTCTAAATATTTTGTTTGGTTAGTTGGTTGTTTTTTATATCATGTCAACCTTGTTGGGTTATTTTATACCGGAGACGTTTTTGTTATATTCAGTCATGGTGAGTGCTCACTTCATTTTAAACTCAACTTTTGAAACACATTCTTTTCTATTTAACCCACAGATGGGACTCTAACAGGTACTACCACATCGGGTCAGAGTGACCTGGAAGCAATGGTGATGAAGGGGTACTCTACATTCCCCAGAGCTCATGAACTGGAACTTCAGCATCAGACAGAGTTTAGCATCACACCCGGCACCTTCAGCCACAGCCTTCTATCACATATATGGTAAAAAGGTCAGGGCTTGCCATAAGGACAATAAGGTAGCGACAATCATATAGGTGCTAGGGCTTAACATGACAAGCCGATTGATCGGAGGGGACTCTCTAATCGCCCGTGTAGCCTAAGTAAGGACCAAAGTGGAGTGTTGCATGTCATGGACAGCTCAGCCACTAGGGTCCCATTAATATTTTGAAGACCTTAATTTTGGAATTCCCTTCCGGTAGATTTCTTTGTTATTTACATATAATTACTTTATTAGCGACAGTGGGTGGTTCTATATACACAACAACATATTTTTATATTTTTCTGTCTCTAAATCAATACCTTTCACTCTTAATGTTTTTCTATGCATTTAAATTTTTACCCTCATCACTATCAATATGTCACGCTAGTAGCACTGATATCCATGACAATCTCTCACAAACCGTCCCTATCATTAATTGACCTCGGGAGGTTTTCTGCACAGCATCCAGCATCCGTACAGGTCTAGTCAATGTAGATCTTTGCTGGGCCATCAAAATCATGTGAAATCAAGGAAACGTTTATTGTTTATTGTCAATGATGTGCCCATCTGCTGGTTTCCCCAAGAGAACGACCTTTATGAGTTCATCCTTACTTCTCCAGCAGTGTCCAGCATGCCTTGTTCGTCTCACTCAGGTGGTCTGTGTGATTGGAGGCAAGTGGCCGTATAACTGCTTTCTTGTAAGGTGTTGTTTCCCTGATTTATTTGATATAGCGCGCAGCATTTTTGCCCAGCTCCCATCTAGCTTACTCTCTAGGCTCTTCGTAAGGGTAAAAGTGGTGCGTGCGTGCAGCTATACAGTAGCACTGATACAACTACGGAAGTAGGAAGTATTTTCGCTTTAGCTATTCAGTGAGATCTCTTTAATTTGTCAGTGAGATCCCTTTTTAACATAGTGGGATATTAATGTGACAATAAACACGTTTCTTTTTCTTTCTTTTTTTCCGATTAAGCGACCATCAGTTGGCGTGTAAAGTGTCAATGTGTAAGAGCTCGTGTTCCAATGGGCGGAATTCGGTGTGACACATTTGTCAAGCTTAAACGATCTGAGCAGTTTACATTTCCATTACTTGTCAACGGGACAATGCTGAACTAGAAACCACTAAATCAAAATCACCTTTATAATCGTGCCCCTGTGCGAAGGTCGAATAACATTCACAAAGGCAACGTAGACGCCGCCAGGGTCCCCTAAATAAATAAAGACGCACTCTTCCAAATCAGCAAACACTTGCCGTATCGTAGAAACACGAACCAACATCTATATATTAATGGTTATTTCCTAGTTGAGTAATATGATATTACTGGGTGACCCAGAAAAAAACAGAACCCAAATTATTTATTTTCCCATTAAACTAACCCTAAACCCCAACCATAACCCTAACCCTTACCCTAAACCCTAACCCTAACCCTAAACCCTAACCTTAACCCTAACCCCCCTAGTTGAGTAACATAATATTACAGGGTGACCCAGAAAAAACAGAACCAACAAATTCTATAATAAAACTGTTAATTTTAATTTTAATTTTTAAAAAGTTCAAATCCAACAAGAGGTTGGGTTAGGGCCAGGGTTTAGGGTTAGGGTTATGGTTAGGGTTGGGGTTTAGGGTTAGTTTAATGGGAAAATAAATAAATAATTGGGTTCTGCTTTTTCTGGGTCTCTTATGTTACTCAACTAGGAAATAACCATATTAATACTCTCGTTCCTGAATCTTCCGACCGTTATCATCTTGCAACACCCCTCTGGTTAAAAATGAGAACGTCCAAATCGTCCAAGATGAAATGCAAAAATGTAAATACTGATTATCCTGTGTTGCTTATCTGCCGAATTCTTATTTCTTATGAGTGTCGTCACGCCAGCTAAAAAATAACCATTGCGTTTTTATTATAAAGAAAAAGGACATGCTACAGAGGAAAATGTAATAAGAAAGAAAGAAAGAGAGTAGGGAAAATATATAGAGAGGGGTGAGTGCGCGGAAGCCATAACACTAATCTGTTTCACTCGCATATAATGAAAAGATGAAAATAAGGAAAGATAGAAAAAAAGAGTGTGAAAGTTAAATCAAGATTATTATACTTTTTATATATTGAAGTATTTCATTATAACTCTTAAGTAAACATATCAAACGTTGTAATAATTAAATTATCATACTGTGGTATATCCACAGGGCCCGCTAGTTCAAATAAAAACGCACAAAGCCACATACCGACTTTCAGTATGTCTGTCTGTCTCTCTCTCTCAGTCTCCTTCTCTTCACCCTGTCGGCGGGGCTTAGAATACACTGACTGTATCCCCTACACACGGGTACGATTCCACTCAAAAGTGTTATCCTGGGTATGACACTAAACTGCGCCTGATGGTGAGGCTCTGGTTCTGGAGATCTGTGGAATATCACCTCAACATTAACATTACTTATAGTCCATTCTGAGTGTCACTTCCAGTTAAATATAGGCATAGACATACAAAAGAGTCAAGCTTAGATTACGCTGATTGCATTCTCTACACAGGGGTACGACCCCACCAAAAAAAGGGATGTCCTGGTACGACACTAAACTGCATCTGCTGGTGAGGCAAATGTTCTGAAGATCGGGGGGGGGGGACACACCTTTATTGCCATCACACCTAGGGCCACTCTGGCTCGGAGTGGTAGGATATGTTAAGGTCCTACATATGGTCCAATTAAATCTTTGTAAAAATTATTCCTATTCAATAGGAATACTTGATGCCATATAGCTCTAAATTCTTTGTATTAAGAACAACCATTCCTATCATTCATTGCTCCTGGGAGGTCCTCTATGTAGCATCCAGTATCTGCGCAGAGTTGATCAATGTACGTCTTTTCTGGACGGCATACTCTGGCGTGCCGATGTGACGGCTTTCACAGAAAAACGTCACAAATGAATTCATCCTTTCTTCTCCAGAAGTG
This sequence comes from Doryteuthis pealeii, assembly GCA_023376005.1. Classification (NCBI taxonomy): domain Eukaryota; kingdom Metazoa; phylum Mollusca; class Cephalopoda; order Myopsida; family Loliginidae; genus Doryteuthis; species Doryteuthis pealeii. The sequence goes on from CM042142.1 coordinate 53,415,238, forward strand.
CCCACGGTGTCTTGTTCGCCTCACACGGATGGTTTGTGTGAGATGAGGCAGGTGGCCGTACAGCTGTTTTCTCGTGGGGTGTTGTTTACATGTCTTGTTTAAGATTGAGCGCAGCATTCTTGTGCAGCTCCCATCTAGCTTATTCTCTAGGTGCTTCGTTAGGGTCCAAGTAGTGTAGCACTGATACAACTAAGGCTTGGAAGAATGTTCGCTACTTGAAACTATATAACTGAGTGCAAAGGAATTATAATTAAAGAGAAATAATTACTTGAAATTGGATAATTATTAGATACAAATACTTGAAACCACACAACTGTGAGCAAATTATTTGTATTTGATAGAAATACTTGATATCATATAAAAATGTTCAGAAACACATAAGAAAATGTATATACAAATATACATTATTTACAAAAATGTAAATATAAATATGCAATATATGCAATATGCAATATATATATATATATATATATATATATATATATATATATATATACTTTTGTGGCTGTCTAAATAATATACGTGGTCTGAAGAAGCTCGTGGGCCCTAAATACCCACGATGGAATTGGTCCATAACCACGATACCCATGGTGTTTAAGGCCTCGTTATTCACGAATATATATATATATATATATATATATATATATATATATATATGTGTGTGTGTGTGTGTGTGTGTGTGTGTGTGTGCCTCCCATGTGTTGATGTTGATGTGGCAACACCAACACCAACACATGGGAGGCTTGTGCAGAAGACCGTGTGACCTGGCACCTCCTCGTCAAACAAGAAACGAAAAGGAGTGAAAAAGAGAGGAAAGAAGCCGCCGCAGAAAAGAGAGCCAAAATGAAAGAGAGACAACAGCAACTCCAGCAAGCATCACCGTTTGTTTGCAGTCACTGCACCGGAGATTGCCATTCAAAAATTGGTCTGTTCAGCCACTCACGCAGTTGCAGATTAAAAACTAAAAAAGTGGACACCATACCATCGTCTTTAGTAGACGGAAAGCGACCATTATCAATATATATATATATGTATATATATGTGTGTGTGTGCGTGTGTGTGTGTGCGCGTGTGTGTGTGTGTGTTTAGGCAGCATTTTTTTCTTGTAGGATATATTGTTAAATAATGCAGCCATTTTTTGTCTGCAAGTTTTGTCCTTTGTTTTTCGTATTGCCGGATTATTTTTGTAATATCTGGCGAAAATTGGCTGATGTATTTGCCATATGTCATAGACCAAGTACTTTCCGCCCTATCGTGGGTCATCTCCAGGGTATTTTGAAACAGTACAACAATTATTCAACTATATATATAATATATATGTGGTGTGTGTGTGTGTGTGCGTGCGTGCGTGCGTGCGTGTGTGTGTGTGTGTGTGTGTGTGTGTGTTTAGGCAGCATTTTTTTCTTGTAGGCATATATTGTTACATAATGCAGCCATTTTTTGTCTGCAAGTATTGTCCCTTGTTTTTTCGTATTGCCGGATTATTTTTGTAATATCTGGCGAAAATTGGCTGATGTATTTGCCATATGTCATAGATCAAGTACTTTCCGCCCTATCGTGGGCCATCTTCAGGGTATTCTGAAACCGTACAACAATTATTTAACAATATATATATATATATATATATATATATGTGTGTGTATATATATATATGTATGTATGTATTTAATATATATATATATATATATATATATATATATATATATAATATATATTATCAGTTTTATCATATCTATTTACCTTCTTTTATCTCTCCCCATCTCGTTTCCTTTCTTTCTTTCTTTCTTTCTTCCATACTTCCTATCCTTCGTACTTTCTATGTATCTTTCTTTTCTCCCTTAAGTATTTT
>CM042142.1:53422086-53424586 GCA_023376005.1 Doryteuthis pealeii
TTGTCATACTTTATTCCTAATGCACTTTATCCAACATTTCTATCCAAGTTAAGGTAGCGCTGACAAGGAGTCAATGGGCGCTTGTTATTGACAGTTTCTCGCCTGTGCGATGTTTAGATCAAGGTATATATATTATATATATTATATATATATATATATATATATATATATATATATATAGAGAGAGAGAGAGAGAGAGAGAGAGAGAGGGAAGAGAGGGAGGGAGAGAGAGAGAATCGTCTATAAAAAGGCCCTCCTATAAAACGGACAAATCTCTATCTTTTAGGCATTTGCCTATATACATATGTATTGATAAGTTAAATTCTTCTTGCGTTTGTGAGTGTGCTGATGACCCTTTAGTTAGGAACTCTGACGGTTTCAATCCCGGCTGTAGGTAGCCTGCTAAATCTAGCCACACTGAGGAGACGTGATACGTCAAAACACGTTGTCTGTGAATGGCGAAAACTGGTCCCGATGATCCTAAACCCACAGCAGCACTTCTCTATTGTACTATAATGGAGGGTTGGGTGTAGTCCGTCTCATTCAAGAACGGGGGAATTTGTGCCCGAGCCTCATGTACCTGTGTGGGACCCCACGTTATACCGATTTGGTGTCGAGTTTGCCATAGTGGGGAGACAAAAATACTGGAATCAACGGCTAGTACCATGTTTCCAAAAAGTAAGACAGAACTCATATTAATTTTCACTTCGAAATATAACATTAGGGCTTATTTTCGGGGGATCTCTTATTCTTCACATTTTGAAAAACGATAATAAGAAATTGAAAATTACGAATTTTCTAAATAAACAGAAAATCCTTAAAAATGATCTACATTTATTTACCATTAACATGTTCTTTTATTTAAAAACTCATTAATGACAAATAAAAAATAATTATATCATCATATTCTGGAATGTTATTGCTCTCAACTAGGGCTTATTTTTAAGAGAAGGCTTATATTAAAATCATCCTGAAAAATCACGTAATATCTTATTTTGGAGGTAGGTTTTTATTTAGGGTGAACACGGTAATTGTTATCCATTGATTTCACGAGTTTAATTTAAAAGCAATGAGAAAATAAACTACACAGATAAAACAGCTATTATTTTTAAAAGTATGAACTCAAAAAATTTCCCCCAAATAAATACAAATTTAACAAAGCTAACGTATTATCTTAACTTTTGAATTTTGATTTATTTCAATTTCTTTTGCTAATTTTTTATTTATTCATTTTTCTAGGAAGATATGCATTAGATTTTCACAGTCTCAGATACTACACTCTGAGCATTGGCGAAGTAGTCGGTATCAGTTTAATTAGGAAAATTTACCAATCAAAGACGGGAGTAACGGAAAATGATGGAAGAGTTAGTTTCAAAGTTGTTCTATTTTTCAATCATACCCCCTCTGTTCAAAATCTTTTTATCTACATTCTTATTCAGTTTCATTAGCCTTTCTAATTTAATATGATATTTTATTTAACTCAAATACTTGCACCCTCCGGGTGCATATATTTGCTAGTATATATAACTATTATATATATATGCACTCACAATCCCAAGTCTATATACATATCCATTGATATGAGTTATGAGTAGCACAGGGATCTGTGCGGTAAAGTAAGGAGCTGGTGGTAGGTGTGGCGCTCCACCTCAGATGCTAAAATAATCTCCTTGGTCTAGCGCTAGTGAAAAGGGGATAGACTCCCTCGCTGTCTGGCTGATACCGACATTAGGCCGCCCCGACGACTTTACTTTATTTACTTATATACATATTCATTTCAGAGTACAGATATATAACCAATATGTATTTTACATGCACACTTAAATATTTAATTACAAACATATACACTCATCTTCGTATCTGCAAGAGTGCGATGTAGAGAGAGAGAAGAGAGAGAGAGAGAGAGAGAGAGAGAGAGAGAGAGAGAGAGAGAGAGTAAATATATATTATATATTATATATGTATCAGTGTGAATATGTTTGGGGAGGGTTCTCGTCCATCGATTTTTAGTATTTTGTTATTGTGTACTCGATTCTATACAGAACCCATAACTTGATGGTCTTGTGCCGGACATACATTCTGTTTTTAGTAAATATCGACCTAACAGTAATGATTGTGCATTTGTTGGTGTTTGTGTTGTATTCCTTTCCCTCCATATTTTTACTGCTGACCCGGATTTACGCTGGTATCCTTTCCGTAACCCCCCCACACACACACCTGCAATACAATCGAAGTCGTCTCTCACGTTGATACTTTATGCTGTAATTAAAATTGTTATAATAAAACCAGTCGGTTCGCATTCGTATACATTAAACAAATATCTGCATGCAGACATGTTCTGAGTATTTCTTGGATCCACTTGCCTCCGAGCTTGCTCTCATAACCCTCCCCCCTCTCTCTCTCTCTCCTCCCGTTTCTCTTTCTCTTTCTCTCTCTCTCTCTCTCTGCCTTCTTTTTTCTACCTCTCTGCTCCTGTCACTGTCTCCCCTCTCTCCTCCTC
>CM042142.1:53429586-53438347 GCA_023376005.1 Doryteuthis pealeii
ATAGATTACAGACAGACAGACACCACGTCAGTTGTGAGATAGGGAAGATACAGGCTGGCATAGTAGATTAGATGATAGATAGATAGATAGATATGAACAGACTAAGATAAATAGAAAGACAGATAGATACGAAGAAGACTGCGATAGATGTTAATATCTCCCTCTTCTATCTTTCACAGTCTCTTCGTATCTATCTAATGACTGAGATAGATGGATAGACTGCTACGAGAGCTGTGAGTAGTCATACTAGATCGAAGGTGTTAGAGAGATAGAGGGATATATAGATAGATAGGGAGATACAGACTGTATAGATAGATAGATAGATAGATAATAGTAATAGATAGATATTCCGGTACATTTCTAGATTTGTAGATGGAGAGGTCGATAGTTTTGTAAAAGTTGTATTTGATGTATGTATAGTATTTCAAGCATATGAGTGGCTTGAACTGTTATTAACTAAACGATAATGATTTTTACTTATTCCATTAAGGTCTTATCTCTCTCTCTCTCTCTCTCTTCTCTCGACTCCCTCCACAATTCTCTCTCTCTCGTCTCTCTCTGCTCTTATTATCTATCTATCTATCTATCTGTCATGTTGTGGTGTGTGTTGTGTGTGTGTATCTATCTGCCTCTGCATGACAAGATAGTTTTTATTTTATTTTAGTAATCTTTCAGCAGGTGGACTGGTCTCCCTAAATTGTTTTGTTTCGAAGTGTACACGTTAGTCTAGAAACCATGCATATGATTTGTTGTATTTTAACGGCATGTCACCCCCAGTGGGGTTATTTTATGCGGAGACGTTTTTGTTCTATTCTTCCGTTACGCATGTTATCACACTTTTCTTTTTTCTCAATTATTTTTAAACGACATTTTTTGAAACTCATTTTTTTTTTTAATTTACGCACTACCCCGCGTAATACCAACTCCAAGGTCAGGTGGACCTGGGAGTATGGTGATCAGGCCGGGATATTCACACTACCCCTAAGCTAGTAACACAAATTGGACATTTCACATTAGATAAAGTTTAACGTCATACCAGGATAACGGTAACCATACACTGACCAAACTCGCTTCACATTTATGGTGTCATAATTGTTTTAGCAGACCCTGTAAGCTTGAATAAGGACCGTTCAACTAATTCAAGGGGGCCAAGTGGAAAATGTACCAGTGACTGTTGGTAACCCTGACCTCGCTAGAGGCGATAATCTATGCGCGCATGAGAGACAGCGTGATTAGTTTAAGACAATTGAGATTCAATCTAACTTTGGAGCAGAGAGGAAGTGCTTCTCTCTGCTGAAGTTGATTCTGCTCCGCGCGGGAAAACATGAGCTAATAAAGAAGCTTGGTTGGCAACAAAATGTTTTGTAGTTCATTAAATTAAACGCAAGCAAAGCCCAACAGAGGCTCTTAGAAGACTCAACTCTCTTAGTTAGAAAGTCAAGTCCAAACTAGACGAAATGTCGGCCAGAGAAGAAGAAGAGTAAACAGAAGACAGGAAAACATGGCAACTAGAAGCAGAAAATTTAGTAATACCAAGTAATTCTCTCTTTCTCTCTCCCTCTCTTTCTCTCTCTCTCTCTCTCTCTCCTCTCTCTCTCTGTCAGTCTCTCCTCTCTCCTCATGAAGGACTCTCGCTCAGAACTAATACTCTCTCCTCACCGTTTATATATCTGAATGTTTGATGTACGATGTTTGATGGGTGCAGAACACAACAGGTAACCGATGTATCCACCAAATGACGCTCCGATTGATAAAATCAAAAGCAAATCTAATTCTGTCACTTTATTAAGGCATCTATATATTAATACTCGTGTTCCTTAATTGTACAAACATTATCGTCCTTGCACCCCCTCTGGTTAAAATGAGAACCGTCCAAATCGTCCAAAATGAAATGCAAAATGCAAAGATGTAAATCCTGATTATGTTGCTTATCTGCCGGATTCTTATTTCTTATGAGTGTCGTCTCCTCAGCTAAATAATAGACCATTTCGTTTTTATTATAAACAAAGAAAAGGTAATAAAAGCACATGCTTCACAAAAATATAAAAAAGAAAGAAAGAAAGAAAGATAGAAAGATAGTATGGGAACGATAGAGAGAAGGAGTAAGCGCGCGGAAGCGATAACGTTATTCTGTTTCAATCGAATATGATAAAAGATGAAAACAAAGGAAAGAAAAAAAAAAGTGTAAAAGAGAAAGTTAAATAATGTTGTTATTCATCTTTATTTACATATTGAACTATTTAGCAATAACTCTTAAGTAAACATATCAAAAGTTGTAATGACTAAATTATGATACTGTTATATATCCACAGTCCCTGCCTAGTATAAATATAATTGGTTGCTGTGAGAGAATAAACTGAATAAATGTCGAATCCTTGCTGCATTTTTACCTGAACATAAAATGACTGACAACTGGCGCACAGACCAATTGACTGGCGAAGTGGTCGCATAAGAAAAATTGGTGGAGACAGAGACAGAGAGAAACAGATAGACAGACAGGCATACAGATAGATGGGTTAGGGAGAAAAAGGCACGGGAGCTGATAGATGATAGACTTGATGGATAGAACGATGAAGACAGATAGACTGACAGGTGGGAGAATTAGGCTAGCAATTTAAGAGCCATACAATCGATATATCGAACGGTGGGACAAACAACAGTAAGCGACCGGAACGAAGATGATTACTTTGATTACAACCTTTTATTTAGTGTCTTCAACATTCACACACACACACATACACACACAACACACAACACACACTATATATATATATATATATTACACACAATATATATATATATATATATTATATATATATAAAGTAAGTAAAATCGTCGGGGCAGCCTAAAATGTCGGTATCAAAGCCAGACAGCGAGGGAGTCTATCCCCTTTTCACGTTGCGCTAGACCAGAAGATTATTTTAGCGTCTGAGGTGGAGCGCCACATCTACCATCAGCTCCTTACTTTACCGCACAGATCCCTGTGATACTCATAACGCTGAGTTGGCGAGGGCCGGTATCGAACTAGGAACCTTGTGGTTTCTAGCCGAACGCTCTACAGACTGAGCTATCCCGGCCCTTACCAACCCCTCCGCACAAGCAGGATGCAACAAAAGGTTAGTTAATTTTCTTAACGCGAAGTTTAACAGGTTTTTGAATTCATAGTTTATTTTCTCCTAGACTGGTTACCTAGCCAATGTTAAGGAGCCCAGACTGCTCTACATATTTACGCATAGCTTGGAGGGATACTAGAATGCATGCTTTCTCAAGGGTGTTAGCGCTATGTGAAAACGCAAAAGCCTCTTCCAGGATTTGAACTCGGGTCGACGAGTCCATTTCCTACGACTCCTACCATTACATCACGTGCCTCCAGGAGATGTATATAAGCCTGATTCCTAGGACCCACTTCGGAGACAACACCTCCCCACTGCTCAAAAAACCTAAAGAGCAAATAGCATTCAGTGGCGCTATAGATGAAAGCCGATACATAAGAGCAATTTCTGGATACACCAATCATCGTAAGTAGGTTGATTGGGCTGGTTAGCTGGTTGGCTGGTTGGATTTTACGGCTGCGTGCTGTCTTGAATTGACACGAAGGAGGCAGCACACAGAAAGAAAAAAAACCACTTACTTATAGCGCAAACCATCCAAATACACTGCTGGAGAAGAAAGGACGAACTCATAGATGGATCCCTATAGAATGGACACACCAGTAGAGGCTGACCTACATCAAAATCAGATTATGCGCGGATTTCTGGATGCCGTGTGCAAGACCTGTCAGAGGCGATGACTGATAGGGACGAGTGTTGAGAGAGAAAAAGAGAGCGATCCAGTGATGATGATGATGATGAATGATGATGATGATGATATATGTGTGTGTTAAAATAGCGAAGACAGGGGTGAAGCCTTGGTCTGGTGATCACATAGGCTAGAAACTGACAGTCACCAAGTGTCGTTGACTCAGTGTCTACGCTATTCTAACATTGACGTATCTGCTCAGTCACCGGTATCCAGCGCTCTTTAGTAAACTATTATTATTATTATTATTATTATTATTATTATTATTATTATTATTATTAATTATTGTTCAGACGTCCTTATGAGTTTTTCACATCAGCGTTAGCTGATGGCCTTTCAATGGGAGTCGAGAGACAACAAGTCTCCTCAGGTCTCCAGGACTCTTCTGGTATTCTGGCAGATTGCAGCAGTGGCAGTATTCTGGATGGTCTCGATTATTCTCCCTCTGGTTTCCAGATTTTCCAAACTTTTTTCCAATCTTTTTGGGATTGTTCCAAGTGCACCACTTGTGGGTTTTTTCACATCAGCGTTAGCTGGTGGTATTTCACTAGCGTCTGAGTGACAACAATTCTCCTCAGGTCGCCAGGAACTCTTCTGAGTATTTTAGCCGACATGGCACGTTTTTTAATTAAGAATGCCATTCCAATATCTTTGCTGTATATTCTAATGGTTTGTATCAGGGTTTCTAGTACTTTTTGATTTTTTGCAATTTTGTTTATATCATCCATATAAGGGGGTTTATTTTTTCCTGTACTTAGTGAATTTGAAACCCCCTTTACATTTTCTAAGTATGCTATTAAATAGCATCATTTTTATAATGAATGGTAGTCGTGATAGTGAGTCTCCTTGGAAAATACCTCTTTGGATTTTTATTTCTGTCAGGGATTGTCCTTCTGCTTTTAATCGGACTCTCCTGTTTCCCATGACTTTTTTTGGTGAAATTTACGATGTTGTTGGATATTTTGTACATTTTTAAACATTCGATAATCCAGGCAATGCGAGACCAAAATCATAAGCCTGTCTGTAGTCGATCCATGCATTGCAATATTTTTGCGCCTATTTTTAACCTCTTTAAGGATATTTTTGATCTATATAAAGGTAAGTCATGTGTTCCCTTTTTTTCTTTCTCTGCGGCATCCTTTCTGTTATTTGGAAAAAGATAAACGCCAATTAAGTGAAAAATAATATTTCTTGTTTTTATTACCGCAGTCAACATTTCCACAATCGAGTAGACAAGTTACTTGTCTTAAATTGCTAGGGATGGTTTCTTTTTATGGATCTTTCTGGATTAGGGTAGTTATTCCTTTTATCATCCATTCGGGTACATTATTTATTTTATGCAACTGTTCAGTTGTTGGGGCCATTCTCTTCGTGGGTGGAAGTGAATTTTTATTGTAACAGAATCCATGTATGCCATCATGGCCTGGTGTTTTCCAGTTTGCTACTTTCTTGAGTGTTGCTCTAAGCGTAATTATGTGTATACTTGCTACGGTTCCTTCTCAATTTCCTTCAGTTCATTTTTTAATATCATTATCCATTTTGATGTTTAGTTGTGTTCTTTTTTTTTCTCCCTTATATTGCGCCCAAAAATATTTTGTTTCTATTGCATCTGGTTTGTGTTTGTTTTTGATCTACCAATTTTTATTCATACAATTATTATCATTATTATTATTATTATTATTATTATTATTATTATTATTTCACTCCATTCGAGTTTTTCAACACCTGCAGAAGCCGGTGGTTTTCACTGGGGCTGAGTGACGCAAAGTCTCCTCATGTCTCCTAGGGCTCTTCTGAGTATTCCTGCCGATCTCATAATGCTGTAGTCTGGATGGTCTCGATTCTTCCCTCCGGTTTTTAATTTATCCAGACTCCTTTCTAACCGTTTGGGTTGTGCCAAGGGGCCCCAATCACAATCAGCAACGAAACCTTACCCTCATGTTTCCACAGTTTTTTTTTAGTTCTCTGGCAAGGTCTAAGTATTTATCCGATTTTTTCGTTTTTCTTTCATTTTCACTCTGTGATCAGCCGGGACGGCAAGTCCACGAGATAACAAATCTTCCTCTTCTTGTCAACCAAGACAAGAATCTGGTCTCCTGGGCCGGGATTAGGTGAATCCGTCTATTATTTTATTATTTATTATTATTATATTATTAATTATTATTATTATTATTTCACGCCTTGTGAGTGTTTAAAATCACCAGTATTAGCTGATGGTCTTTCATCTGGAGTCTGAGTGACAACAAGTCTACCTCAGGTCATAGATGGTAAGTTTTTCACTGGCGTCAGAGTGATAGCAAGTCCCCTCAAGTTTCCAGGACTCTTCTGAGTATTCTAGCTGTTTTTAATAATGGGGGATATCGGTTCATCCTCTGATCTTCAATTTCTCCATTCTTTTTTTTTCAAACCATTAATTGACTGTTTCAAGGGCACCTTCAATCCTTAGGAAACTTCAGATTTTTTCAGTTCTCTAGTAAGGTCCAGGAAGATTTTTAGTGAGTTAAATTTTTCACTTGCGCCCCATATACCTTCTACCACACACTGAGATAACCATTAATATATATATATATATATATATATATATATATTATATGTATGTTACCTTAAAAGTAATTTATATATATATATATATAATTTAATATTGATAAAATAGTTTACTATATTTATGAGTAAAGAAGTGTTCAATATCGTTGATTAGTGCATATATATCTAATTCCGTAGTAATTTATATCTTTTCTAGCTCTCTTCTCTCTCTACTCTCTCTCTCTCTCTCTATATATACTATATATATATATATATATATATATATATATAATAATATATATTAATTTGGTAAAGTCTTATTTACTCGGGGTCAATGTACGGGTGAAATTTCTCCAAATGAGCCATAATTATATATATTATAATACATGTTTGCTTAAAAAAACACAGGCAACGTTCATTTTTTATTGACTTTTTTCTTCTTGTCAGCCTAATAAGATTTCTTAAGTTTTGGGTTCAATTCCTTTTTTTTTTTAAATCTTCGACTGTCACGTCTATATCACCTGGAACCACCGAGGGGAGAATTTCGAAGAATTTTTATGTAAACAATTGAAATCAAACTTGAAAAATGTTGTAAGACGACAGAAAAAAAAAATGCTTAAAAAATGTTCAAAGCAATCTTCGTCTGCAGTTTTTTTTAATGTAACATGCTTAAGTTAAAGACTTTTTCACCACACACACCACACACACAACACACACACACACCACTGTCACACACCTACAGATATATATATAGTATATATATATATATATATATATATATATTTGTGTGTGTTTGTGTGTGTTTGTGTGTGATACCGGATAGAGGAAAGTCAACGACGCTTGGTTTATGACAGTCTCGCCTATGTGATTTTTCAGAGACTTTTAAAGAGGTTTGAAATCCATAGGCGAGAAACTTTATATTCGCTACCCTAATTAGATATACATACTAAATATCAATGATATTGCGCAATTTTTACTTTATAATATGGCAAACTATGATATTCTCTCTCTCTCTCTTCTCTCTCTCTCTCTCCTCTCTCTCCTCTCTCTCTCTCTCTCTGTTCTGTCTGTCTATCTGTCTGTCTGTCTGTCTCTCTCCCTCTCTTGGTTTCAACGCAGCGTATAGCTTGTTTATCATTAGAAACAATCGATATATATATATATATATATATATATATATATATATATATTATATTGAAGGTTAAGTAAACAAACAAATGTTTTTCATCTTTATATGCTTTTAAGCCGACAATTCTTGGAGGATATGTGCTTAATATAAGTCATACCTAAATTTTGAAAATTATTAGTTAATAATTAAATGAATATTAGGCGGGCATATATGTTCAAATGTAAGGCTGACATTTTCTCGATTCGTTTAAGGCCTTCATTTGAACATATTGCCGGCCTAGTTCATTAATTATTAACTAATTAATTTCAAATTAGGCACGACTTCAATTAAGACATATCCTCAAAAAAAAAAAAAAAAAAAAAAAAAAATATATATAATATATAATATATATATAACACATTTCAAGGAATGTTCAAACAAAAGTTGTCACACGTCGGTGCAGATCCCGAAGCAAAAAACAATATGTGCCAATCTAAATGCAACCAGCTCCTAGGAAAATGTGTTTCCGTCCCTTTTCTAATGAATTTGACACCTGCAATGAAGACCGGGAAATTGATCGGCTGAAAAACTGTCAGAATCATAATGACACTATTCAAAATCACTAGATAGCCACGTTATTGACTGTCACTTACATCCATTTATGTTCATGGCAACCTGCCCTCTGCCATTTTTCTTAACTGTTTTGTTGTTGTTTTGTTGTTTCCTTTGCCCGCTTCAATCAGTCTAGTGACCGCCCTCCCCCGCGACCTCAGCCTTTTATGTTCCTTCTCATTCTTTCTTTTACTCGCTGTTTAAAGTCACGCCGGTCAGCTTTATACCGATGATGGATTTTAATTTGCGCAGATATGGCAAAAAATGTTGAGCTTCTCGGTCACCATCCCGCAGATGCCGCCAGGTGAGGTGTTAGTTGAACCTGTCGAAAATAAATAAAACAGTGGTACCTTGACTTACGAAGTTGAAATAGGTTCTGCTCGTAACTCATTTCCTCGTTTAATCAAAATCAATTTTCCCAACTGACATAAACTTGAAATATATTAATCCGTTCCATAACCTGCAATAAAAAAACACCCCAATTTTCTTTGTTACTTTTAAAAAATCGTTTTGCCTACTTTAAGCCGATTATAACCTCTAGCTTTGCCAACCACTGTGATCCTAGCGCGTAAACCCCATGCAGCGGTTTTCTCTTCACGTATCACTTGTTTACACTGAAATAGAACCTTTATTCGAATAGAATGAGTTTGAAGTGAGTAGATAAGTTGAAAACTTTGCAATATTAGGTTATCACTTCGCCCATCGCTTTCTCGTTCTATA
>CM042142.1:53438447-53445947 GCA_023376005.1 Doryteuthis pealeii
AAAAAGAAAGGAGGAGGGAAGTAGACTTAGATATAAGCTCGGAACAGGTGGCTGTTAACGGCACTGTTGCTGCACTGATATGAGCGAGCCATCCTTTGCGGGATTTCTTGTAGAATTATTTTCTATAATTATCGAATCTTATTCGATACATGCATTTATAATTGCCTTCAAGCAGAAATATAAATAATAATTTATTCAACTTGCTTCTATAAAAAACACACATCCAAAAATCTTATTCACTTCGCCGAAGAGCTAAACGGCCGTGTTTGTTTACTAAATAAACGTCTACTTGCCTGCTATGGCAGGGGCGTGTAATGTTTCATCATTGACAAGGTTAATTTCGCAGGGATTGTTCGCTATGTACGCGGCCGAACGATATGGTCTCTGACTATGCCTGTGAAGTCCCGGTTTCGATTCCTGTCGGAGGGGAGTCGTTAGTATAACATCGCTGAAGAGACTTAATAAAGTCGAAACAGTCTGTACGGTGTTCTGCATAGCGAGCCATCCTTTGCGGGATTTTCTTGTCAAGATTTTTTCTATAATTATCGAATCTTATTCGATACATGCATTTATAATTGCCTTCAAGCAGAAATATAAAATAAATATTTATTCAACTTGCTTCTATAAAAAAAAACACACATCCAAAAATCTTATTCACTTCGCCGAAGAGCTAAACGGCCGTGTTTTGTTTAAAATAAACGTCTACTTGCCTGCTATGGCAGGGGCGTGTAATGTTTCATCATTGACAAGGTTAATTTCGCAGGGATTGTTCGCTATGTACCGGCGGCCGAACGGATATGGTCTCTGACTATGCCTGTGAAGTCCCGGTTTCGATTCCTGTCGGAGGAGTCGTTAGTATACATCGCTGAAGAGACTTAATAAAGTCGAAACAGTCTGTACGGTGTTCTGCATAGCGAGCCATCCTTTGCGGGATTTCTTGTCAAGATTATTTTCTATAATTATCGAATCTTATTCGATACATGCATTTATAATTGCCTTCAAGCAGAAATATAAATAATAATTTATTCAACTTGCTTCTATAAAAAACACACATCCAAAAATCTTATTCACTTCGCCGAAGAGCTAAACGGCCGTGTTTGTTTACTAAATAAACGTCTACTTGCCTGCTATGGCAGGGGCGTGTAATGTTTCATCATTGACAAGGTTAATTTCGCAGGGATTGTTCGCTATGTACCGGCGGCCGAACGGATATGGTCTCTGACTATGCCTGTGAAGTCCCGGTTTCGATTCCTGTCGGAGGGGAGTCGTTAGTATACATCGCTGAAGAGACTTAATAAAGTCGAAACAGTCTGTACGGTGTTCTGCATAGCGAGCCATCCTTTGCGGGATTTTCTTGTCAAGATTATTTTCTATAATTATCGAATCTTATTCGATACATGCATTTATAATTGCCTTCAAGCAGAAATATAAATAAAATTTATTCAACTTGCTTCTATAAAAAAACACACATCCAAAAATCTTATTCACTTCGCCGAAGAGCTAAACGGCCGTGTTTGTTTACTAAATAAACGTCTACTTGCCTGCTATATGCAGGGGCGTGTAATGTTTCATCATTGACAAGGTTAATTTCGCAGGGATTGTTCGCTATGTACCGGCGGCCGAACGGATATGGTCTCTGACTATGCCTGTGAAGTCCCGGTTTCGATTCCTGTCGGAGGGGAGTCGTTAGTATACATCGCTGAAGAGACTTAATAAAGTCGAAACAGTCTGTACGGTGTTCTGCATAGCGAGCCATCCTTTGCGGGATTTTCTTGTCAAGATTATTTTCTATAATTATCGAATCTTATTCGATACATGCATTTATAATTGCCTTCAAGCAGAAATAAAATAATAATTTATTCAACTTGCTCTATAAAAAAACACACATCCAAAAATCTTATTCACTTCGCCGAAGAGCTAAACGGCCGTGTTTGTTTACTAAATAAACGTCTACTTGCCTGCTATGGCAGGGGCGTGTAATGTTTCATCATTGACAAGGTTTTTCGCAGGGATTGTTCGCTATGTACCGGCGGCCGAACGGATATGGTCTCTGACTATGCCTGTGAAGTCCCGGTTTCGATTCCTGTCGGAGGGGAGTCGTTAGTATACATCGCTGAAGAGACTTAATAAAGTCGAAACAGTCTGTACGGTGTTCTGCATAGCGAGCCATCCTTTGCGGGATTTTCTTGTCAAGATTATTTTCTATAATTATCGAATCTTATTCGATACATGCATTTATAATTGCCTTCAAGCAGAAATATAAATAATAATTTATTCAACTTGCTTCTATAAAAAAACACACATCCAAAAATCTTATTCACTTCGCCGAAGAGCTAAACGGCCGTGTTTGTTTACTAAATAAACGTCTACTTGCCTGCTATGGCAGGGGCGTGTAATGTTTCATCATTGACAAGGTTAATTTCGCAGGGATTGTTCGCTATGTACCGGCGGCCGAACGGATATGGTCTCTGACTATGCCTGTGAAGTCCCGGTTTCGATTCCTGTCGGAGGGGAGTCGTTAGTATACATCGCTGAAGAGACTTAATAAAGTCGAAACAGTCTGTACGGTGTTCTGCATAGCGAGCCATCCTTTGCGGGATTTTCTTGTCAAGATTATTTTCTATAATTATCGAATCTTATTCGATACATGCATTTATAATTGCCTTCAAGCAGAAATATAAATAATAATTTATTCAACTTGCTTCTATAAAAAAACAACATCCAAAAATCTTATTCACTTCGCCGAAGAGCTAAACGGCCGTGTTTGTTTACTAAATAAACGTCTACTTGCCTGCTATGGCAGGGGCGTGTAATGTTCATCATTGACAAGGTTAATTTCGCAGGGATTGTTCGCTATGTACCGGCGGCCGAACGGATATGGTCTCTGACTATGCCTGTGAAGTCCCGTTTCGATTCCTGTCGGAGGGGAGTCGTTAGTATACATCGCTGAAGAGACTTAATAAAGTCGAAACAGTCTGTACGGTGTTCTGCATAGCGAGCCATCCTTTGCGGGATTTTCTTGTCAAGATTATTTTCTATAATTATCGAATCTTATTCGATACATGCATTTATAATTGCCTTCAAGCAGAAATATAAATAATAATTTATTCAACTTGCTTCTATAAAAAAAACACACATCCAAAAATCTTATTCACTTCGCCGAAGAGCTAAACGGCCGTGTTTGTTTACTAAATAAACGTCTACTTGCCTGCTATGGCAGGGGCGTGTAATGTTTCATCATTGACAAGGTTAATTTCGCAGGGATTGTTCGCTATGTACCGGCGGCCGAACGGATATGGTCTCTGACTATGCCTGTGAAGTCCCGGTTTCGATTCCTGTCGAGGGGAGTCGTTAGTATACATCGCTGAAGAGACTTAATAAAGTCGAAACAGTCTGTACGGTGTTCTGCATAGCGAGCCATCCTTTGCGGGATTTTCTTGTCAAGATTATTTTCTATAATTATCGAATCTTATTCGATACATGCATTTATAATTGCCTTCAAGCAGAAAATTAAATAATAATTTATTCAACTTGCTTCTATAAAAAAACACACATCCAAAAATCTTATTCACTTCCGAAGAGCTAAACGGCCGTGTTTGTTTACTAAATAAACGTCTACTTGCCTGCTATGGCAGGGGCGTGTAATGTTTCATCATTGACAAGGTTAATTTCGCAGGGATTGTTCGCTATGTACCGGCGGCCGAACGGATATGGTCTCTGACTATGCCTGTGAAGTCCCGTTTCGATTCTGTCGGAGGGGAGTCGTTAGTATACATCGCTGAAGAGACTTAATAAAGTCGAAACAGTCTGTACGGTGTTCTGCATAGCGAGCCATCCTTTGCGGGATTTTCTTGTCAAGATTATTTTCTATAATTATCGAATCTTATTCGATACATGCATTTATAATTGCCTTCAAGCATATATATATATATATATATATATATATATATATATATATATATATATATATATATATATATATATATATATATATATATATATATATATATATATATATATATATATATATATATATATATATATATATAATATATATATATATATATATATATATATATATATATATAATATATATAATAATATATATATATATATATATATATATATATATTATATATATATATATATATATATATATATATATATATATATATATATATATATATATATATATATATATATATATATATATATATATATATATATATATATATTCTGTGGGTGACGATGGCCGAGCGGTTAAGCTGTCTGACTGCTGTTGAATCGATCGGAGTTCTATACCGGTTGTAGGTAGCTCACAAAAATATCTAGCCACACTGAAGAGACTTGATAAGTCGAAACACGGATCTGTGGATTACTATATATATATATACATATGTGTGTGTGTTTGCGTATAAGCACATATGTATAGATATAAAACTCATATACTCTTTCTCTCTCTCTCTCTCTCTCTCACACACACACACACTCTCTCTCTGTCTCTATCTCTATCTCTGTTTCTCTCTGTCTCTGTCTCTCTCTCTATATATATATATATTGGGAGATTATGTGCTTAATTAAAGTCATACCTAATTTGTTTACGCTTTACATTTAAACTGATATGTACGCCTAATTCATTTAATTATAATTAATTAATTAACAAATTAGATATGACTTTAATTAAGCACATAATCTCCAAAAAATTGTCGGCTTCGCTTGACCACTTCATATATATATATATATATATATATATTATATATATATATATATGAATTAAGGTAGCATCCACAATATACATATATTTGTGTGTATGTGTGTGTGTGTGTGTGCGAGAGAGAGAGAGAGAGAGAGAGAGAGAGAGAGAGAGAGAGAGAGAGAGAGTGGAGGGAGATAAGGAATAGAAAAGGAAGAAAAAAAAACAAATTTCCTTCTCAGTGTAAGCTTTCGATAAAACCAACAAAGGCTGACACAATCCTTAGTTCAACAAGAACACAATAGATCGTCTACCTGCAACGCTGGCTTATCATTCACTTATAAGTAAATGTTTTCTTCCTCTTTTTCTTTTCTTTTTTTTTCTCTCTCACAAAGAACATCCATAAAATCACGTTAATGCACACTGTCTTTCTATTATAATCGCATGTAGACCCACTTGCATACTTACATATACAGTCCTAAAAAATGTATACTAATGTAGACTAATATATTTCTTTTTTTATATATTTCTTTCTTTTCTTGGCGAGAATGAACATTAACCTTTTGTCGGAACAATATACCGAAGTGAAGCTGGAAATTTGTCAATTTAAAAGCGGACGAATGAAAACATAGAAAGGAATTTAAACAGGAAGTACGGCGCGAATTTTAAGTACCCCCATAAATTTGAAATCACGGTTGGTTCTGAAAAAGAAAAAATCATATATACAAACTAAAAACGGAAAGACACGAACTCCTAAGAGTCCCAAAATATAAAAAAAAATCAAGAAATTTTTAAAATGCTCAAAATGACACAATCACCGTTGATCATGCCTATTGGTCCACAGAATATTTCGGTTAATTTTGACATTTAGACAAGTGTATGTCAGATGGTACTTTGATACATTCTTTTTCATAGTCAATGGTACTTGAATACAATCTTTTTCATAGTCAACGGGTACTTTAGATACATTCTTTTAATAGTCAAAAGGTACTTTGAATACATTCTTTTCATAGTCAAAGGGTACTTTGAATACATCTTTTTCATAGTTAACGTACTTTGAATACATTCTTTTTCATAGTCAATGGTACTTTGAATACAATCTTTTTCATAGTCAACGGGTACTTTAGATACATTCTTTTAATAGTCGAAGGGTATTTTGAATACATTCTTTTCATAGTCGACGGGTGTTACTGAATACATTCTTTTTCATAGTTAACGGGTACTTTGAATACATTCTTTTCATAGTCAATGGGTACTTTGAATACAATCTTTTTCATAGTAAATGGGTACTTTAAATACATTCTTTTTCATAGTCAACGGGTACTTTAAATGCATTCTTTTTCATAGTCAACGGGTACTTTAAATGCATTCTTTTTCATAGTCAACGGGTACTTTGAATACGTTCTTTTCCATAGTCAACGGAATACGTTCTTTTTCATAGTCAACGGGTACTTTGAATACGTTCTTTTTCATAGTCAAAGGGTACTTTGAATGAAATCTTTTTCATAGTAAACGGGTACTTTGAATGCAATCTTTTTCATAGTAAACGGGTACTTTGAATACAATCTTTCTCATAGTCAACGGGTACTTTGAATACATTCTTTCTCATAGTCAACGGGTACTTTGAATACATTTTTTTTATAGACAACAGGTTCTTTGAATACATTCTTTTACATAGTCAACGGGTACTTTGATATATATATATATATATATATATATATATATATATATATATATATATATATATATATTAACATTATATTATATTATATTTTAAACACCCACGGACGCTCGATTTTCATTCAACAATTTTTAGATAGACTGACCGACAAAGCAAAAGAGTCTCGTAGATTTCCTAATTTCTGTGATAAATTTATTTTTCCTCAAACCAAAGAGATCGAAACATTGGAGCGTAGGCGAAATAAACATTGCTCATTTTATGAAAATGTGTTTTTTCAATTTTTCATAATATTACATACTGTCTGATTCACTTCCATTTTTTCTTCACACAAACACACACACACACACACACACACACACACACATACATACAAATATTATATATATATATATATATAATATATATATATATATTTGGAGAGAGAGTTACGAAAAAACGTGACCCGTTGGGTCACCCATTGAGCTCGGATTAAATTGTTGGAAAAATCGCGTGATAATATTAGTTTGCTAATTTAAAGTTTTCCCAAACTGTCAAAATAAGTTAACGGTCCACACTGATGTGCCTGTATGCTGGTTTCCATAGAAAAATGTCACGAGTTTGTCCTTGATCCTCCGGCACTGTCCAGCATGTCTTATTCATCTTACTCGGATGGTTTGTGTGATAAGTGGCAAGTGGCTATATAACTGCTTTTTCGTGGTGTGTTGCTTCCACAACTTTAAAAAAATTACATACTGCATTCTTGTGTAGTTTCCATCTAGCTTATTCTCTAGGCGCTATGTTAGTGTCCAAGTGGTGCAGTCGTACAGTAGCAACGATACAACTATAGCTTGGAAGAAAACTTTTTTCACTTAAAGGGAGGGGAATCAACGTTTGCTACCTTGAATAAAATTCCATAATTTTCGGGGAAAACGCCTTCAAACAGCTAAGGAGTTCATAAGTAGAATAGGTCGGATTTTCAGCAGGCATCACATAGCGTTGTTTTTAAGGCAGGAGGCCAGGACGCATTTATGCAATATGCGCCAAAATTCTGGCAGTATAATTTAATGAAGAAGAAATATGGCCCGATAATTTAAAAGATGTAAATAAATTTAAGTGAAATTAAATGTATATGGCGATTAAAGTAAAC
>CM042142.1:53453447-53455947 GCA_023376005.1 Doryteuthis pealeii
TATCAGCGAGGGAGTCTATTTCCTTTTAACTAGCGCTAGGCCAAGGAGATGATTTTTGCGTCTGAGGTGGAACGCCACACCTACCATCAGCTCCTCACTTTACCGCACAGATCTCTGTGCTACTCATACGCTGAGTTGGCGAGGACCGGTATCGAACCAGGAACATTGTGATTCCTAGACGAACGCTCTACCGACTAAGCTAAACCGGCTCTTTCAGCTAATACATCGACCAAAATGGTGGTAATGTAGACAAATAGATGCACGTTCAAAATTTAAAATCATGTAAACATCATTGACAATAAATAATAAACATTTCCTTGATTTCTAAATGTTTTGTTTGGTTATTTGGTTGGTTTTTACGTCATGTCAACCTTGTTGGGTTATTTTATACCGGAGACGTTTTTGTTATATTCAGTCATAGTGGGTGCTCACTTCATTTTAAACTCAACTTTTAAAACATTATTTTCTATTTAACCCACAGATGGGACTCTAACAGGTACTACCACATCGGGTCAGAGTGGACCTGGAAGCAATGGTGATGAAGGGGTACTCTACATTCCCCAGAGCTCATGAACTGGAACTTCACCATCAGACAGGGTTTAACATCACACCCGGCACCTTCAGCCACAGCCTTCTATCACATATATGGTAAAAAGGTCAGGGCTCGCCATAAGGACAATAAGGTAGCGACAATCATATAGGTGCTAGGGCTTAACATGACCAGCCGATTGATCAGAGGGGACTCTCTAATCGCCCGTGTAGCCTAAGTAAGGACCAAAGTGGAGTGTTGCATGTCATGGACAGCTCAGCCACTAGGGTCCCATTAATATTTTGAAGACCTTAATTTTGGAATTCCCTTCCGGTAGATTTCTTTGTTATTTACATATAATTACTTTATTAGCGACAGTGGGTGGTTCTATATACACTTAACAACATATTTTTATATTTTTCTGTCTCTAAATCAATACCTTGCACTCTTGATGTTTTTCTATGCATTTAAATTTTTACTCTCATCACTATCAATATGTCACGCTAGTAGCACTGATATCCATGACAATCTCTCACAAACCGTCCCTATCATTAATTGACCTCGGGAGGTTTTCTGTACAGCATCCAGCATCCGTACAGATCTAGTCAATGTAGATCTTTGCTAAGCCCATCAAAATCATGTGAAATCAAGGAAACATTTATTGTTTATTGTCAATGATGTGCCCATCTGCTGGTTTCCCCAAGAGAACGACCTTTATGAGTTCATCCTTACTTCTCCAGCAGTGTCCAGCATGCCTTGTTCGTCTCACTCAGGTGGTCTGTGTGATTGGAGGCAAGTGGCCGTATAACTGCTTTCTTGTAAGGTGTTGTTTCCCTGATTTATTTGATATAGCGCGCAGCATTTTTGCCCAGCTCCCATCTAGCTTACTCTCTAGGCTCTTCGTAAGGGTAAAAGTGGTGCGTGCGTGCAGCTATACAGTAGCACTGATACAACTACGGAAGTAGGAAGAATTGTCGCTTTAGCTAGTCAGTGAGATCTCTTTAATTTGTCAGTGAGATCCCTTTTTAACATAGTGGGATATTAATGTGACAATAAACACGTTTCTTTTTCTTTCTTTTTTTCCGATTAAGCGACCATCAGTTGGCGTGTAAAGTGTCAATGTGTAAGAGCTCGTGTTCCAATGGGCGGAATTCGGTGTGACATATTTGTCAAGCTTAAACGATCTGAGCAGTTTACATTTCCATTACTTGTCAACGGGACAATGCTGAACTAGAAACCACTAAATCAAAATCACCTTTATAATCGTGCCCCTGTGCGAAGGTCGAATAACATTCACAAAGGCAACGTAGACGCCGCCAGGGTCCCCTAAATAAATAAAGACGCACTCTTCCAAATCAGCAAACACTTGCCGTATCGTAGAAACACGAACCAACATCTATATATTAATGGTTATTTCCTAGTTGAGTAATATGATATTACATGGTGACCCAGAAAAAAACAGAACCCAAATTATTTATTTTCCATTAAACTAACCCTAAACCCCAACCCTAACCCCAAACCCTTACCCTAAACCCCAACCCTAACCCTAAACTCTAACCTTAACCCTAACCCCCCGAGTTGAGTAACATAATATTACAGGGTGACCCAGAAAAACAGAACCCACAAATTCTATAATAAAACTGTTAATTTTAATTTTAATTTTTAAAAAGTTCAAATCCAACAAGAAGTTGGGTTAGGGCCAGGGTTTAGGGTTAGGGTTATGGTTAGGCTTGGTGTTTAGGGTTAGTTTAATAGAGAAATAAATAAATAATTGGGTTCTGCTTTTTCTGGGTCACTCATGTTACTCAACTACGAGATAACCATATTAATACTCTCATTCCTGAATCTTCCGATCGTTATCATCTTGCAACACCCCTCTGGTTAAAAATGAGAACGTCCAATTCGTCCAAGATGAAATGCAAAAATGTAAATACTGATTATCCTGTGTTACTTATCTGCCGAATTCTTATT
>CM042142.1:53463447-53465947 GCA_023376005.1 Doryteuthis pealeii
ACCCCGACGACTTTACTTACTTACTTTCGTTACTAATCTTATCAAATAGACCTGATATGTAATCATTATCCATTTCAAAAACCATTGGTTTACGAATAATGATCTTTCGGACAACTGATTAAAGTCTTTCAAAATGATAGCATTAAAAAAATGTTACAAGTCTTGAATGCCAAAAGAAAAACGTGAAAACAGTAAGGATTCTATTATTTTAAACCAATTTTGTTTGAATATATATATATATTATATATATATATATATATATATATACGTGTGTGTGTGTGTGTGTTGTGTGTGTGTGTGTGTGTGTGTATGTCTGCGTGTGAATGGTATCAAGTGTTTCCGAGATAGAATTTAACCAGAATTAAGAACTTAAACGTACATACAAAGATTCTGCGTATATATTTTTATAAGGTATTCACACACACACACACACACACACACACACATATATATATATATATATATATCATAACGTATCATATATTATATATATATATATACATATATATATATGTACGTGTGCGTGTGCGTGTGTGCGTGTGTGCGTGTGTGTGTGAGTAACATTCGTTACTGATTGATTGAAAAGATATTTTATTCTATATAACAAAATATTTTTGTCATACTTTATTCCTAAGTAATGCACTTGATCCAACATTTCTATCCAAGTTAAGGTAGCGCTGACAAGGAGTCATTGGCGCTTGGTTATTGACAGTTTCTCGCCTGTGCAATGTTTAGATGAAGGTATATATATATATATATATATATATATATATATATATATAGAGAGAGAGAGAGAGAGAGAGAGAGAGAGAATCGTCTATAAAAAGGCTCTCCTATAAAACGGACAATTCTCTATTTTTTAGGCGTTTGCATATATAAATATGTATTGATAAGTTAAATTCTCCTTACGTTTGTGAGTGTGCTGGTGGCCCTTTAGTTAGGAACTCTGACCGATGAAATATCGGTCGGGTTTCAATCCCGGCTGTAGGTAGCCTGCTAAATCTAGCCACACTGAGGAGACGTGATACGTCAAAACACGTTGTCTGTGAATGGCGAAAACTGGTCCCGATGATCCTAAACCCACAGCAGCACTTCTCCATTATACTATAATGGAAGGTTGGGTGTAGTCCACCTCAGTCAAGAACAGGGGAATTTGTGCCCGAACCTCATGTACCTGTGTGGGGCCCCACGTTATATCGATTTGGTGTCGAGTTTGCCATAGTGGGGAGACAAAAATACTGGAATCAACGGCTAGTACCATGTTTCCAAAAAGTAAGACAGAACTTAAATTAATTTTCACTCCGAAATATAACACTGAGGCTTATTTTCGAGGGATCTCTTATTCTTCACATTTCGAAAAACGATAGTAAGAAATTGAAAATTACGAATTTTCTAAATAAACAGAAATTCCGAAAAATGATCTACATTTATTTACCATTAACATGTTGTTTTATTCAAAAACCCATTAATGACAAATAAAAAAAATAATAATATCATCATCTTCTGGAATGTTATTGCTCTCAACTAGGGCTTATTTTTAAGAGAAGGCTTATATTAAAATCATCCTGAAAAATCACGTAATATCTTATTTTGGAGGTAGGTTTTTATTTAGGGTGAACACGGTAATTGTTATCCATTGATTTCATGTGTTTAATTTAAAAGCAATGAGAAAATAAACTACACAGATAAAACAGCTATTATTTTTAAAAGTATGAACTCAAAAAATTTCCCCCAAATAAATACAAATTTAACAAAGCTAACGTATTATCTTAACTTTTGAATTTTGATTTATTTCAATTTCTTTTGCTAATTTTTTATCTATTCATTTTTCTAGGAAGATATGCATTAGATTTTCACAGTCTCAGATACTGCACTCTGAGCATTGGCGAAGTGGTCGGTATCAGCTGGACACCGTGGAAGTCTATCCCCTTTTTGCTAGCACTAGACAAGGAATATATTTTGCTGAGTTTGAACGCCACCGTTAGCTTCCTACTTTGCCACACAAATCAGATTACCTAATATTTGCTAATATGCGCTGAGTTGGCGGGGACCGGTATCGAACCCGGAACCTTCTTCGGCGGGTACTACCGACTGAGCTATATGTCTAGCCACATAGAAGAGACGTGACGCCTCGAAACACAGTGTGTGGATAACTATATATATATATAATATATATATATATATATATATATATATATATATATATATATATATTATCTTATTATAATGGAGATTGTGTGTTTTTCTGTCTGTAACCGAAACTATATTACTACTCAAGTCACAATTCCCTTAGTTATTTATATCACATTCTCAATGATTTTATTTTTATTTAAACCTCGATTATTAATAAAATTGTCTTACATTATTAATACTGTTAACCATATCTACATACTCATAGCATGCAATTATATTTATATATACAACAAAATAGCGGATTACAGTGTAAATGGGAAGGCTAATTTGCATATTGATCTTAAAAAATTGATTTTAATAAATATAT
>CM042142.1:53473447-53485947 GCA_023376005.1 Doryteuthis pealeii
GTACCAATGACTGTTGGTAATCCTGACCCCTAGAGGCGCTAATATAGTGCGCCATGAGAAATACGTGATTAGTTAAGACAATTAGATTCAACCTAACTTTGGAGCAGAGAGGAAGTGCTTCTCTCTGCTGAAGTTGATATCTCATCCGCGCGGGAAAAAACATGAGCTAAATAAAGAAGTTTGATTAGGCAACAAAAATGTTTTGTAGTTCATTTAATTAAACGCAAGCAGAGCCCAACAGAAGCCCTTAGAAGAACTTGACTCTCTTAGTTAGAAGTCAAGTCAACTAGACGAAATGTCGGCCAGAGAAGAAGAAGAGTAAACAGAAGACAGGAAGATGGCAACTAGAAGCAGAAATTTAGTAACCAAGTAATTATCTCTCTCTCTCTCTCTCTCTCTCTCTCTCTCTGTCAGTCTCTCTCTCTCTGAAGGACTCTCTCAGAACTAATACTCTCTCCCTCACCGTTTATATATCTGATGTTTGATGTACGATGTTTGATGGGTGCAGAACACAAACAGGTAACCGATGTATCCACCAAATGACGCTCCCGATTGATAAAATCAAAAGCAAATCTAATTCTGTCACTTTATTAAGGCATCTATATATTAATACTCGTGTTCCTTAATTGTACAACCATTATCGTCTTGCAACCCCCTCTGGTTAAAATGAGACCGTCCAAATCATCCAAAATGAAATGCAAAAATGCAAAGATGTAAATCCTGATTATATTGCTTATCTGCCAGATTCTTATTTCTTATGAGTGTCGTCTTCTCAGCTAAATAATAGACCATTTCGTTTTTATTATAAACAAAGAAAGGTAAGAAAAAGCACATGCTTCACAAAAATATAAAAAAGAAAGAAAGAAAGATAGAATGATAGTATGGGAAAGATAGAGAGAAGGAGTAAACGCGCGGAAGCGATGACATTAATCTGTTTCAATCGAATATGATAAAAAGATGAAAAGAAGGAAAGAAAGAAAAAAGTTTAAAAGAGAAAGTTAAATAAATGTTGTTATTCATTTTATTTACATATTGAACTATTTAGCAATAACTCTTAAGTAAACATATCAAAAGTTGTAATGACTAAATTATGATACTGTTATATATCCACAGTCCCTGCTAGTCTGAATATAATTGTTGCTGTGAGAGAATAAACTGAATAATGTCGAATTCCTTGCTGCATTTTTACCTGAACGTCAATGACTGACAACTGGCGCCACAGACCAATTGACTGGCGAAGTGGTCGCATAAGAAAAATCTGGTGGAGACAGAGACAGAGACAGAGACAGAGAGAAACAGATAGACAGACAGACATACAGATAGATGGGTAGGGAGAAAAAGGCATGGGAGCTGATAGATGATAGACTGATGGATAGAACGATGAAGACAGATAGACTGACAGGTGGGAGAATTAGGCTAGCAATTTAAGAGCCATACAAATCGATATATCGAACGGTGGGGACAAACAACAGTAGAGACCGGAACGAAGATGATTACTTTGATTACAACCTTTTATTTAGTGTCTTCACATTCACACACACACACACACACACATACACACACACACACACACACACACACACACATATATATATATATATATATATATATATATATATATAAAAGTAAGTAAAGTCGTCGGGGCGGCCTAATGTCGGTATCAGCCAGACAGCAAGGGAGTCTATCCACTTTTCACTTGCGCTAGACCAAGGAGATTATTTTAGCGTCTGAGGTGGAACACCACACCTACCATCAGCTCCTTACTTTACCGCACAGATCCCTGTGCTACTCATAACGCTGAGTTGCCGAGGGCCGGTATCGAACTAGGAACCTTGTTGTTTCTAGCCGAACGCTCTACCGACTGAGCTATCCCGGCCCTTACCCCCCTCCCCGCACAAGCAGGATGCAACAAAGGTTAATTTCTGAAGCGAAGTTTAACAGGTTTGAATTCATAGTTTATTTTCTCCTAGACTGGTTACCTAGCCAATGTTAAGGAGCCCAGACTGCTCTACTATTTACCCATAGCTGGAGGGATACTAGAATGCATGCCTTATTCGGGGGTATTAGCGCTATGTGAAACGCAAAAGCCTCTTCCAGGATTTGAACTCGAGTCGAGGAGTCCATATCCTACGACTCCTACCATTACATCACGTGCCTCCAGAAGATGTATATAAACCTGATTCCTGGGACCCACTTCGGAGACAACACCTCCCCACTGCTCAAAAACCTTAAAGAGCAATAGCATTCAGTGGCGGTATCGATGAAAGCCGATAGATAGAGCAATTTCTGGATACACCAATCATCGTAAAGTAGGTTGATTGGCTGGTTAGCTGGTTGGCTGGTTGGATTTTACGGCTGCGTGCTGTCTTGAATTGACACGAGGAGCAGCACCACAGAAAGAAAAAAAACACTTACTATAGCGCAAACCATCCAAATACACTGCTGGAGAAGAAAGGACGAACTCATAGATGGATAGATGGACACACCAGTAGAGGCTGACCTACTTCAATCAGTTATGTGCGGATTCTGGATGCTTTGTGCAAGACCTGTCAGAGGCGATGACTGATAGCGACGAGTGGTGAGAGAGAAAAAGAGAGCGATCCAGTGATGATGATGATGATGATGATGATATATGTGTGTGCGTAAAAATAGCGAAGACAGGAGTGAAGCCTTGGTCTGGTGATCACATAGGCTAGAAACTGACAGTCACAAAGTGTCGTTGACTCAGTGTCTACGCTATTCTAACATTGACGTATCTGCTCAATCACCGATATTCAGTTATTATTATTATTATTATTATTGTTCACTCCTTTTGAGTCTTTCACATCAGCGTTAGCTGATGGCCTTTCAATGGAGTCTGAGTGACAACAAGTCTCCTCAGGTCTCCAGGACTCTTCTGAGTATTCTGGCAGATTGCAGCAATGCAGTATTCTGGATGGTCTCAATTCTCCCTCTGATTTCCAGATTTTCCAAACTTTTTCCCAATCTTTTTGGGACCGTTCCAAATGCACCACTTGTGTGTTTTTTACATCAGCGTTAGCTGGTGGTATTTCACTAGAGTCTGAGTGACAACAATTCTCCTCAGGTCGCCAGGACTCTTCTGAGTATTTTAGCCGACATGGCACGTTTTTCAATTAAGAATGCCATTCCAATATCTTTGCTGTATATTCTAATGGTTTGTATCAGGGTTTCTAGCACTTTTTGATTTTTTGCAATTTTGTTTATATCATCCATATAAGGTGGTTTGTTTTTTCCTGTACTTAGTGAATTTGTATCCTCCTTTACATTTTCTAAGTATGCAGTTAAATAGCATTATTTTTATAATGAATGGTAGTCGTGATAGTGAGTCTCCTTGGAAAATACTTCTTTGGATTTTTACTTCTGTCAGGGATTGTCCTTCTGCTTTTAATCGGACTCTCCTGTTTCCCATGACTTATTTTGGTGAAATTTACGATGTTGTTGGATATTTTGTACATTTTTAAACATTCGATAATCCAGGTATGCGAGACCAAGTCATAAGCCTGTCTGTAGTCGATCCATGGCATTGCAATATTTTTGCGCCTATTTTTAACCTCTTTAAGGATATGTTGATCTATATAAAGTAAGTCATGTGTTCCCTTTTTTTTCTTCTTCTGTGGCATCCTTTCTGTTATTCTGGAAAAAGCATACGCCAATTAAGTGAAAAATATATTTCTTGTTTTATTACCGCAGTCAACATTTTCCACATCATGAGTAGACAAGTTACTTGTCTATAATTGCTAGGGATGGTTCGTTTTTATGGATCTTTCTGGATTAGGGTAGTTATTCCTTTTATCATCCATTCGGGTACATTTATTTCTTTTACGCAACTGTTCAGTTGTTGGGCCATTCTCTCGTAGATGGAAGTGAATTTTTATTGTAACCAGAATCCATGTGTGCCATCATGGCCTGGTGTTTTCCAGTTTGCTACTTTCTTGAGTGTTGCTCTAAGCGTAATTATATGTATACTTGCTACGGTTCCTTCCTCAATTTCCCTCAGTTCATTTTTAATATCACTTATCCATTTTGATGTTTAGTTGTGTTCTTTTTTTTCTCCCATATATTGCTCCAAAAATATTTTGTTTCTATTGCATCTGGTTGGTGTTTGCTCTTGATCTACCAATTTATTAATACAATTATTATTATATTATTATTATTATTATTATTATTATTATTATTTCACTCCATTCGAGTTTTTCACACCTGCAGAAGCCGGTGGTTCACTGGAGGCTGAGTGACAGCAAGTCTCCTCATGTCTCCAGGGCTCTTCTGAGTATTCCAGCCGATCTCAATAATGCTGTAGTCTGGATGGTCTCGATTCTTCCTCCGATTTTTAATTTATCCAGACTCCTTTCTAACCCCTTTGGGATTGTGCCAAGGGCCCCAATCACAATCGGCACGACCTTAACCCTCATGTTCCACAGTTTTTTTTAGTTCTCTGGCAAGGTCTAAGTATTTATCGATTTTTTCATTTTCTTTCATTTTCACTCTGTGATCAGCCGGGACGGCAAAGTCCACGAGATAACAAGTCTTCCTCTTCTTGTCAACCAAAACAAGATCTGGTCTCCTGGCCGGGATTAGGTGATCCATCTATTATTATTATTATCATTATTATTATTATTATTATTATTATTATTATTATTATTTCACGCCGTGCGAGTGTTTAAACACCAGTATTAGCTGATGGTCTTTCACTGGAGTCTGAGTGACAACAAGTCTACTCAGGTCATAGATGGTAGTTTTTCACTGGTGTCAGAGTGATAGCAAGTCCCCTCAAGTTTCTAGGACTCTTCTGAGTATTCTAGCTGTTTTTAATAATGGGGGATATCGGTTCATCCTCTGATCTTCAATTTCTCCATTCTTTTTTCAAAAACATTAATGACTGTTTCAAGGGCACTTTCATCCTTAGAAACCTCAGATTTTTCAGTTCTCTAGTAAGATCCAGGACAATTTTTAGTGAGTTCATTTTTCACTTGGCGCCCCATACCTCGTACCACAACTGAGATAACCTTATATATATATATATATATATATATATATATATATATATATATAATAATATGTTACCTTAAAAGTAAATATATATATATATATATATATAATTTAATATTGATAAAATAGTTTACTATATTTATGAGTAAAGAGTGTTCAATATCGTTGATAGTGCATATATATCTAATTCCGGGTAGTAACTTTATATCTTTTCTACTCTCTCTCTCTCTCTCTCTCTCTCTATATATTATATATATATATATATATATATATATATATATATATATATATTATTTGGTAAGTTTTATTTACTCGGGGTTTCATGTACGGGTGAATTTCTCCAAATGAGCCATATATATATATATAATACATGTTTGCTTAAAAAAAACACAGGCAACGTTCATTTTTATTGACTTTTTTCTTCTTGTCACCTAATAAGATTTCTTAAGTTTTGTTTCAGTTCCTTTTTTTTTTTTTTTAAATCTCGACTGTCACGTCTATATCACCTGGAAACACCCGAGGGGAGAATTTCGAAGAATTTTTATGTAAAATTGAATCAAACTTGAAAAATGTGTAAGACGACAAGAAAAAAATGCTTAAAAAATTGTTCAAGCAATCCTTGTCTGCAGTTTTTTAATGTAACATGCTTAAGTTAAAGACTATTTCATATATATATATATATATATATATATATATATATATATATATATATATATAATATATTTGTGTGTGTGTGTGTTTGTGATTGTGTTAAGATACCGGATAGAGAAAGTCAACGACGCTTGGTTTATGACAGACTCGCCTATGTGATTTTCAGAGACTTTAAAGAGGTTTGAAAATCACATAGGCGAGAAACTTTATATTCGCTACCCTAACTTAGATATACATACTATATCAATGATATTGCGCAATTTTTACTTCTAAATATGGCAAACTATGATATCAATCTCTCTCTCTCTCTCTCTCTCTCTCTCTCTCTCGCTGTCTCTTTCTGTTTCTGTGTGTCTATCTGTCTGTCTGTCTGTCTATTTCTTGGTTTCAACGCAACGTATAAGGTGTTTATCATTAGAATTAATCAATATATATATATATATATATATATATATATATCGATTTGTTCCAATGATAAACAGCTATATATATATATATATATATATATATATATATATATATATGAGGTTAAGTAAACAAACAAATGTGTTTATTTTTATATGGCTTTAAGCCGACAGTTCTTGGAGGATATGTGCTTAATTGAAGTCGTACCTAATTTTGAAAATTAATCAGTTAATAATTAATGAATTTTAGGCGGGCATATATGTTCAAATGTAAGGCTGACATTTTCTCGATTCGTTTAGCCTTACATTTGAACATATATGCCCGCCTAAGTTCATTAATTATTAACTAATTAATTTTCAAAATTAGGTACGACTTCAATTAAGCACATATCCTCCAATATATATATATATATATATATATATATATATATATACATTTCAGGAATGTCAAACAAAAGTTGTCACATCGGTGCGGATCCGAGCAAAAAACAATAATATGTGACATCTAATGCCAACCAGCTCTTAGGAAAATGTGTTCCGTCCCTTTTCTAATGAATTTGTACACCTGATGAAGACCGGCAAATTGATCGGCTTGAAAAACTGTCAGAATCATAATGGCACTATTCAAAATCACAGATAGCCCGTTTATTGATTCACTTACCTATCCATTTTCCTGTTCATCACCTGCCCTCTGCCAATATTTTCTTACTGTTGTTGTTGTTGTTGTTGTTGTCTCCTTTGCCGCTTCAATCAGTCTAGTGACCCCCTCCCCCCGACCCTCAGCCTTTTATGTTCCTTCTCATCTTTCTTTTACTCGCTGTTGTATTACGCGGTCAGCTTTATACCGGCTGATGGATTTAATGCGCAGATATCAAAAAATGTTGACGCTTCTCGGTCACCAGCAAGATGCCGCCACGGTGAGGGTTAAGTGACTGTCAGAAGATAAATAAACAGTGGTACCTTGACTTACGAGTTAAATACGTTCTGCTCGTAACTCAATTTCCTCGTATATCAAATCAATTTTCCCAACTGACATAAACTGAAATACTATTAATCCGTTCCATAACCTGCATCAAAAAAACACCCCAATTTTCTTTGTTACTTTTAAAAATCGTTTTGCCTACTTTAAGCCGCTTATACCAGCTTTCCCACCACTGTGATCCTACTGTAAACCCCTGACAGCGGTTCTCTCACGTATCACTTGTTTACACTGAAATAGGACTTTATTCGAATAGAATGAGTTTTGAAGTGAGTAGATAGTGAACTTTGCAATATTAGCGTTATCACTTCCCCACGCTTTCCTCGTCTCTATCCTTCTCCTACTTTCTTTCTTATTGTATTTTTTCTGTGTAGCATGTCCTTTTTCTCCCTTTTCTTTCTTTATAGTAAAACCTATTTAGCCGAGATGACCACACTCATCAGAAATAAGAATTTGGTGGATAAGCAACACCAGATAATGTGGATTTATATTTTTGCATTTCATCTTGGACGATTTGGACGGTCTCATTGTTAACCAGAGGATGTTTATTATAACGGTCGTACACATAAGGAACACGAGTATTAATATGTAGATTAGAAAAACTAACTAAACTAAACTGCTGGATTGCTTTTAATAGGTCTGAGAATAAAACAATAATATTAGAAATGCTAGAAATCAATAACACCAATTATTTATCAATAACACCAAGTAATTATTTATCAAACCCGGTTTTGAAAAAATACAGTTTGTAATTTATCCTCACTATATGGGCCGGGTTAGCTCAGTCGTTAGAGCGTTAGGCTAGAAACCACAAGGTTCCTAGTTCGATACCGGTCCTCGACAACTCAGCGTATGAGTAGCACAGGAATCTGTGCGGTAAAGTAAGGAGCTGATGGTAGGTGTGGTGCTCCACTTCAAATGCTAAAACAAACTCCTTGGTCTAGCGCTATTGAAAAGGGGATATACTCCCTCGCTGACTGGCTGATACCGACTTTAGGCCGCCCCGACGACTTTACTTTTTTACTTATATACTATGAAAACCTTTATTTCTTAGTGATATTGCACACATTGCAATATTTTTAAATGCATTAATAACATGTAAAGGTAAACCACCTGGTCTTGTTAGATTACAACTGGGTAGTGATTTTGCAATAGATGCTCAATTCTTGCGGCCTTGGGACAAACCTAAACTATGCTATTTTCTACCATTATTTTTAGAGCGTTGTATACCATTATTAGTGATACTACTTACCCGGCTGTGTGTCCTAGGGCCTATGGACCGGTAAGATATGTACTATTAGCGTGAACCCAGGGGACTATCCCCCAGGCAACATCTGTCCCCTCGTCTAAAGGGTGTACAGCTGGGTTTATTGCATGGCGCCTAAAGGGTTTCAAAAGAAGAAAGCCGAAAGAATACACGCAATTTTTACATGAGCTTCGGTTTGTGCGTGGCATCCCCTAATAATTGGACTTTGTGTTCATCTGACATGGCGAGATATCAGAATATACTTAGCATTATCAGTGAGTTCGATTCTCACTAGGTACTCTTTATTTATAGCCTTATGCCTGACCAAGCTAACCAAATGACTACAACCCACGGTGAAGCAATGATTAGCAGGCTTATCTCGCAGACCATTTATGAGAATACATTGCCGGATTGAACTTATGGGTGTTGACACCAGCGAGCAAGATAGTTTCGCAGATCATGCAAGTTGAATAAGGACTTCGATCCTCATTGGGGGCAACCATGATTTAAGATTGGAGGTGTGCAAACAGGTTAGGTGTTCGACCTTCATATTGATTGATAAAACAAAAGAAAAACACACTTTTAATGATCAACATAAATAGATCACTCCAAGCACGGGGGTTTGACGCTTAGCAACGAGATACAAGATGAAGGTGACGGAGGAAACAAGAGCAATATCCAAGTTCAACAAACGGAAACAATTAGATGGGAAAGTAACAGACGGATATATATATATATATATATATATATATATATATATATATATATATATATATATATATATCGTCTCTATACAATTTTCCCCTATAGTCCTTCTTCGTTGTTAATAATCAAATATTTTGGTTTTGTTTCATAGTTATTTCTCGTAGTCATTTTTTAAATATATATATATATATATATATATATATATATATATATATATAATATATATATATCAGTGTCTTCTTTATCTATCTATCTATCTATCTATCTATCTATTTATCTCTCTAGGGAAATAAATAGAAAATCTATCTTCTCTATTTTCATCTATCTCTCTACCACCATATATATATATATATATATATATATAATATATATATATATATATATATATATATATATATCCACTGTTCTGAAAGCACTGGTTTGTGTTAAATCACTGAAGTTAACCAGCGATGTGTCTGTTCCATATTTAAATTGGGTGATCCATTAAGCAACAGCAGGTACTGTTTATCAACCTGAATCCTTTGATTATCAATTGGCCTTAAATGACCCGAATAGAATTTATGTGCCGTAAAATAAAACAAAACAGCATCCCCGGACAGACAGACAGACATTAAGTAAAGTCGTCGGGATGGCCTAAATATGGTATCAACCAGACAGCGAGGGAGACTATCCTCTTTTCACTAGCGCAATACCAAGGATATTGTTTTGGCGTATGAGGTGCAGCGCCACACCTACCATCAGCTCCTTACTTTACCGCACAGATCCCTGTGCTACTGATACGCTGAGTTGACGAGGGCCGGTATCGAACCAGGAACCTTGTGATTCCTTGTCGGCGCTCTACCGACTGAGCTAAACCGATGGCATAAAATTTGCTAGTCTGAAAAATTATTCTACGTGTGTATGGTAGATTTTAGAAGAATAAAAAGTGTGCAAAGGGGCACTTGTTAACGCTCGTTGAATCAATTGGTGGGTTTGGGAGTAATGGGTCTCGCCGAAGGTGATGGGGTATGGGAAGAACCCCCCAGCTCTTTTAGTTTCCAGGTCAATACTCTGCAACTGAGCCATGCCAAATACGTAATGGTAGTATTAAACTGTTGTCTATTTGTTTTTGTTTTCTTTTTTTCTTTTTTCATTTTTCTTTTTAGTTTTTTTTGTTGTTGTTTTTTTTTAGGCAGGGGGTTAAGTAATGAACATGAATACAGCGCCGTCGGATCGCAAACGCTGTTGGGGGTTTTGAACGTTGGAAACAAGGAAGTGCCACTGAAGGTGTAATTGACAGAGAGGGACAAAGGGATTCTGATAAAATGAAGAATCGCTGAATAGAGTCTAGCGGAAACGGCTGGGAGATAACGCTAATGGAAATAAGAAGTAACGAGAAAAAAAACGGGGATTGTTGGGGGGGGGGGAGAAAAATGGGGCCAAAGGAAAAGAACAAAACAAAAAAAACCCTAGCCGAGGTCGAAATCAACAGTTGTAACAACAGAGTAAATAAAACAGGTAGTAGTTTTATAGAAACCGTGTTTCCCCCAAAATAAGACCTACCTGAAAAATAAAACCTAGCGTGTTTTATTTCATGATGATTTCAATATAAGCCCCCCCCCCACCTAAAATAAGCCCTAATTGAGAGCGGCAGAATTCTGGAATACAGTGACTTGCAGAGCAATAAAATTTCAGAGGATGATGGTATGGATATTTTTGAAGGAATTGTTGTTAATGAGTTTTTTTTAAATAAAAGAATGGTAAAAAAAATGTAGATTGTTTTTCGTAATTTCTCTTTATTTAGAAATTTCGTAATTATCTATAAGGTAATTTTTTTTAATATATGAAGAATAAGACATCCCCTCCCCCCGAAAATAAGCCTGAGTGTTATATTTTGGAGTGAAAATTAATATAAGCCCTGGCTTATTTTCGGGAAAGACGATACTAAGCTTACAAATATTAAATAACTTTATTAAGCGCGAATCTAGAGGTACCAAGCATCCCCAAGCTTGGTGTGCTTAATAAATTTATTAAGCCCCACCATCCGGTGCTAAATGGATACATACAAACACAGAACAAATAAGTACAAACAACTAACAAGACAAAACTTACACTAAATAGAGGTGGGTCAGTTCGGTATAACCAACGCAGTTAAGGTTAATCCACTTAAATCGTTAATTTTATGGCAATGACCTTGTCCATCTGGTAGAGTGATGAAGTGGTGTTTGCTACTCTACAAAATCTCACTTAGGCTTACTAAGGCTGGCTGTATGTATTTAACTCACAGCGGTTCTCCATTAACTGCGGTCCTATCGTAAACCGCTAGTAGCGGCTCTCCCACGTGTCAGTTGTTTGCACTGAAAAAATCACTACGTGAACACTCCTGCTATCTTTTGTTTTGTCTGTGAACCAACCTTTAAAACTGATACTTGATCCATTTGCAATACAGGTAAAAAAAAATACCAAGAAAAGTTGGTGCAGTCTTGGGGGAAGTTTGGTCGGCAAAGAGTTAACAACTCTTCCCACCTAGCAGAAGGTGACGCACGGTCTGTTTTTGAGTTATACAGGTTTAAATTAGAGATTTTCCTCCAACTAGACCGGTTGCCAAGGTTAAAGAGCCCAGTCTGGTCTACTATTTACCCATAGCTGCAGGAAGAATAGTTGTATGCAAAATTTCCCAACATTATTAACGCTATGCGAAATGCTACCAGCCTCTTCCAGCAGTTGAACTCGTGTCACCGTGTTCATATCCTAAAACTATAACCATTACACAACAGGCGCCTCTAAGATTGGTTGTAATGGTACGTAAATATGCATACTTATGAGGTGCGCATCATGTAACGGTTATCGTCGTAGAAAATAGAATCGGCAACCAGAGTTCGAATCTTGGACGAGGCTGTTTGAGTTTCACTGAACGCTAATACTCTCACTGAAGTCTGCTAAGCTTATTTGCTAGGCTTCTCTTCGTACTGCACAAAGGTACAAAAATGAGGTACCCTGTGAGGTGGGGTTTTATAATACACCAGCTGCACCGGCTGCACCTCTGCAGAAAGGTAAGACCCTCCCAAAAGTTGACCTGTTAGCTGTGGGTAGTAACCCATGATGTTTAAGGAGGGAACCTCGATGGTTGGGCAGTCCATGACATGCAACACTCCCTTTTGGCTGATGGGCAGTCAGAGAGGCCCCATCTAATGAATCGGCTGTTCACATTAATCCCTAGGACCTATGATAGTCCCAACCCTATTGCCTAGGTGCTAGAAGGCTGTATCTGAGGGTCTTAGTGCCCCACGTTTGACGTTAAGCTGTATCTGACGGTGAAGTTCCAGTTCTCGAGCACTGGGACTATTTCACCGCCATTACTCCCTGGTTCACTAACCTGGAGTGGTAGTACCTAATAGGGTCCCATATATGGGTTAAATAGATAAAAAATGAGTATTAAAAATCTGTTTAAAAATTGAGTTTTAAAAAAAATTGAATACCCAACAAGAACGAATAAAACAAATTGTCTTCGGCATAAAATAACCCA
>CM042142.1:53488447-53495947 GCA_023376005.1 Doryteuthis pealeii
GTTTCTAGCCAAACGCTCTACCGACTGAGCTAACCCAGCCCTATCTATATATATGTAGGCTGATATATATATATATATATATATATATATATATATATATATATTATTAAAATTATTATATATATGTGTGTATGTGAATGTGCGTGTGTGTGTATGTGTATGTGTGTCTATCTCTGTGTGAAAAATATACACAAAACACGAAGTTTTCCAAAGGGTGAATATTTATTCATGATGGTAATATCGACGCTATAACTTTTCGGTTTTTGCAACCTTCTACAGGGAAGTGTTGAAATCTTTTGTAGATGTTAATTCCTGGCTTTTCGATTGTTGTGTCGTTGGTTGCATATTGGTGGTAGGAGGTTGTAGTAGACGTTGGGAACTGGTGTAGTTGATCTTCATCTAGGGTGGAGGTGTGGGATGGGGGCTGGGTTAGTAGGGTTATTAGGATGGTCTTAGACTCGTTGCTACATGAATGCATACTCTTTTATTCATGAATCTAGACTCTTTGCTACACGGTCGCAGATTCTTTGTCATATATATATATTATTTGCCAACCCCTCCGCACGACCAGGATGTGACACAAGGTCAATTTCTTAAGCGGAGTTTAACATGTTTGAATTCAGACTTTTCATTTATATTAGATTGTTTACCTAGCTAAGGTTAAAGAACCCAGTATGCCTACTATTTACCCATAGCCAGGAGAGTAATTGGATGCATACCTTTTAACAGATTTGAATTCAGGTTTCCTTCTCCTAGACCGGTTGCCTAACCAAGGTTAAAGAGCCCAGTCTACCCTACTATTTGCCATAGCTGGAGGAAGAGTAGAATTCATACCTTTCCCAAGATTATTAGCGCTAAGTGAAAAGAAATTACCACGTCCAGGATTTGAACTCGGGGCGACGAGCCCATTTCCTATGAATTTAACCATTACACCATGCGCTTCTTATTTGCCATATATGGTTACATGGACCCAGTCTCTTTACAACAAGGATCTGGACGCTTCACTACATGTACCCATATTTTTTGTTAGGTGAACCCAGACTCTTTCCCAGAATTTCGTTTCCATCGTTTTTACTTGAGTTTTAACATCGTCACTGATATTTTTAATAACTCACTAACACTGTATTACTAGCTTAGTGCACTATTACACTCGACGAGGTGAAATAGAAGTTATTTCCAGAGCTTATTTGGCAGAGTCAGGTCAAAACAAGGTCTTTTTTTCTTACCTGCGTCAGGTATCATGTAAACTAGTACTATCTGTTCCATGGTCAGATTGTCGACGACTAAACTGATACCCCATCAGATACGCCTTAGCTTGTCCGGTGATGTGGATGTGTGGGCGGACGAGCTCCATGAAACCAATGGCCATCTACACCGATTGTAGGATTGGGGTACTTACTACTCACATAAATCCCAAAATGGGGTAGTTGGGGCTCCTTAGCCTTGGATGGCAATCTTCTAGGAAAGGTCTGTTATAAAACCTCTTTTATAGAAACCCCGCTGTCTTACGCTTATGCCTTATTCCAAGGAAAAGCTAGGGGAGTAAACCCCAAAATCAAATCCGGAGCTGGATTCCCAAAGGTGGTGTGATGCTGAACCTCAGCTCTATCCAGCAACTCCTGCGACATTATCGTTGCCAAGCTTCATTGTTTTTGTTAGCCTTTCCTTTTTACCATAACAGCAGTGTGGAGAAGGGAACCCGCTGCTTCGGCGACAGCTCATCCTCCGTATCAACCCATTCAGGTTACATAATTCCACTTTTTTTTTTTTTTTGCTTTTTTGAGATTACGCCATCGTCTCTAGTAGACGGATGAATGCCAGGACTTATTTGCCACAAGTCCAGATCTGTTGAGCACCCAGTGAGAATCTAACTCACTATCAATGGTCTGGTAGCTTATCTCATTAATGATTACACTACGTTAGGCGACCATTGCTATTAGAGTGAATCGATCTTGTAAATTCTTGAGGAATTTTGACAGTCTAATTACAAAAAATACCTGTATATTTTTGCTTCCTGTGAGGCTCTGGTGTTGGACTCAAAAACTGTTAATGTTACATCTTTTTATAACCTTAACCAATACTTTTTATCCATTGTCCTATGATAATGGGGTTAAAAATATGCACTGCAGACCTTACCTAATCAACTCAACATATATCAGGACTTAGAAATTATGATTACTTTTCAAGTCACGCTAAAAGCACCTAATCCCGCTAGATCACAGAAGTTAAGCAGCGATGAGTCACTTCAATTAATTATTGGGTGATCAATTAAGCAAGAGCAGATAAAGTAAGCAGCCTGTGTCTTTTTTTATCAAAATGACTTGAATCGGCATTAAATGACCCAAAAAGGGTTGATATCCCGTAAAACAAAACTAAACATCAGAAATTATGGTGAAAGCAACAGAGCAGACTGGGCTTTCTAGCATTAGTTTGCTAAGAGACTAGGGGATAGACAACTCTGAATTCAAACTCAGGAGTGTAACCCCCTAAAAAAGGCATGAGACCAATGTTTCCTAGTTAGGGAAAATAACAAAAATGTGGGTGTGTTATGGAGTTACACACTATAAAGTTCATCATCATTAAAGTGTGCCGATAGCATGAATTCCCTTGTTTCTCTCCCTTTCTTTCTCTCTCCCCCTCCCCCTCTCTCCCTCCCTTCCTCATACACACACACATACACTCTCTTCATCTGTTAATATCGATTATCGCTCTTGGTTGGTCCTCTATACGGCACCGAGTATCTGCACAGAGCTGGTAAATTTACGTTTTTGCTAGTCGGCCTACGCTGGTCTGTCCATTCATAGGAGTCCATATCAGAAAATCGCTTAGGAGTTTGTCCTTACTTCCTCAGCAGTAACGAGCATGTATTGTTCGTCTTACTTGTATGGGTTGTATGATGGGAGGTAAGTGGCCGTACAGCTGCTGTTTTATTGGGTGCTTATTCCAGGATTTGTTCAAAATAGCACAAAGCCCTCTTGTGTAGTTCATATCAAGTTTTTACAGCTGATTTGAATTTAGGGGTTCCCTTTTTCAAGACTGGTAGTGAAACCCTTGAAGTATATTATTGAGGCTTTTTTC
Source organism: Doryteuthis pealeii (assembly GCA_023376005.1). Lineage (NCBI taxonomy): Eukaryota > Metazoa > Mollusca > Cephalopoda > Myopsida > Loliginidae > Doryteuthis > Doryteuthis pealeii. The sequence continues at coordinate 53,491,526 of CM042142.1, forward strand.
CACTGTCAGTCAGGGCATCAAAAAATATAGTTTCCTTATTGTACGCCTCTACTCCAACGGCAACGGTTAATAGCTATCTCCTGCTACTAAGAAAATGAGTGTCAAGGCCGAGCTAGAAATTGAACTCGGGTCACTGATTTCATTTTATGTGCTAAGTATTACCTCTCCTCTTTTTTATTAGTTTTATTAAATGATTAAACCTTCAAGCTTCCATTAGTTTCATGGTTATCGCTTTCCTTTATAAAACTACCTAATTTCCGCCTTTCCCCTTTCATTCTCTCTCTATATATATATATCTTTCATCCCCCCTCTCTCTCTCTCTCTTCTTCTTCTTCTTCTTCTTCTTCTTCTTCTTCTTCTTCTCTTTCTTTCATCCTTATACATTTTTAATCCCCCTCTCTCTCTCACACACACAAACACTTTCTTCCCTCTCACTTTCATCTTTCTTTCTCTCTCTCTCTCTCTCTCTCTTTCATCCATCTCACTTTCATTTTTCTCTCTCATCCTCACTCTCATCTCTCTCTCTCTCTCTCTCTCTCTCCTTCATCCTATATCTTTTTAATCCCCCTCTCTCTCTCACACACACACACAAACACTTTCTTCCCTCTCACTTTCATCTTTCTCTCTCTCTCTCTTTTATTTCTCCCTTCCTCGCTCTCTCTTTCATCTCTCTATCTTTCATCCTCTGTCTTTCATCCTCTCACTTTCATTTCTCTCTCATCCTCACTTTCATCTCTCTCTCGCTCTCTCTCTCTCTCTCTCTCTCTCTCTCTCTCTCTTTATTTCTCCCCCTCTCTCTCTCTCTTTCATCCCTCTGTCTTTCATCCCTCTCTCTTTATCCTATTTGATTCCATCCCTCTCTATTTTTTCATGCCACTCTCAGCTCTCTCCCCTGCACCCTCTTTCCACCTCTCTCTTTTTCTGTCTGTATATCTGTCTGTCCTCTCTCTCATCTCTCTCTCTCTTTCATTCCTCTCATCTCTCACTTTCATTTTCTCTCATCCTCACTTTCACTTCTCTTTATTTCTCTCTCTCTCTCTTCTCTCTCTCTCTCTTGTCTTTCATCCCCTCTCTCTTTTCCTATTTGATTCCATCCCTCTCTATTTTCATGCCACTCTCAGCTCTCTCCCCTGCACCCTCTTTCCACCTCTCTCTTTTTTCTGTCTGTATATCTGTCTGTCTGTCTCCCTCTCTCTCTCTCTCCTCTCTCTCTCTCTCTCTCTCTCTCTCTCTCTATCTATCTATCTATCTATCTTTGCATGTGTATATGTGTGTTTGGACATTTTATAGCAGTATAGATAACATATCAAATCCATCTGGCAATATGTAAAGGTATGAATATCTGAGCATTTTTTAGTTAATGTTTAAATAGGCCAATGTACAGGAAAAATACTGGTAAAAAGTAAAGAAAGGTCGAATTGAATTAGAGGTATGCTTATTGGGATCCGAGAGGGGGGGGGGCAAGGAAAGGACGGTCTTGGGAAACAGAAATGAACGCAGGTTGATAAAAATATGGGGTGAGAGGAAAGAAAACATCTAAACGAAACCAAAAAAAAAACTTTTTACAATATAAAATAGAATAAAAACAGGGAGAGAATTGAAAAGAAAAGAAAAGACTGAAATTTGTGAAGACTTTGAGGAATGAACGAGGAAATAAAAAGTGAAGTTACTTTCAAAATGTAATGTACAGCAAAGTGGTAAGAGCAATGTGTGTGACATTAGGAGTAAGAGTGGATGAAAAATGTATTGAGTAAAAGTGGCAAGGAGAAAAGGCGAGAGGGAATCTTCCTTTAAAAGAAAAAAAAAAAACAGAAATAAAAAGAAAGATAGGCTGAAACAAATACAACAAAATTAGAAGCATAAAATAAAGAAAAATAAAGTCCAACAGAAAGCGAAAGTGAAACTAGAAAGTGAAACTAGAAAGTGAAAGTAGAAATTGAAAGACAAAAAATCGCAAATGCACAGCTATGTATGTCAGAGAATGTATCATTTCATTTTGACACGAGAATGGGGAAAAATTACGCATCTGTCTTCCAATACCAGTCGTACACATGCAATTTCGTCAGATCATAATACAATGCTTAGATTTGACTTAGTAGCAGCTGCTGTGGGCGACTGTCTAAGACTTCGAGCATTAAAATTATGGAAGTGTGAAGTAGGCGCTTCGTCATGGAGTAATAGTTAGCGAGCTAGACTGGCATACCGTTGATAGTGAATTTGATTCTCCCTAAGTGTCTCCAGTTTCTGACCTTGTGCCAAACTAAGCACGGCGTAATAAATAACAATCATTGTGTACCTAGTTCGATTTTAATTGCATGCTCACATAGTTGTTGCCTTGTGCCATACCAAGCAAAGTAAATACATATTAGATTCAAAGCCGGGCTGGTGAGGATCAGCTAACTTGTTTCGTTCATCAATATTCGTTATACCGAGTTCTAACCAATGTCTAAGATGAAGCGTTGGTTTAAAAAAAAAACGCTATGATTAGTTAATGCGTACAGAATGATTAACCAATTCATTGATTTCAACGGCGTGTCAACCCGTCTAGGGATATTTTCTGCCAAGAGGTTAGACAATTGCTTAAGCCGTCTTTTATATATTAATAAACGAATACTATTTTACATCGAATTTACAGCCAATGCGAAAACACAAAAAGCCAACTATAACGATATTTCTGGAAGATTTTATGACGCTAAGGTAATACATTTTTCTGACTTCCTACCAATACAAAATAGACATTAGGTCATTCTAATGTATGATGCTACCCAAGAAACAAGACTCCCGTAACGACGGGTTTTGAATTACTATGATTCCGTTGGCATTCCACTTAAGGTGCACCTCAGGCACCAGGCAATAACCCCAGGAATTGACCTTTTTAGCCATTAGTTTTTTCCCCTATCTGGTGCAGGAGAGCTACTGTGGCAGGTGATTAAGTGAATGGAGCAAAACAAATGATAGCTGCTTGAAATCTAAGCCAAGTCTTATGGCAAGTCCCAACCCTTTTTATCATATATGTGCTAGAATGCGGTGGCTAAGGGTCTTAGTGTCCTGGGTATGACTTTAAACTCTATCTGATGGTGAAGTTCCAATTCTAGAGCCCTGGGGAATGTAGAATACCCCTTCATCGGCATTACTCCCAGGTCCACTTTGACTCGGAGCGGTAGTACATGAATGGTCCTATCTATGGGATAAATAGAAAAAATGAGTTCATAAAAACTTGTTTTAAAAAATATTGAGTTTAAGTTAAAACATTGAATGCCCCTCTAGAATGAATAAAACCAAACGGCTTCGGTATAAAATAACCCAACAAAGGGTCGTCATGCCGTTAGATCCAACCAACAAACCAACCAGCTAAGCCTAGTTGAGTGGACGGTCGGAATACTAGTAAACTACAGCGGTGTAGTGGCTAATGTGCGGGACTGTGGCATTCATTTGTGCTGTTACATTCACTTTCAGAATCATACTTTTGGGAAAGGTAGGAAACCCCTTCACCCTCCTAATTATGGGTTAAATAGAACTACTATTGTTCTACAATAATGGCTTTAGCATTAAATAATCCCCGAAGGTTGATATGCCATTCAAATAACGAAACAAGGCCAAACTAATAGAGTAAAGAAGGATTGATAACGCTGCTAAATTAAATGACCAAGACAAATGTGGTTGTGTAATGGTTAGCAGGTTTGTCTCACAAATCCATTATTACTGAAAGTGAGTTCGATCCTCGAAGGATGCCCAATAAAAAAACGTAAAAATAACCTTGTAACCAAGACAACATTATAGAATCATGGAGACCAAAGAAGAGAAGAATATACTTATTGGGACGGATTTCAATGATTTCAACTTTCATAGCCTAACCCTAACAATAAATCCAACCCTAACCCCAAACCTAACACTGCCCCTAACCCTAACCCCAACCGTAACCCTAACGCTTTCTATCACACCTTTCAGGCAGATGGTGTGCAAGTTTAAATGTCACAAGAAACGTGCGTGTGTGTGTGTGTGTCTGTCAGTCTGTATATATATATATATATATATATATATATATATATATATATATATATATATATATATATAGATCTGTTTGCATATGTGTGTGAATGTTATATGTTGGTGTTAGTATCCATTTTTTTATGTTTTATTTATGTGTCTGTATATGTATAAGTGTTTCTGTATGCATACATAAGTATCTGTGTATATGAGGATATATGCATACATATGTATATATTTAGTTGAGCATATTATTTTATGTCTCTGCTTTGGATATATGGGCCTAAATGTTTGCATGAACACACAAACACAGACACACAGAGAAATACACACACACAGAGAGAAATACACACACACACACACACACACACACACACACACACACACACACACACATATATATATATATATATATATTATATATATATATGAGAG
>CM042142.1:53500947-53520947 GCA_023376005.1 Doryteuthis pealeii
GATAGTTAACGAGCAAGGGAGAAAGAAGAAAGAAGAAGAAGAAGAAAAGAAGAAGAAGAGAGAAGAAGAAGAAGAAGAAGAAGAATGAATGAATGAAGACTGTTTGACAAGCCAGTTGGAAGAGATTGACAGTGATAGTTACGAAGCAATGGGAACAGAAGAGAAGAAGAAGAAGAAGAAGAAAGAAGAAGAAGAAGAAGAAGAAGAAGAAGAATGAATACTGTTTGACAAGCCAGTTGGAAAAGGTTGACAGTGATAGTTAACGAGCAATGGGGGGAGCAAGAAGAAGAAGATGAAGAAGAATGAATGAATGAAAATCTATCTATCTATCTATCTATCTCTCTCTCCTCTCTCTCTCTCTCTCTCTATATATATATATATATATATATATATATATATATATATATATGCATCTATCTCAAGATGTTCCTTTCTATCTATCGATCTATCTATCTGTCTATCTAAGAAGAATGAATGAATGAATGAATGAAGACTGACAAATCAGTTGGAAGAGGTTGACAGTGATTGTTAACGAGAAATAAGGGAGACAGCAAGAAGAACAAGAATGAATGAATGAAAAACTCTCTATCTAATCTATCTATCTATCTATCTCAAAATGTCCCTATCTATCGATCTATCTGTCTATCTAAGAAGAAGAATGAATGAATGAATGAATGAAGACTGTTTGACAAGACAGTGATAGTTAACGAGCAAGTGAGGACAGTAAGAAGAAGAAGAAGAAGAAGAAGAAGAAGAAAAGAAGAAGAGGAGGAGGAGGAGGAAGGAAGGAAGGAATGAAGGAAGGAGGGAAGGAAGAAAATAAGAAAGGAATAAAGACTGGATGACAAGCTAGTTTGAATAGGTTGACAGTGATAGTTAACGAGCAATGGGAACAGAAGAAGAAGAAGAAGAAGAAGAAGAAGAAGAAGAAGAAGAAGAAGAAGAAGAGAAAGAAGAACGAATGAATGAATGAGATGAATGATTTTTGACACGCTAAATAGGAAGAGGTTGACAGTGAGAGTTAACGAGCAAGGCTAGGACAGCAAAAAGAAGAAGAAGAAGAAGAAGAAGAAGAAGAAGAAAGAAGAAGAAAGAAGAAGAAGAAGAAAGAAAGAAAGAAAGAAAGAATGAATGAATGAAGACTCAAAAGATAGACATGGTTGACGTGTGGCCTATAACACTAACTGCGTCTGCAGGATGAAGCGAAGGCGACTACATTCATTTGTCCATGTCTGTTGTCGACGTTTTTTCAGTTGTACGTGTGTTCGCCCGATCATTTCTGCTTCTTTTACAGCATGTTCGTTTTCAAACCGGACATAAAAGTTACGGCTCGGCTTTATTTTTTCTGTAAACAAATACATTTGTTCGGGGTTAAATTCTTTATTAATACATTGATAACTTGTAACGAAACAAGGAACATATAAAAAATAGTAGGAAAATGTAAAGATATATATATATATATATATATATATATATATATATATATATATATATAGAGAGAGAGAGAGAGAGAGAGAGATAGATAGATAGATAGATAGAATGAGATGGATAAATAGATAGGTAGATAGATAGATGAATAAATAGAGAGATAGATAGATAGATAGATAGATGTATAAATAGATAGATAGATAGATAGATAGATAGATGAATAAATAGGTAGGTAGATAGATAGATGGATAGATAGATAGAATGAGAGGGATCAATACAAATATAGATAGATAGATAGATAGATAGATAGATAGATACTACATTGATAGATAGATAGATAGATAGATAGATAGAATAAATAGGTAGGTAGATAGATAGATGGATAGATAGATAGATAGAATGAGAGGGATCAATACAAACATAGATAGATAGATAGATACTACATTAAGATAGATAGATAGATAGATAGATAGATAGATGAATAAATAGGTAGATAGATAGATGGATAGATAGATAGAATGAGAGGGATCAATACAAACATACACACATAGATAGATAGATAGATAGATAGATAGATAGATACTACATTAAGATAGATAGATAGGATAGATAGATAGATAGATAGATAGATAGATAAATAGAAATAGGTAGATAGATAGATGATAGATAGATAGATAGAGGGATCAATAGATATGATTATAATATCATAGATACTACATAGATAGATAGATATATAGATAGATGAATAAATAGATAGATAGATAGATAGATAGAGATGAAGGAGAGATCAATACAAACATAGATAGATAGATAGATAGATAGATAGATAGCAAATAGATAGATAGATAGATAGATAGTCGAGTGAAAGTAAGAAAGGATGAAAGACAGAAAGAAAGATGAAACTAAAACAAAATAAGGAAAGATTAAAGCAATAGGGGAAGTAAATAGATAGATAGATAGATAGATAGATATGAATGTACTGACATAGATAGATAGATATGAATAGACTGAGATAGATAGATAGATAGATAGATAGATATGAATAGAGTGTGATAGATAAATAGATAAATAGATAGATATGAATAGACTGAAACATAAATAGATAGATAGATATGAATAGACTGAGATTAATAAATAGATAGATCGATAGATATATACATAGAGTGAGATAGATAAATAAATATAATAAATATTACTATACTGAAATAGATAGATAAATAGACAGATAGATATAATTTGACTGAGATAGATAGATAGATAGATAGATAGATAGATAGATAGATAGATAGATAGTTATGAAACTAAGAAGGAAAGAAAGAAAGAAAGAATGCTAAAACAAAGAATAATAAAATCAATAATTAAACGTGAAGGTATTGGATGGTGTTTAATGGCATGTTATCCTTTGTGGGTTATTTAATGCTAAATCCTGTTTTTATTATATATATGATTTGTTTAACTTCATATGTATTAATAATTAGTAGAAATAAATATATTGACTGCTTATTTTTAATTGTATATCAACCCTTGTGAACTATTTAAAGCCAAACCATTTTTCATACATATAATTTGTAGGTGATTTTTGTTTGCTTTTATAAATTGGTCAGAATAATTTTCGTTAAGTCAATGTGTATGAATATATTGATAGAAATGATTTTACTCGCAGGACCTGTGGATATACCACAGTATGATAATTTAATCATTATAACGTTCTATATTTTTACTTAAGAGCTATTGCCAAATAGTTCAATATGTAAAAAGTACAATAATCTTGATTTAACTCTCTCTCACTCTTTTTTCTTTCTTTCCTTCTTTTCATCTTTTCATTATGTTCAATTGAATCAGATTAGCGATATCGCTTCCACGTTCCCATCCCCTCTAACTATCTTACCCCACCTCTATTTCTTTGTTTTCTTTTTTATTATCATATTTTTCTATGTAGTATGTCCCTTTTCTTCCCTTTCTTTCTTTATATTAAAGAAGAAATGGCCCATTATTTAACTGAGGCGACGACTCTCATGAGAAATCAGAATTCGGTGGATAAACAACAACAGATAATCAGGATTTACATTTATGAATTTTATTTTCGACGATTTGGACGGTTTCATTATTAACCAGAGGGTGTTGCAAGATGATAACGGTCGTACTTTTAAGGAACACGATTATTAGTATATAGACATTAAGTTTTTCATTAACTTCACATATGTAGATAAATTGGGAGAAATGATTTTCATTGACATTATGTGTATCAATAAACTGTTGGAAATAATTTTCATTATCTTCGAATAGTTAATAGGTAAATATTTTGGTTTTGTTTGGTTTTATAAACTGGTAGAAAATAATTTTCATTAGCTTTATATGTATTAATAAACTGATAAAAATAATCTTTCTGTTAAATAGAAAAAAAATAGTTTAAAAATATGTGTTAAGAATTGTGTTTAAAAAAAATTCAAGAATGAATAAAACAAGATGTCTTCGGCATAAAATAATCCATTTAGGGTTGACATGCCGTAAAATCCAAGCAACCAAGCAACCAACCGTTCCAGTTTCAATAATTAAAGTATTCTCTCAGGCTCTGATATTTTGAAGTGTCCCTTGAATTGCGTTCATTGTAAGTTCATGTATACATTGTAGTTGTTTCGTAAGAGTTTTCTTCTTTTAGTATTAAAGGGCATAAAAGGAAGATGACTTGCCCGTGTCAAATTTTAACATTCATTTCATTTAACAGATGCATTGATAAGGCAGCTTTTTTTACACATGTTCCTATCGGACATGGATTATCTATACATATATAAAGGGCAGTTGTGTGAATCTGTATGTCCGGATGAAACTTCGAAAATAGAACAGTTAACGACAAAGTAAATATATATACACATTAAATACCACCGGTTTTTGAGCAAAGATAATGAAGATTTGATTTATATACGTGAAAATAATCAAAGAAATAAAATCTAAATGATAACAGCATGGATTTTTTATTTATTTACTATTTTAAATTGGAGACTAATTTTTCTTTTCAGAGTGTCTGGATCAACACAAGGTCTTTTTTACATAGGGATTTTTATGGGGAATCTTGCGAGGATCCAACAACAATAATGGATCTGCGAGACTACCATGACATGCAACACTTCACTTTGGCCTTTACATAGGCTAGAGGTGCGGTCGGAGAGGTTCCTCGATCAATCGATTGGCCACGTCAAGTCCTAGCACCTATATGATTGTCCCGACCTTATTGTTCTTATGGCAAACCGTAACCCTTTTTATCATATATGTGCTAGAAGGAGATGGCTGGGGTTTTTAGTGTCCTGGGAATGACGTTAAACTGTATCTAGTGATGAAGTTCTGATTTTGGAGCACTGGGGTGTGTGAAATATCCCTTAATCGTCGTAACTCCCAGGTTCACCCTGACCTGGAGTGGTAGTACCTGTTAGGGTAACAGCTCTGGGTTAAATAGAAAAAATGAGTTTAAAAAATGTCTATAAAAATTGAGTTAAAAAAAGGTTCAATACCCGCCAAGAATGGAGAGAAAAGAACGCATTCTGCATAAAATACCCCAACATGGGTTGACATACCATAAAATACAACAAACCAACCAAGCATTCATTTGAAATCAAATAAGATTACTTTAGTTTGGCCGAAATCCATGACTGTAGATCATCCAATGAGGATTGAACAGTTTCCAGAGAAATTAAAGTTCAGTTTCAATTAGAATTATTGTCATGTTTTTATATATCTAGACAGTAAGCCAGTTATTCAAATATATGTTTTAATATAATTGTTTATTTTCTATACTTTCAAGCGAGATATAGTTGTAGAATTATAAATTCTAACGAAGAATATCGGCAAAATATCTGCCTTTCCAGAGTCTTCACGCACGTGTCAATTTGGTTGGTTGAATTTTAAGGCATGTCAACCTTTGGGTTATTTTATGCCATTGTGAGGTAGGGTTATGGACTTTTTCAGGTCTTTGTATATTATTTTATGTGATACTTCTATTAGTAATAAATTGTTTGGATTGTACAGCATGACAACCCTTATTGGGTTTGTTTTATTAATTTTTGAAAGTGATATTCTAATAATAGTAACAGTCGGAACTTCTTTAGTCAGTAATAATATAATAGAAGTATTATACTGATACGATAGAGACAATTCTTCCAAGCTGTAGCAGTGTCAGTGCCACTGTACGGCTGCACTACTTGGACTCTAACGAAGAGCTTAAAAAAGGCTATATTGTATTTACCTCGTACCCCACTTGTACGGGTTAGGCACAAGGCCCTATTAACGTGGGACCACCCACAAACCGAAGCTCATGGGTGGCGGGTGAAAAATTGCGTCGATCCCGTCGGCATTCCCACTCAAGGGGCGCCTCAGGCACTGGGCAATATACCCAGCCCTGCCCCTTTAAATCAAGGGGTCTGGTATTGTCTGGGGGGATAGCCCCCTGGGATCGACGCTATTAACTTGTAAAGATCCAGGGCCGAAGCCACTGGACCCCCTCCCCGAGGGGCGGGTTTACAAAAAAGGCTACATGGGAGCTACATAAGGATGGTGCGTGTTGACTTGAAGAAATCCTGTGAACGGCTACCCACAAGAAAGCAGCTATATGATCTCTTGCCCCCTATCACGCACAGCATTCAAGAATGATGGAGAAGACACGTTGTATACTGTTGGGGAAGCAAGGCTTTTCTCCTATGGACATCTACACATGAACACAAAGGTGTAGGCTGAACAGCAAAAACTTACATCAATCAACTCTGTTCGGATTCTGGATACTGCGAGAAGGACCTCCCTGTGACGTTGACTGATAGGGGAGGCTGGAGAGGGAGTCATGGATAGCTGTGCTATTAACGCAACTTGATGATGATGAATAGTATGAACTTCTTGTGTTAGTCATAGTCAAATAGTGGTAACAGTATGAACCTCTTTATTTTGTATATATTTCATTGATCTCATAGGCCGCCACGCACAAATCGAAGCTCATGCAATGGTCAGTGCAAAAAAAAAAAAATAAATGCGGCGGCATTCCTCTTGAGGAGCGCCTCGGGTACCGGGCAATAAACCCGACCTTTTTATGCGAAAGGGCAGATGCTGCCTAGGACAGGTCGCCAGGCCCACGTCATTTATTTTACGTCATTTACCGATAGGAGCCGAGGCCACTAAAATAGGTAAGCAAACTTTTGTAGTAAATAATACTCTAATAGTAATCAAAGTTTGCCATACTAGCTTACTTACCCTCTAAGAAGTCGTTCTATTTAATATATATATTATATATATATATATATATATATATATATATATATATATATATTATATATATATATAAAGAGAGATTGAGATAGAGAAAGAGAGACAGAGAAGATCTTTTTATCAGGGTTGAAAATAGATGTAACGAATATATTTATCGCAAGATATCTCGTCAGCTGCCCTCTGGTAGCATGGAGAAGTATAAGGTATTGAATATATAATATCACAAACTGATTAACAACCTCATGAATACGACCACCACCGAGGACGAAGAAGACTTTCTTAAGATATCTCATCAGCCACTCCAGAACAATCACAGTTTTCAATACCTTCCTTACTACTTACGAATTGGTATAGGTTACCATCTAATTCTCTGCCAGCATAAAAAGAATCGGGACAAAGACATTTCTCGCAAAATGGCTCACCAGCAGTTCCGGAAACAAAGAAATTTCCCACGATGTGTCTTGTCAGCCGCATTGGTAGACAGAAATTTCTTGCGAGATCCTTCACCAGCTCCTTTCATCCAAGTGGCTAATCTCATACTATATCTATGGTGCCTCTGTCCATGTGACTGTCTGTCTGTATGTCTGATCGGGGATGCAATTGAAAACAAAGCCCTGAAGATCAAACAAATCTTTCCTAGGGTAGAATATGAAGAGGAACCCACCGTTGGCATTTATATTAACACTTTAATAATTTTTTTTTTTGGGGGGGGGGATATTAGGGACCAAGATACAGTCTATGGTATGGTTGGTTGGTTTGTTGGTTGGATTTTACGGCATTTCAACCCTTGGGTTATTTTATGCCGAATATATTTTTATTCATTCTTGTTGGGTATTCAGATCTTTGTTAAAACATTTTTTTTACAAAGTAGATGACGCCCTGTCGGCTGGGTGTTAGAATGCATCGACTGCACCTCTGCAGAGGGGTAAGACTCCCCCAATGGGGCCACCTGTTGGCCGTAGGTGGCGATCCGTGATGCTTAAGGATAGAACCCAGGTGGATGAGCAGTTCAGGACAGGCAATACTTCACTTTGGCCCTATCTTGGGCTAGACGGGCGGTCGGAGAGGCCCCCTTCGATCAATCGGCTGGTCACGTCAAGCCCTAGCATCTATATGATTTTCCCAACCCTACTGTCCTTATGGCAAGCCCCAGCCCCTTTTATCATATGGGTGCTAGAAGGCGGTGACTGAGGGTCTACATGTCCGGGGAATGACGTTAAACTCTATCTAATGGTGAGGTTCCAGTTTTGGAGGTTTGGGGAATGTGGAGCACCCCTTCATCACCATTGCTCCCTGGTCCACTCTGACCCGGAGTGGTAGTACCTGTTAGGGTCCCATCAATGGGTTGAATAGAAAAGCATGAGTTTATAAGCAAAATTGTATTATGCATTAAGAATGAATTTATTTCACAACTTTATCGGCATTAAATTACCCACTGAGGTTGATATGCCGTAAAACAAAACAAACCAAACCAATCAAAGTAGATGCAGTTTAACGTCATACCCAGGACACTAAGACCACCAGTCACCGCCTTCTAGCACATTTACGATAAAAAGGGTTGGGGTTTGTCATACGGGCAATAGGATAGAGGCAATAATATATCTGCTTGGGATTGACGTGACCAGCAGATTGATTGAAGAGGAACTCTCCAACCGCCCATCAAGTCCAAGTAAGGGCTAAAGTGGAGTGTTCCAAGTTATGGAGTGCTCAGCTATTAGGACATCGTCTTTAAGCATTATGGGTCGTCACCCACGGCCAACAGGTGTGCCCATTAGGGGAGTTTTACTTTATGTACAATTGGTGTATTCTACTGCCCAGTCCGACAGGGCAGTCTATGGTATGAGAATCAGGTAAAAAATAAATAGACTAAAGTGAATAACTGATAAATTTGAAAATTTAATGAATTTCCATATCGAGCATTCTATTCATTAGGACTTCTTGGATTAGTGATAACACAATTGATATTGTCTCACACCCTTTTAAAAATTATCATTATTGCGTAATTAGCAAATGTGGGTTAACATGCGCAAATTTTCGTTGTTAAATTTTCACAATCTCGGCTAGGAATCACAAGGCTCCTGGTTCGATACCGACCCTCGCTAACTCAGCGTATGAGTAGCACAGGGATCTGTGCGGTAAAGTGAGGAACTGATGGTATGTCTGACGCCCTACCTCGGACGCTTAAATAGTATCCTTGGTCTAGCGCTAGTGAAAAGGGGATAGACTCCCACGCTGTCTGGCTAATACCGACATTAGTCCGCCCCGACGACTTTACTTTTTTCTACCAAACATTCAAGTGGGCTTGAAATCCATAGCACAATAAAACATTAGTAGCTGTAAAATAGGCAGAGTGGAAAATTGTCGGTATCAGTGCGGGAGTCTATCCCCTTTCCCCTAGCTCTGACTGGGCGGCATATGGCAACCGTTGCACCACTGTACGTGTTGTGTACAGGCGTCAAGCAAACATTCTAACTTTTGACTCTGATTTCGGACCACGTTGTCTGGCTGATACCGACATTAGGCCGACCCGACGACATTACTTTACTTACATCGAGCGATAGGTACTGCAATCCAATGGTGAGTAATATGAGATTTAAAATATTTATACTTAAATTTAGTCGGATGCTATATAACCTATGCAGCTAGTATTTAATTAATCTCGCTATAATGATTGCTTATATCAATTTATTAATTTTTTTTCACTCTGTTATGATTCGTGTGGTCATTTTTAGGCTATAGGTGAGAATAGTTTACCGTGGAGATCCCTTGTGGCATTAAGTTAGATCCGGGTTAAGCAGAATCTTTGTCCGTTGGCTCCTTCGTCTGATAAACATGAGCAGTGAAATTTGTGCGTGAGATATTTTAAGTGGAAACAGGCAGCATAGACCCAAGTCCATTATCTTGGCAGTCCCGCAGTTGGTCCAGTGGCAGGGACATGTCCGAGATGACTGGGCTGTCGATCTGCTGCAGGGTGCTGTCTCCGGTAGTATTGAGTCACTTCACGAGCGGCAATCCTCTCTGGAAGCCCCAGCGCTTGCACCCATGCACCAAGTTATGTTGAGGATGTATGTGAGTATTAGGTACCCCAATCCTACTACTATCGATCGATGTGGATGGCCGTTGGCTCCCCTGGAGCTCATCCGTCCTTTAACAGCTCTTGTTTTTAGTAATGCTGAGTGTTCACACAACCATCTGAGCAGAGAAGCCGAGGTTTGCCTGATGGGGGCGCCAGTTTAGTCACCAGAAAACCGACCATGAAAAAGGTGGTACTAGTTTACATGGTACTAGTAGTAGGTAAGAAAGAAGATCTGACCTCACACACGAGCAACTGAGTGTCAGTCTACCACCGTCTTTAAATAGTTGACCGACCACATATTCGAACGATTTGATTGACCAGCTCAGTCCACGCAGCCTCGAAGAGTCTATAAATTTTAGTTGCGATCACCAGCACACCTTATATACAAAAAAGCGCGTGGTGTAATGGTTAAAGTCATAGAAAATGGACTCGTCGACCCGAGTTAAAATCCTGGACTTGATAATTGCATTTCACTTAGCGCTAATGCCCCTGGGAAAAGTATGAATTCTACTCTCCCTCCAGCTATGGGTAAATAGTAGGGCAGACTGGGCTCTTTAACCTTGGTTAGGCAACCGGTCTAGGAGAAGGAGAACTCTGAATTAAAACCTGTTAAACCCCGCTTAAGAAATTGACCTTGTGTCACATCCTGCTCGTGTGGAGGGCTTGGTAAATATATATATACAAAAAATATTCCAACACTTTTCTATATCACTACATGATGACGTAGTAAAAATAGAATTTTATGTTCCGATTACTTAGCAAAAATACTGAATTTAAAGAATTACAAATATAACAAGTAATGCTGGAGAAGCAAGGACAAACTCAAAATTGACGTTCTCCTGTGGACAGCTACACATGAACAGGCCGATCAGAAAAAAAACTACATCAATCAGCTGTTGTGCGGAGAACTTACCAGGGACTATGGCCCTGTCGGCTGGTGAGAGAGAGTCATAAATACTTGTGTGGTCAGGCCGCGACCTGATGATGATGATGATGATGATGATTCAATAGAATCATTTGCAAAAATCCTAAGAAATAACTACACAGAAAATGTAAATATAAAAGACAATGAAAGCGATTCCCTAACCTATTGACATGAAATCACTCTAGACGGGTTGGCATGCCGTTAAAATCAACCAATTAGTCTAATCTGTGGATGATAACTGGTCTAGAAGGAGAACTGAACTCAAACCAGCTACGATACATGAAAACCCCCTTGTATTTATCCTACTATAGTTGTCCTGGACAGCAGCTTACCGCTGGACACAGAAGGAGATATTAGAGAGGGTGGGACTGGACCTGTGCAGATCCATTAAGTACCTAAATCTATTCGGGCAATCGATGGATAGTGATCAGCTAATTGTAACAAGACACGAACAAGACATGTTGGGTAATAATGGAGAAGCTGGGACGAACTCATGTGACGTTCTCCTATGGAAATCAGCACATGGGCATGCCAGTGTGGGGTACCCTGCAAAGGCCTACCTTGACCAGCTCTGTGTGGATACTGGATGCTGCGCAGACGACCTCCCAAAAGCATTGAATAATAGAGACGGTTGGGGAGCGATTGTCAGGGATATTCGTGATGATGATGATGATGATGATGATCCATTGTAAAAAAAAAAACACTTGCTTTAATCGGGCTAAAAATGCTGTAAAGTAGGTAATGGTAGAGCGCTACACTTATCATCAGGTCCCCACTTTACCGTAAAGATCAAAACTGTGCTATTCATGCGCTCGGACCGGGAATTTTTTGGGGTGCATAGCGCAAAGGATCTACCGACTGAGCTAAACCGGTCCTATGTGAATAGTGTCGAATTCAAATTTGAATTGAAATTTAAGCCCCCATAAGCCTAGGGTATCAGTATAAAAATGTTTCATAAACGTGCGGGAGGGAATAAAATTCTGACATGATCTTTATGTACCTTAAAGCGTCACGAAATCTTCACCGAGGTGATTGAGATTTATTATCATAATTAGGAGTTTTTCACACTAGCGTTAGCTGATGGTATTTCACTGGAGTGAAAACAAGTCTCCTCGGATCTCCAGGACTCTCCTGAGTATTCTAGCCGATTTCAACAATGCTGTTGTCTGGGTGGTCTCAATTCTTCCACTGATTTGCAGTGCCCTTTTAAAAAGCTTTCGGAGGCCGTTAGAAGTGCCCCAACTACAATTAGTATCACTTTCACCCTCATATTCCACAGGCTTTTTCAGTTCTCTAGCAAGGTCTAAGTATTTATCTATGTTTTCGTTTTCTTTCATCTTCACCCTCTGATCTGGACTGAAAAATGTACCAGTTGACAAGTTCTCTTTTTTTGTTAATTAATAATAGGTTTGGTCTTCTGGCTGGGTTAAGGTGATCCGTCTTTATCTCAAAGTCCCAGAGAATTTTATGTGTCATTCTCAAGAACAGATTCTGGTTTATGCATATATCATATTTTTGTATGGTTAAAACTGAGTTTCGTGCACAATTCCCAGTGGATCACCTTTCCAGCCCGGTCGTGTCTTGCCTTATGCGTGTATATGTGTTTTGAGTCCGTTTGTGTGCGATACCGCGTGTTTGTGTACGAGTGCCCGAGTGTGTTTATGTGCGTGCGTTGCCTATGTGTGCTTGTGTGCGTTTGTGTATGTGTGTGATGTCTATATGTGTCTCTGTGTTCGCTTGTGTGTATGTGTTTGTGTACATGTGTAAATATTTTATATGTATGTCTATGTGCTTTGCATCTGTGTATATGTGTATGTGTACATTTTTAATGCGTTTATGAGTAATGGTGTGCGTATGATTCGGAAATGTTTGTGTTTGCGTGTTAAGTGATCACTTAAGCAACAACATGTACTGTAAGTAAGTCGACGGGGCGGCCTAAAGTCGGTATCAGCCAGTCAGCGAGGGAGTCCGTCTTTTACCCTTTTCAATAGCGCTAGACCAAGGAGATTGTTTTAGCATCTGAGGTGGAACGCCACACCTACCATCAGCTCCTTACTTTACCGCACAGATCCCTGTGCTACTCATACGCTGAGCTGGCGAGGACCGGTATCGAACTAGGAACCTTGTGGTTTCTAGCCGAACACTCTACCGACTAAGCTATCCCGGCACATTCCCGAAACCTTCGTTTATCAAAAATGACTTGATTTCGGCATTGAATAACCCGAAAAGGATTGATATGCCGTAAAACCAACCAATCAAATCAGACAACCAAGAGATTGTGTGTTGTCCGTATGTGTTTCAGTATGTGCGTATTTTTGTGCGTTCTCAGTCGATAGAGCACCTGCCTAGAAATCGCAAGGTTCCTGTTTCGATACCGGTCCCCGCCAGCTCAACGCATTATTAGCAAATATTAGGAAATCTGATCTGTGCAGTAAAGTGGGGAGCTGACGGTTGACGTGGCGGTCCATCTTAGCAAAATAAATCTCCCTGATCAAGCGTTAGCGAAAAGGGGATAAACACCCTCGATGTTTGGTGATACCGACAATAGGCCACTCGGCCAACTTGCTTATGTGTATATATATTTACCAAACCCCTCCGCACGAGCAGGATGTGACACAAGGTCAATTTCTTAAGTGGAGTTCAACAGGTTTTGAAATCAGAGTTTTCCTTCTCCTAGACTAGTTGCCTAACCAGTCTGTCCCATCTGTTTACCCATAGCTAGAAGGAGAGTCGGATTTATACCTTTCCCAAGGGTATTAGCGCTAAGTGAAATGTAATTACCACGTCCAAGATTTGAACGCGGGGCAACGAGTTCATTTCCCATGACTTTAACCATTACACCACGCGCTTCCGTATGTGTATATGTATATGTATGTTCATGTGATTTTTTGTGTGTATACGTAAGTGTGTGTTTTTGAGTAGGTTTGTGTGTAATGGAACGTGTCTGTGTACGTGTGCTTGTGTGTGTGTTTCTGTGTGCGTGTATATGTTTATGCGCTGAGTGTATATTTATACATGCGTGTGTTTCTGTGTATTGTTGTGTATGTTCGCATTTTTGAGTGTGTTTGTGTGCGATGGTACATGTTTGTGTACGTGCGCCTCTGTGTCTTTGTGTACGTGAGTTGTTTATGCGTGTTTCTGTGTATGCTCGCGTGTGTATGTATATGTGTGAGTATGTGTGTTAATAGGAATGTTTATATGCTTTGTATATTCTAGTAAAGAAAACACCCTCCGGGTGGTGTAAAAATGTATTTTTGAAAGATATTGTCTAATATGTTGTTGGAATCTTTCCCTCTACTAAAGACGATGGCGTAGTGTCCAATTTTTTTTTCTTTCATCTGCAACTGAGTGAGTGGCTGAACAGACCAATCTGTTAAACTTCGCTAAAGAAATTGACCTTTTGTCGCATCCTGCTCGTGCGGAGGGGTTGGTAAATATATACAAGTGTGTGTGTGTGTGTGTGTGTGTGTGTGTGAGTAATTTTATTTCAGGTTTGTGTGTATGTGTCTGTGTGAATATGTATGTGTCCCTTTTTTAGTGCGTTTGTGTGGGATGGTGCATGTCTGTATACGTGTGCTTATGTGTGTGTGTGTTTTTGCATATGTCAATGTGCATTGTGTGTATCAATATGTATATGTATTTCTGTATATCCTTGTGAGTGTATGTGTGAGTGCGTGCGTGTGTGAGTGTGTCTATGTGTCTGTGTAAGTGCGTGAGCATCTGTGAGTGTGTACGCGTGTGAGTTCTTTTGTGCGTGTATGTGTTTCTATGTATTCTTACGTTTGTGTGTGTGTCAATGTGTATGTGTGTGTGTGTGTGTGTGCATAAGCTTCAGTATGCATTTGTGTGTGTGTGTATGTGTGTGTGTGTGTGTGTGTGCGCGCGCGTGCGTGTACGAGCGTGTATGTGTGAGCCAATGTGTGTGTGTACTTTTGTGCATGAGTTTCTTGTTAAGCAGTTTGTAATCTGTCCTTTTTACTGATAACCATACTGAAATGTTAATTCTTTCATTTTTTTTCTTTTCCTGCTAATAATAGATAAATAAATAAATAAATAAAAACGAAGAATTAAAAAAAAAACAATATGGCGGCTTCCTGGGAGAGCAATTTGAAAAAAAATAAAATAGAAAAATAAACAGAAATAACTTTATTCGCACATGCGCAGATAGTTACTCTACCTGCCTCAAGCTTGCTACAATACGAAATCAAATGACAGCTGGCTCGTTCTTGGTAGCATTATTTATTTATGTCTTTATTCCCAGGCAATAATGTCTATAAAACATATATGGCGGCGGTGGCGGAGTCATTATAGGCGGTGGCGGCTTCAGAGAAGATAAGAACGGTACGAATGTCAGGAAATATCTGTCAAGTATTTGAAAATGTTTTATGGTGGGAGATGGGCTTCTTTTTCCTGATTAATATGTGCCAACGAGACTCGAAGCATCATGACGACAAGCCGAACACCAAAACAGATTCGTACCGTTTTTTTAAATTTTATTCTCTTGTCTTTTTCTTCGGCATCTCAACCTGCCCTCACCTGTTAAATGACTGAGATAGTCGTGAATGTGACACCGGCTAACACCAGAACAATTCCCCGGTGCACAAAGTTCGGTTGAAGCTAAGATTTTAGATACTGAATTTCGAATCTCAAGGCTACAATGTCTTCTCTATGTTGATAATCTTTAAAAATGGCGCAACACAGTCTTCATTGACCTCAGTTTTTTGTGCTATTGTCCTATACATTTTTTTTCAGGTATTTGGTTCACTATACCGAGCAACTCCCATTAGTGGCGTCTCACGAGGCAGTGGTAACCTTACTTGGCAACGCCCTTCTCCTCTCTTAGTAAGATAGGTTATACTGTTAGTGGTTTGTTTTGTTTTACGATGTATCAACCTTTTTCAGGTCATTTGATGCCGAATCAAGTCAAGTTTGACTTACTGTAGTTGCTGTTGCTTAAGTCTGGCTTGGCCATTATGAGAGAGAGAGAGAGAGAGAAGAGAGAGAGAGAGAGAGAGAGAGAGAGAGAGAGAGAGAGAGGGGGTCTTTTGTTTTACGGAATATCAAACTTTTTGGGGTCATTTAATGCCGAATCGAGTAATTTTTATGAACAAAAGACTCAGGTTGCTTACAGTACCTGCTGTTGCTTAAGTGGTCACCCAATTATGTATTTGAAAGGCTCGTCTCTGCTTAATTTCGGTGATCTAAAGGGAACCAGTGTTTTCAGCGTGACTTGACCGTAATAGATTGGACTGGGTTACATGGCACTAGTATCAAGAAACAATCCCTGACTTTTAACCTCAATATAGCCATTATTCTATTGAACGTTAAGTTTCTTTTTTTAATTCGGAAAATAATTTAACTAACCGTATTTGTTGTCATATAAAAGATGCCCAGACATTGTCGATTATTTTTTCTACGGCCATTGTCTGCGATGGCCGTTACTTCAAGGAAGGTACCCCGCAGGAACACACTGGCAAGCCTTACAGAAAGATCGCGGATATTATCATAATAATGACCGAATTATTCGTTTTGTTTTAATCAATTTTCACAAGGGGCTAGTACCGTTAGAAGCGGAATTTTATGTATAATAACATTCTAAGACCGTTACACATGGATCCATGAGCAGAATTTTTTACCCCCATATTTCTAGGGGATCATTTTATAAAAGGTATCTCATAATAACGTTGGTATTTTTGTAGTTAACGCCATATTAAGGTGCTATTGAATTAT
Source organism: Doryteuthis pealeii (assembly GCA_023376005.1). Lineage (NCBI taxonomy): Eukaryota > Metazoa > Mollusca > Cephalopoda > Myopsida > Loliginidae > Doryteuthis > Doryteuthis pealeii. The sequence goes on from CM042142.1 coordinate 53,517,351, forward strand.
TTAAATTGATTTTTCAACAGAAAACTTCACGCCAAGACATAAAATCATTAACTTCTAAGGTGAGACAAGTATAGTAGAGAAATTTCCAATACAATTTTAAAGTAAAATTTTTAACGATGCGTCTATATCAATAATTCGGTTTAATTTGTCTGTCTATCCTCTATAGACTGAAAAACGGTTTAAATTAGGTCTAACAAATTGACAGCGCATTTCCATAGGAAAAATATTTCCAGTTTATTTTCATTACAAAAACATAACCAATGCTTTTTATTGCAAAGTCATCTCCAATGCATTTTAGTAAAATAATTATATATTTAGTAAAATAATTTCCAATGTATTTTTGAGTAAAACATGTCCAATTCATTTTTATACTGAAAATCATTTAAAATAATTTTTTCATAAAAAAAACAACATTTCCAATGCATTTTTATAATAAAAACATCATTACCAATAAAAGTTCATTGTAGAAATCATCTCCCATACATTTTCCAGGTAAAAACCATTTGAAATGCATTTTCATTATAAAAATCATTTCCGATGCATTTTTATAATAAAAATCATTCCAATAAAGGTTCATTGCAGAAATCATTTTCCATACATTTTCCAGGTAAAAATCATTTGAAATGTATTTTTTAATAAGAATCATTCCGAATAAACGTTTATAGTATAAATCATTTCCAATACATTTTCATTTTAAAAATCATTTCCAAATCATTTTTATTGTAAAAATCATGTGCTGTGAATTTTTATAATAAAAAATAATTCCCAATGCATTTTTATAGTAAAAACCATTTCCAATGCCTTTTTTATAATAAAATTCATTCTCAACGCATTTTAAACATTTTAAACAAGCAAAGGAGTCTTAGAAACATTTGGTTTTCGATTCTTCATTCTTGCAGAAATTCGAAAATCACCTTCCGTGAAATGATATCGAGAATAATGCCGCCTTTTGGGAAAATCCTAGAGGACATTTTGAAGACCATATTTTATGGTGGTGCCAAAGATTTTCGGTAGAATTAAAGTCAGGGGAATTTCTTGGACACGTCCCAAATTCCTATTTTTAGGAGGGGGTTTAAGTATTTATCTTCTCTAAACTATTTGATTATTTGTATCGAAAATGATCAACATGAAAAGATGGAGGAACGTTTAAGCCAGTAGACACCAATAAAAAAGTATCCATAACCTTCCCAATACACATACATGTATATATATATATATATATATATATATATATATATATATATATATATATGTGTGTGTGTGTGTGTGTGTGTGTTGTGTCTGTGTGTGTACGTGTTTATTATAAAAATAATGTAAAAGTACAGGGTCTTTTGAGGCATGAAAAGATGGGGTATATCCGAATTAAAATGAACTAATGTTTAAGAAATACTTTATACTAACCGTGTCCGATTTCAAAATATAGATGATGCTGTTGTGTAGAAATATATATATACTCATTATTTTATTGTCCGATTAAGGGAGTAAAATTGCTAATGTAAATTATTTTGAAGTTAATGGATTTTTTTTATTGGAAGATGGTTTGCAAGTTGCAAATTATTTAGAAAATATTCTCTGAATTTTTTAGATGAGGCTTGATAATTAGTACTATTTGTATTATTCGGACTATTGTCCCCATCTTCATTGTTATCTGTACAATGTTTCGGTCGATATGCACTCCGGCCTTTTTCATGTATTTTTTGACGCACTCGAGAACATCCTTGTCGTAATCGGGAACCTTCTTGTCGTAATCGGGAGCCATCACGGAACTTTGAACCTAACCCTTTATTCAGTCCACAGGGGGTATCCTGTTCTCATTCCGCTAACCATAGCTGGGGTACAGGTGTTAGGCTGTGTTAATTATTATTCTATGTTACTGCTGTCTCTGACCAGGATTGAATCTGCAATCTCGAGATAACTGTGACTTAGAACTGTATTAAACTAACCCCTTTATCCACTACGCTATGTGTACAATTGGAAAAAATTATACACGAAAAAGGCCAGAGGACACATCGGTCGAAACGTTGGATAGATAACAATGAAGATTCGGACAATAGTCCGAATAATATAAATAAAACTATTTAGAAAATAATTTACTAAGGAGAACTGGTGTGTGACTTGGTGATATTCTAACTAAAAAATTGGATTATTTTTTGATTGTTACAAGTTTTAAGTACAATATATATATATATATATATATATATATATTTACCAACCCCTCCGCACGAGTAGGATGTGACACAAGGTCAATTTCTTAAGCGGAGTTCAACAGGTTTGAATTCAGAGTTTTCCCTCTCCTAGACTGGTTGCCTAACCAAGGTTAAAGAGCCCAGTTTGCCCTACTATTTATCCATAGCTGGAGGGAGAGTAGGATTAATACCTTTCCCAAGAGTATTAGCGCAAAGTTAAATGCAAATATCACATCCAGGATTTGAACTCGGGGCGACGAGTCCATTTCCCATGACTTTAACCATCGCACCACTTGATTTTACTTGTTTGGGGCTATTCATAATTTATTTTTACTTGTTGCTTGTAGGAGAATTGCTGTTTGGGGTAATAGTTTTTTTTTGTTTTTTTTTGGGGGGGGGTCTATTAATAGAATAATCTTAATCTTTTTCTTTATCATATATATATATATATATATATATATATATGATAAAGAAAAAGGCTTAAGATTATTCTATTAATAGATCAATTACCCCAAAAATCTATTACCCCAAACAGCAATTCTCCTACAAACAACAAGCAACAAGTACAAATAAATTATGAATAGCCCCTAACAAGTTAAAATCAAGTGAAAAGGACCCAACATAAATAATTCAATAAAAGACAATAAAAACTCCAAAGCAACGACAGACCCCACCTACCAATAAAAGGGGACGAACACCGTCCGCAACCCAAAATAGATAGAAATTAATTATTAATCAATTAGGAGTACTCGTCCAAATTAAGTAACGCTACTTTGCGCTACATATAGCAACTGACCAATCAAAATCCTCCTTCTCTTCCTCCTCCTCTTGCCCTCACAAAAGGGACATATATATATATATATATATATATATATATATATATATATATATATATATATATGCACTGCTTAATCCCATTTCACTTTGTTTGAATAATCGAATAGGTGAGAAACTGTCGGCAACCAAGTGGCGTTGGCTCCATGTCCATGCTACCCTAAATTATATATATATATATATATATATATATATATATATATATATATATATATATATATATACCCAATTCAATAAAGTATGCATATACACGACCCAAGTCAAAGGCAAAATCTGTCATAAGGACAATTTTTAAGCGAAGTTTGGTTTGAATTCAGTTTTCCTTTTCCTAGATTGGTTACCTAACCAATAATTGTCTCCCTTGATGAATTAAAATGATCGGGTTGAGCACAACTTTTAAACACCACATCATCTATATACAGTATCTTTCATTAAAAAGTACGCTCCTAACAGTTTTCTTTTTTTTTTACAGATTTTCAATACCGTAGAGTTTGGTGATAAATGATATCTAATAATATCCGTTGTGTGTGCATGTTTTCAATAGAAATAATCTATAAGCTTTAAAGAAAATTAACTT
>CM042142.1:53528447-53537851 GCA_023376005.1 Doryteuthis pealeii
TTTAAATTGTTTTATTTTTATTTATTTATTTTTTACTCCTGTAATAATCTTGATGATTTAACTTACATTTGGTACCAACTGTCTGACATTAAATTTTTAACTCCCTCCCTATCAGGCAATATGTTTCAAAAACTAATTTTTACATCGCCCAGAGGCCGTTTTTTTTTAATTTTTTCATTCTAGTATATTTAATTATTTAATGCTGTCATTATATGCATTGATATTTTTTTTTGCTTTATTCTTTTTTTTGGGGGGGGTACTTTTTGTTGTGTCCTTATAAGGGATACAATCAGACAAGGTTCTAATCGGTGGAAGGACCAGTCAACACGTTCGTGGATTTAAGATAGAGGGTTTTATTGCCGAGAGATACAATAAGACAGACAAGGAATAGAGAGGCAAGCTACTAATCCTCGAAGCAAGCTATAATGAGGTGCTCATTATATATATATATATATATATATATAATATATATATATATATAATATATGTATATATATATGTGTGTGTGTGTGTGTAGTATATTAGGAAAAATGAAAAAACACAGGTATAAATGGCTTAAGTGGTGAGTTTATTGGCCGACGCTGCAGTGTTTCGATCTATTAATTAGATCATCTTCAGGGCATTTCATATAATTAATAGATCAAAACACTGCAGCGTCGTCCAATAAACTCACCACTTAACCCATTTATACCGGTGTTTTTTTCATTTTCCTAATATACTAAATACCGTCGGATTCACTTCCTTTCTTTACACACACACACACACACACACACATATATATATATATATATATATATATATTATAGTCAGACCACATGGGTGCGAGAGAGTGTGGAATATTCCATTACAACACTTTCTAGTTTTTTTTTCTACATTATGATTGTAGTGATATTTGATGTCCGCTCGTTGCCATACACTTCAGGCCGTACTCAGTTATAAAAGAAGAGAAGAAAAGAGACATGGAAAAGTGAAGTATTATTGTTGATGTATTGTTACACATCAAAGAGACATGTCTATTTAAACAAGCCGTTTGTACAAATCTCTTTGAAGTGAGACCAATTGAAAATAATTAAAACAGTACGTTAACAAATCCACATCAAACAAATCTTAAATATTTGAAGGGTCGGTTTGGCTCAGTCGGTAGAGCAACCACATAGGAACCACGAGGTTCCAGGTTCGATACCACTCTTTACCAACACAGCGTATGAGGAGAACTTCTTTGATCTGTGCGGTGGAGTAGGGAGCTGATAGGTGCGGTGCTCCACCTCAGATGAAAAAAAAAGTCTCTCTGGTCTAGCATCCACGTAGGAACCACGAGGTTCCGGGTTCGATACCGGCACTCGCCAACTCATTGCATAAGAACTTCTTGGATATGTGCGGTGAAGTGGGGAGCTGATGATAGGCGTAGCGTTACATCGCAGACGCAAAAAACCAATCTCCTTGGTCTAGCGCTAGTGAAAAGGAGATAGACTCCTTTGCTGTCCGGCTGAGACTGAAAATAGGCCACATGACTTCACTAGACCACGCGTGAACACGTGAGGCACTCGTTGATGCCTATATCTAAGAAGGCTTGAACGATTCTATTGAGAATTTAGGTGACTACAAAATTACATTCAGCAATAATGCAGGCTTCGGAAAATTGCAAATCAGGCTTTATTCTCTAAGAGTATTTTAATAAAGATGATATATAATTTTAAGTGTATTTCACTAATAAAAAACACGCTAGTATTATTTGTATTATTCGGACTATTGTCCTCATCTTTATTGTTATCTGTACAACGTTTCGGCCGATGTGCCCTCCGGCCTTCTTCAGGTATTTCTTGTCAAACTCAGGACTCGGGAACATTCTTTTTGGGCTCGGAAACCTTCTTTTCGAACTCGGGAACCTTCTTGTCATAATCGGGAGCCATACTCAGTTATAAAAGAAGAAAAAGAGACATTATTCAGATAGCAATGAAGATGAGGACAGCAGTCCGAATAATACAAATAATACTAATCATCAAGCCTCATCTCAAAAATTAAGAGAAATAAAAACATTTTACATCTGTACATTTTTCCTGTTTTCTGGTTTATATCATACATGAATATATACAAACATCATGAGAATTTTAGTAATATCTTATCTTATCTTATTATAATGGAGATTGTGTGTTTTTCTGTCTGTAAACGAAACTATATGGCTACTCCAGTAACACTTCCCTTAGTTATTGACATCACATTCCCAATGATTTTATTTTTTATTTAAACCTTAATTATTAATAAAACTGTTTCACATTATTAATACTGTCAACTATATCTACATACTAACAACATGCAATTATATTTATATATACAACAAAATAGCGGTTTACAGTGTGAACGGGAAGGCTAATTTGCATATTAATATTAAAAAATCGAATTTAATAAATATGTGCTTAGTATTATTGATTTCTAACTGTTTGGTTTTATTTTAATGAATATAAGCAAAAATCTCTTCAATGAATCTTAAATGAAATCCATTAACAGATAAATAACTGTCATTTTATTCTTTACTTCCTCTTATAACAAATATTTAAATTAGAAAAAATAACAATGAAAGACGAGAGTGATGGAAGAGTAAGTTTCAGTTGTTCATTTTTTATTATACTCCTCTGTTTCAAATCTTTTATATACTCCCTCTGTTTCAAATCTTTTTATCTGTATTCTATTTAGTTTCATTAGCCTTTCTAATTTAATACAATATTTTATTACATTTAAACTTAAATACTTGCACCCGGAGGTGCATATATTTGCTAGTTATTATAATGGAGATTGAGTGTTTGTCTGTAACCAAAACTACGTGACAGCGCAGCAGTTTAGTGCTCTCTCTCTCTCTCTCTCTCTCTCTCTCTCTCTCTCTCTCTCTCTCTCTCTCTCTCTCTCTCTCTCTCTCTCTCCCTCCGTTCCTACACCATGCGGACATTTTTTTGCGGAAGATATTGTCTGAATGGAGTGGGAATCAAAATGTCAGAGGGTTTGAATCATAAGTAAAATCAATCAAATTTATTAAAAGAAGAAAAAAATAAAACAATTTGAAATGGAAACTTAGTTCTTTCCCCTCAAATAAAATGTTACGTGCATCTATTAAATATTTCAATATTTTACACAAAAATTTTAGACAAAATCGTAACATGACATGCAATACTCCACTTTGTCTCTATCTTGGGCTAGACGGGCGGTCGGAGAGGCCCCCTCCGATCAATCGGCTGGTCACGTCAAGCCCTAGCACCTATATGATTTTCCCAACCCTATTGCCTTTATGGCAAGCCCCAACCCCTTTTTATCATGTGGGTGCTAGAAGGCGGTGGGCTGCGGGTCTACATGTCCTGGAATGACGTTAAACTCTATCTGATGGTAGGTTCCAGTTTTGGAGATTTGGGGAATGTGGAGCACCCTTTATCACCATTGCTCCTGGTTCACTCTGACCCGGAGTGGTAGTACCTGTTAGGTCCCATTTATGGGTTTAATAGAAAATGTATTTATAAAAAAATTGTATTATCCATTAAGAATTGATTTATTTCAAAACTTTATCGCATTAAATGACCCACTGAGGTTGATATGCCGTAAAACAAAACAAACCAAACCAAACAAAATCTTAAGTATTTATTTATTTATTTGTAAACTTTTTAGTTAAACTCTTGTTACTGTTTAGCTCAATCGGTAGAACGTCCGACTAGGAACCACGAGGTTTCTGGTTCGATACCGACTCTCGTCAACTCAGCGTATGAGTAGCACATGTATCTGAGCGGTAAAATGAGGAGCTGATGATAGGTGTGGTGCTCCGACTCAGATGACAAAAAAAGTCTCCTTAGTCTAGCGCTAGTGAAAAGGGGATAGACAACCTCGCTGTATGCCTGATGCCGACTTGAGGCCACCCCGGCCACTTTACTTTTTTACTTACTTGTTACTAAAAAAAAGACGAGAATAAAAATAATTTTTAAAACTGATTACAGGCTTGTTCTTTATTCTATGTATTGACGATTTTCGGTACGGTGAGGTAAGCAGTGACGTAGTTTCGGTTAGACAAATCGAGACCGAATCTCCATTATAATAAGATATGTTACGAGGTCAAGTTATGAACGGCATTAGTTTACGTTACTGCCAATTAAATATTTACACTGAACAGTTGCAAACGGTAATTGTCACAGTAGAAAGATGAATTCAGAAAAGCAGAAACAAGATTTACCAATTAGAAGTGGATATGAAACAGATATTGTTCTTTAACAAAGTTCTACCTGTAAGCCTAATTGGTATTGTTTAATTAAATGTGAATAATTATTTGGACAAATAATTAATTTTCTTTTCAAAGAAAATAAAAACAAACTGTGTGATTAGTTACGTCTGGTAGAAACATGGTGCTTAATGCTACCGACCATGTCTCAATATACCCCAACCCCAACCCCACCTTTGCTCGGGATAAAAAAAAAAGATTTTGCGTTAAAAATTTCACGATTTATAATTCTGGACACCGAATTTGGTAGGTTCGTTTGTAGAAAAAACTTCAGTCATATATATATATATATATATATATATATATATATATAATATATTAAAATATGGAGATTCGCTTCCGGTTTTTGTCTGTAACAAAAATTACGTCACTGCTTACGTCACATTACCCAAAATCATCATAACATAGAATAAATACACTCAAAATTTGAACATGCAGCATTAGACAGTCCTCATTGTTTTTTAAACAAGTTTTAATAAATACATGACTGTATTAATATATTATATATAGTTTGTTTTATTTTAATACATATTTAAAGTTTACATTTCAAATTGTTTTATTCTTAATCCTTTAATGAATTTTGATGATTTTACTTACTTAGGTAAAAACTCGCTGATATTGAATTTTTTACTCCCACCCTTCAGGCAATATGTTTCAAAAATCTATTTTTACATCGCCCGGAGGTGTTTTTTATTATATGTGTGTGTGTGTGTGTGTGTGTGTGTGTGTGTGTGTTTGTGTGTTATAAAATGTTTTCACTTTAACAGCATTTTGTGGTGTTTTCATATCCTTATCTATACTCATAATATATTATATATATATATATATATATATATATATATATATATTATATACACACAAGGTGTGTCAAAATGTATCAACATGTTTGTATTTTTGACACACATTGTATTCTGAAAAGAAAATCAGGTTCCATTCATTCTTCATTCCTATTTTGGTAAATACAGCTTTACATTTTGTACTTTTGACACACCTTGTATTCTGAAAAAAAAAAATGAAATGGAACGTTATTTTTTCAGAATAAAGGCGTTGGAAAAAGTACAAAATCACAATACTTTTTGATACACCTTGTCATATTTAATTAACAGGTTAGTTGGTGTTAGGAATGATTCTAAGCTAGGCCTTTTTTGAAAGAATGAATGGTAAAATTGTTATAGTCCAAGTTGAGAGCTAAATGTACAATATTCGGGATTATATACTGAGCAATATATTTAGTAACTAAAAACGCTTAAATACCGCTGATATTAACAGTTATAAATTTATTTCCAAGCACACACACACACACACACACACACACACACACACACACACACACACAAATATATATATATATATATATATATATATATATATATATATTGCCACAATATATGGTTAACACAATCCAACTTGATGAGTTAGTGGTTTGCCAGTATTTGCAATATTATTACGAGAGTCCTCAGTATCTGTGATAGAGCAATTATGATAAGTATAAAAGTCGTCAGGGTGGCTTAAAGTCGGTATCAAACAATCAGCGAGGGAGTCTATCCCCCTTTCACTAGGGCTAGACAAAGGAGATTGTTTCTGCGTCTGAGGTGTTGCGCCACACCTACCATCAGCTCCTTACTTTACCGCACAGATCCCTGTGCTACTCATACGCTGAGTTGGCGAGGGCCGGTATCGAACTAGGAACTTTGTGGTTTACTAGCCGAACGCTCTACCGACTGAGCTTATGATAATAAATAATAAATATACATATCAGTTTTTGTATATATATTTGATTACATGAATGCTTATCTGTGAACATTTGGTTTAATCCAGATCAATCATCAGGCAGGAAAAGCCTGTAGGACGGGCATGAAAACCAACTAGGTCGCAGATAAGCATCCATGTTACTAATATATATATATATATATATATATATATATTTATATATATATAATATATATTCACTACTGCTATCTTCTTTAATTAATTAATTTCTTGTTTAATTCATTACAATTAACCCTTATGATCCTTTTTTTGGTGAAACTTAAGTAGGTTATATGTATATACCTGTCTATAAAATCCGCTCTACTAACGTATTGAGCACTTCATATTCTTTATAATCCTGACTTATTCGGTTAATATTTGTATCGATCGGCGATGTATTCTATTCCCTGGTAAGTCATCTTCTTTATACACACACACACACACACACACACACATATATATATATATATATTAATATATATATCAGACACCTACTTTTTCCTCACCCTGTCTATTTGTTTGTTTGTTTCTTTCTTTTGTTTTACGGCATATCAACCTCAGTGGGTCATTTAATGCTGACAAAGTTTTTGAATAAATTCATTCTTAATGGATACTCAATTATTTTTATAGACACATTTTTCTATTTAACCATAGATGGGACCCTAAAAGGTACTACCACTCCGGGTCAGAGTGGACCAGGGAGCAATGGTGATGAAGGGGTGCTCCACATCCTCAGATCTTCAGAACTGGAACCTACCATCAGATAGTTTAATGTCATTCCAGGACACGAAGACACTCAGTCACCGTCTTCGAGCACATATATGATAAACAAGGTTGAGTTTGCATAAAGGGCAATAGGGTTGGGACAATCATTTAGGTACTAGGGTTTGACGGTGACCAGCCGATTTATCGGAGGGGACCATCTCTGAAGACTGCAAAACAATGAAATGTAAGAACGAAATTATAGTTTCCATAATTTTATGATTTATGTTTCATACCTTGTGCAAACTTTTTTCTTGTTGGCAGTTTTCTTTATTTGGTTAGCGAGATCGGCAGGAGCATCTACCTTAGGATCAACGGTTCTGGCTTCGATACCACCCTCGCCACTCAGTGCATGAGGTAGCAGCTTGGATTCTGTGCCGGATTAAATGAGACTAGATGGCAATCACCTAAAACAAAATATCTTCCTAGTCTAGCGCTAGTGGAAAAGTGTAGTATACTCCTTCAACTGTCCAACTTTGACTGGCTTTTACTTTTATTATATATATTTATATTACCTACGGTGGAAGGATTGCGAATGAAAGTTCATTCGGGTCTCAAACCGGCACAGGGGTAGCCTGTTATGTATAACCACATGATGAGAGTGATACTTTCGAAACACGCTGTCTGTGGATTACTTATCTAATTATTATATCCCCACTTGGTCGAGGCACTTACAGATGGGATCTAATCTGCAGATTCACCGTTTATTCTGGCGTGTATTAAACCTCGCTATTGTTTACAATATTTGGCCTCTAGGGAATTCATTTGCGGTTAGAATGTCGATTATAATTCTCCTATATTGGACAGCTGCTCTAGCCGTACGGGTAGAGGATTGGCGAACGAAGTTCATTTCGGGTCTCCAAACCGGCCAGGGATTAGCTGTTAATTGTATAACTACATTGATGAGAAGTTGATACTTCGAAACACGTGTTGTCTGGCCTATTACTTATATATTATATATATATATTATATATATATTTAATATATAAGAAGTCTTTGAGCTCAGATCGGTAGAGCACCGTATAGAATCGCAGTTCCTGGTTCGAACGGTCCCACGCCAATGCATGCGCAATGAAACAGCACAGATTGGTAATCTGATCAATGCTATAACGGAGGGGAGCTGATAGTAAGATGTGGCGCTCCACTTCAGCCAAAAACATAGCTAGTCAAAAGACTACTCGGTGGTCTCGTTCTTACTCGCTTTTACTTTTACATAATGAAAAAATGTGTGTGTGTGTGTGTGTGTGTTACCCGTGTGGGGGTTCGGTTTAGACTCAGGTCAGTTGCAGCATCGTGCCTCGGGGAACCACAAAGATACTCAGATCTCAGACGCAATCCATGTACAGCGTTAGCCAAAAGGGGATAGACCCCATCCGCTGTCCGGGGATGATACCCGACAATGGAGCCACTCCGCAACAAACTCTCACTTCTCTCACTCTCTCTCTCTCTCCTTCTCTCTTCTCTATTTATATTATATATATACTATACATATATAATATGGGGTAATTATAGTGTTTATATTTATACAACATTCTTGTATACAACTTTAACATTTCACAAACACCACCACACACACACAACATATATTATATATTATATATATATATATATAAAGTAAGTAAAGTCTCGGGGGTGGCAAAGTCGGTTCAGCTAATTCAACAAGGGAGTCTATCCTTTTTCACTTAGCGTGGACAATAGGAGAAATTATTTTAGTTCTATGGTGGAGAGGCAACCATATACCACAGCTCCTTACTTTACCGCCACAGATTCCCTGTGCTACTCTACTACTGAGTTGGCGAGGGCCGGTATCGAACTAGACCTTGTGGTTTCTACCGAAAGGGTCTACCGAACATATATATTATATAATTATATATATATTATATAATGCGCCCCCCTTTTTTTGTGGCTTAATGGAATTAAAAACTATGATAGAAAACAACACAAACTAAGCAATCTCTGCTCTCTTTTATATATATATATATATAATATATATTTATTTATATTATTTTATAAGAAAGAGAGAGAAGAGAAGAAGAGAGAAGAGGAAAGAAAGAGAGAGTGTTTCTTTCATTTTTTATTCCATTGTATACTAAAAAAGCAAAGTATGTGAGTCTGAATTTTAATTTGTATGCTATACAGAACGTTAATTGTTCATCTATACATATTCAAACCAGCGTTTAATGGCACAGTGTACGATCAATTAAGCACTCGAATCTTTTTCATCGTTTTATTAATTTTAAAAAACACCAACAAGGGGGGGGTCGCATTCTTAAAATGTGTCAGTCGGATGAATCTAACTTGCGAGCCGGCAACTATTTTATGAATATGATACTTGCACCCTTTTTCTCGTTCGATTACGGGTGGGGCGGGTGGAGAGATATGCATCTTCCTCTTTCGTCTCTTTTTTTTTTTGCTTGCCTTTTATTATTTCATTTTTTGTTTTTTTTTGGTTCATTATTTTTCTTCATTCAAATTTTGATACGATTTGTTTTACCTACTGCTAGTTTAATTTAGTTTTATTCCATGTTTTTTTTCTTTTTTTAACTTTTATTTTCTTCGTATTCTCTTTCTTGTATCACTCTCTCCGTTTTTCACCTCTAACTTATTTCTCTCTCTTATATTTCTCTTTGCATCTATCTCTTCT
>CM042142.1:53537951-53547951 GCA_023376005.1 Doryteuthis pealeii
CAGTGAGTCGTAGCTGATTGATGTGACGCGAGTGAGAAGAGAGAGGATCAAAAGTAGAGCGACGCCCTGTGCGGTCTGGTTGATTAGAATGCATGCGAACGTGCTGCACGTCTGCAGAGCGTGGTAAGACTCCTGCGCATAGTGGGGCTACGACGCGTGCTTTGGGCTGGTTGTGGTGGCGACCCGTGATGCTTAAGGTGATGGGAACTGTATGCAGTGTAGTTTACGGCAGGGCGTATGGTGTGTCAGGTGGTTGGTGTCAGTTGACAGTGCAATAGCTTTCATCGCTTTGGTTCCTCACGACAGTCTTGGACTAGATTGACGGGCATGGTCGGAGAGGACGCCCCTTCGATCATCGGCTGGTCACGTCAAGTAATAGCCCGTAGGCTCTAATGAGGTTTTCCCAACCCCTACTGACCTTGGCAAGCCCCAGCCCCTATTTATTCATATGTGCTAGAAAGGCGGTGACTGAGGGGTCTACATGTCCGGGGAATGACGTTAAACTCTATCATGAGGTGAGATTCCCAGTTTTGGAGGTTTGGGGAATGTGGAGCAGAGCCCTTTCATCACCATTGCTTCCCTTGGTCCACTCGTGACCCGGAGTGGTAGTACCTGTTATGGTGTTCCCAGTAATGGGGTTGAATAGAAGAATGGGTATTTATATGAAAAAAAATTGTATTATCCATTAAGAATTGATTTATTTCAAAACGTATTTGCGAAACTTTATTCGGCATAAAAGTGAACCACGAGGTGTGATATACGTATACAAACAAACGAAAACCAATCAAAATTAGTATGCAGTTTAACGTCATACGCCAGGACACTATAGACACCAGTCAGCCGCCTTCTAGCACTATTTACGATAAAAGGGGTTGGGGTTTGGTCAATAGACGGCATAATAGGATAGAGGCAATAATTATAGTCTGCTAGGGATTGACCGTGACCAAGCCGATTGGATTGGAGGGGAACGTCTCCGGCCGCCCCATGACAAGTTCTCAAGGTAAGGGCTATAAGTGGAGGTTTTGGAGTTAATGGAGTGCTCAGGGCCTTTGGGACAGTCGTCCTTAGGCATTTATGTGGGTGGTCGCCACCTACACGGCCAACAGGTGTGCCCATTAGGGGAGTTTTACTTTATGTACAATTGGTGTATTCTAACTGCCGCAAGCAGACAGGACAGTCTATGGTATGAGAGAGAGAAGTAAAAAATAAATAGGCTAAAGTGAATAACTGATAAATTTGCAAAATTTATGAATTTCCATAATCGAGCATGTCTATTTATTCATTAGGACTACTTGAATTAGTGATAACAACACAATTGATATTCTCCTCACACCCTTTTAAAAATTATCATTATTTGCGTAATTAGCAAAATGTGGGTAACATGCGCAAATTTTCGTTGTTAAATTTTCACAATCTCGGGCTAGGAATCACAAGGCTGCTGGTTCGATACCGACCGTCGGCCAACTCAGCGTAATGAGTAGCACAGGCATCTTTGCGGTAAAGTGAGGAACTGATGATAGTTCTGGCGCTCGCCCTCGACGCTAAAATAGTATCCTTGGTCTAGCGCTAGTGAAAAGGGGATAGACTCCCTTGTGTTGTCTGGCTAATAGACGCGACATTTAGGTCCGCCCCGACAGACTTTAACTTTTTTCTACCAAACATTCAAGTGGGCTTGAAATCCATAGCACAATAAAACATTAGTAGCTGTAAAATAGGCAGAGTGGAAAATTGTCGTATCAGCGCGGGAGTCTATCCCCTTTCCCCTAGCTCTGATTGGGGCGGCATATGGCAACCGTTGCACCACAGTACGTGTTGTGTACAGGCGTCAAGCAAACATTCTAACTTTTGACTCTGATTTTGGACCACGTTGTCTGGCTGATACCGACATTAGGCCACCCCGACGACATTACTTTACTTTACTTACATCAAGCGATAGGTACTGCAATCCAATGGTGAGCAATATGAGATTTAAAATGCTTATACTTAAATGTAGTCGGATGTTATATAACCTATGCAGCTAGTATTTAAATAATCTCGTTATAATGATTGCTTATATTAATTTATTAATATTTTTTCACTGTTATGATTCGTGTGGCCATTTTTAGGCTGTAGGTGAGAACAGTTTACCGTGGAGATCCCTTGTGACATTAAGTTAGATCCGTGTTAAGCAGAATCTTGTCCGTTGGTTCCTTCGTCTGATAAACACGAGCAGTGAAATTTGTGCGTGAGAATATTTTAAGTGGGAACAGGCAGCATAGACCCAAGTCCATTATCTTGGCAGTCCCGGCAGTTGGTCCAGTGGCAGGGACAGTCCGAGACGACTGGGCTGCCGATCTGCTGCAGGGTGCTGTCTCAGGTAGTATTGAGCACTTCACGAGCGCAAGCCTCTCTGGAAGCCCAGCGCTTTGCACCCATGCACCAAGTTATGTTGAGGATGTATGTGAGTATTAGGTACCCCAATCCTACTACTATCGATCGATGTGGATGGCCGTTGGCTCCCCTGGAGCTCATCCGTCCTTTAACAGCTCTTGTTTTAGTGATGCTGGGTGTTCACACAACCATCTGAGCAGAGAAGCTAAGGTTTGCTGATGGGGGCGCCAGTTTAGTCACCAGCAGACCGACCATGAAAAAGGTGGTACTAGTTTACATGGTACTAGTAGTAGGTAAGAAAGAATACCTGACCTCACACACGAGCAACTGAGTGTCAGTCTACCACCGTCTTTAAATAGTTGACCGACCACATATTCGATGTGAATTGAAATTTAAGCCCCCAAAAGCCTAGGGTATCGGTATAAAAATGTTTCATAAACGTGGGAGAGGGAATAAAATTCTGACATGATCTTTATGTACCTTAAAGCGTCACGAAATCTTCACCGAGGTGCTTGAGATTTATTATCATAATTAGTTTTTCACACTAGCGTTAGCTGACGGTATTTCACTGGAGTGAAAACAAGTCTCCTCAGATCTCTAGGACTCTCCTGAGTATTCTAGCCGATTTCTTCTGGCTGGGATAAGGTGATCCGTCTTTATCTCAAAGTCCCAGAGAATTTTGTGTCATTCTCAAGAACAGATTCTGGTTTATGCATATATCATTTTTTTTATATGGTCTAAAGTTAGTTTCCTGCACAATTCCCAGTGGATCACTTTTCCAGCCCAGTCGTGTCTTGCCTTATGCGTGTATATGTGTTTTGAGTCCGTTTGGGTGCGATAGTGCGTGTTTGTGTACGAGTACCCGAGTGTGTTTATGTGCGTGCGTTGTCTATGTGTGCTTGTGTGCGTTTGTGTATGTGTGTGTTGTATATATGTGTCTCTGTGTACGCTTGTGTGTATGTGCTTGTGTACATGTGTAAATATTTCATATGTATGTCTATGTGCTTTGCATCTGTGTATATGTGTATGTGTACATTTTTAATGCGTTTATGAGTAATGGTGTGCGTATGATTCGGAAATGTTTGTGTTTGCGTGTTAAGTGATCACTTAAGTAACAGCATGTACTGTAAGTAAGTCGACGGGGCGGCCTAAAGTCGGTATCAGCCAGTCAGCGAGGGAGTCCGTCTTTACCCTTTTCAATAGCGCTAGACCAAGGGAGATTGTTTTAGCATCTGAGGTGGAGCGCAACCTAACCATCAGCTCCTTACTTTACCGCACAGATCCCTGTGCTACTCATACGCTGAGTTTGGCGAGGACCGGTATCGAACTAGGAACCTTTTGTGGTTTCTAGCCGAACACTCTACCGACTAAGCTAACCCGGCCCATTCCCGAAACCTTCGTTTATCAAATGACTTGATTTCGGCATTGAATAACCCGAAAAGGATTGATACGTAAACCAACCAATCAAATCAGACAACCAAGAGAATTGTGTGTTGTCCGTATGTGTTTCAGTATGTCGTATTTTTGTGTGTTCTCAGTCGATAGAGCACCTGCCTAGAAATCGCAAGGTCCTGTTTCGATACCGGTCCCCGCCAGCTCAACGCATTATTAGCAAATATAGGAAATCTGATCTGTGCAGTAAAATGGGGAGCTGACGGTTGACGTGGCGGTCCATCTTAGCAAAATAAATCTCCCTGATCAAGCGCTAGCGAAAAGGGGATAAACACCCTCGATGTTTGGTGAAACCGACAATAGGCCACTCGGCCAACTTGCTTATGTGTATATATATTTACCAAACCCCTCCGCACGAGCAGGATGTGACACAAGGTCAATTTCTTAAGTGGAGTTCAACAGGTTTTGAAATCAGAGTTTTCCTTCTCCTAGACCGGTTGCCTAACAAGTCTGCCCCATCTATTTACCCATAGCTAGAAGAAGAGTAGGATTTATACCTTTCCCAAGGGTATTAGCGCTAAGTGAAATGTAATTACCACGTCCAGGATTTGAACTCGGGGCAACGAGTTCATTTCCCATGACTTTAACCATTACACCACGCGCTTCCTTATGTGTATATGTATATGTATGTTCATGTGATTTTTTGTGTGTATATGTAAGTGTGTGTTTATGAGTGCGATTGTGTGTAATGGAGCGTGTCTGTGTACGTGTGCTTCTGTGTGTGTTTCTGTGTGCGTGTATATGTTTATGCACTGTGTGTATATTTATACATGCGTGTGTTTCTGTGTTTTTGTTGTGTATGTTCGCATTTT
Source organism: Doryteuthis pealeii (assembly GCA_023376005.1). Taxonomy (NCBI): domain Eukaryota; kingdom Metazoa; phylum Mollusca; class Cephalopoda; order Myopsida; family Loliginidae; genus Doryteuthis; species Doryteuthis pealeii. The sequence goes on from CM042142.1 coordinate 53,542,586, forward strand.
TGAGTGTTTGTGTGCGATGGTACATGTTTGTGTACGTGCGCCTCTGTGTCTTTGTGTACGTGCGTTGTTTATGCGTGTTTCTGTGTATGCTCGCGTGTGTAGGAGTGTATGTGTATGTGTGAGTATGTGTGTTAATAGGAATGTTTATATGCTTTGTATATACTGGTAAAGAAAACACCCTCCGGGTGGTGTAAAAATTTATTTTTGAAAGATATTGTCTAAGGGGAGTTGTTGGCATCTTTCCGTCTACTAAAGACGATGGCGTAGTGTCCACCTTTTTTCTTTTATCTGCAGCTGCGTGAGTGGCTGAACAGACCAATTTTTGAATGGCAATCTCTGGTGCAGTGACTGCAAACAAACAATGATATTTGCTGGAGTTGCTGTTGTCTCTCCTTCCTTATGGCTCTCTTTTCTGCAGCGGTTTCTTTCCTTTCTTTTTCACTGCTTTTCGTTCCTTGTTTAACGAGGAGGCGCCAGGTCGTGCGGTCTTCTGCATAAGCCTCCCATGTGTTGATATCGATGTAGCATGTCTTCATGTCTCTCTTGCAGACATCTTTGAAGCGCAGGCGTCGTCTCCCCTACCGGTTGGGTGCCCTCTACTAACTCACCATGCAGTAGGTCTTTGGAAATACGGCCTTTGTCCATCCTCCTAACGTCAAGAGGATGGACAAAGGCCGCATCCCCAAAGACCTAAGGGGAGTGGAAGTTGAAATTTCAATGTCAGAGAGTTTGTCTCATAAGTAAAATCATCAACTTAATTACAGGAGTAAAAAAAAAAATAAAACAATTTGAAATGGAAACTTAGTTCTGTTCCCTTTAAATAAAATGTTGCATGCATCTCTTAATTATTAATTAAATGATTTCTTAAAAATATTTTGCACATACATTTTACACAAAATCTTTGGTATTTATTTATTTGTAAAATATTTTAGTTAACTTCTTGTACTGAAAAAAAGGTGAGAGTAAAAAAAAAAAACAATTTTTAAAAATTGCTTACTTAAATTTTGAGGGTATATAACACAGGGTTGTTTTTATTCTATGTATTAAAGATTTTGACTATGAATTAAATACTCATTAATAGACTTACGCAATCATTGACGTAGTTTTGGTTACAGACAGAAATACACCCAATCTCCATTATTAATAGATGTATACGTATATATGTGCGTTTTTAATGCGTTCCTATGAGATTGAGCGTGATTGTGTACGTGTGCTTCAATGTGTTTGTATGTGCGTTTGCGTGTATGTGTTTCTGTGTATACTTGTTTGTGTATGTATGTATGTATAATTATGTTTGTATGCTTTGTCTGTATGTATACGTAAGGTCGCGTGTGTTTTTGAGTGCGTTTGTGTGCGATGGTACGTGTCTGTCTACGTGTCCTTGTGTGTTTGTGTGCGTGTGTATGTTTATGTTATGTTTGTATTTATACGTGTATGTGTTTCTGTGTATCCTTGTGTGTGTGTGTGTGTGTGTGTTGTATGTGTGTGTGTCTATGTGTATATGTCAGTGTGTGTTTTTGAGTGCGTTTATATGTGCTTGTGTATGTTCGTGGGTATATTTATGTGCATTGTGAGTGTTTATACATGTATCTGTTTCTGTGTATCCTTGTATGTGTGTAGGTGGGTATTTTTATGTGTGTGTGTGTGTGTGTGTGTATGTGTGTTTGTGTGTGCGCGTTAGCATCTGTAAGCATCTATAAGTGTGTCTATGGAGGCGCGTGGTCTAATGGTTAGAGTCGTAGGAAATGGACTCGTCATCGTGAGTTCAATTCCTGGGCGAAGCTGTTGGCATTTCACATCGCACTAATACCCTTGGGAAAGGTATGAATCCAATTTTCCCTCCAACTATGGGTAAATAGCAGGACACACTGGGCTCTTTAACCATGGCTAGGTAATCAGTTTAGGATAAGGAAAATTCTGAATTCAAAGCTGTTAAACTTCGCTAAAGAAATTGACCTTTTGTCGCATCCTGCTCGTGCGGAGGGGTTGGTAAATATATACAAGTGTGTGTGTGTGTGTGTGTGTGTGTGTGTATGAGTAATTCTATTCAGGTTTGTTTGTGTGTGTCCTGTGTGAATATGTATGTGTCCCTTTTTTAGTGCGTTTGTGTGGGATGGTGCATGTCTGTATACGTGTGTTTATGTGTGTGTGTGCTTTTGCGTATGTCAATGTGCATTGTGTGTATCAATACGTATATGTATTTATATTTATCCTTGTGTGTGTGTGTGTGTGTGTGTGAGTGCGTGGCGTGTGTGAGTGTGTCTATGTGTCTGTGTAAGTGCGTGAGCGTCTGTGACTGTGTACGCGTGTGAGTTCTTTTGTGCGTGTATGTGTTTCTACGTATTCTTACGTTTGTGCGTGTGTCAATGTGTGTGTGTATGTGCATAAGCTTCCAGTATGCATTTGTGTGTGTGTGTGTGTGTGTGTGTGTGTGTGTGTGTATGCGTGCGCGCGGTGTGTGTCAATGTGTGTGTGTGTACTTTTGTGCATGAGTTTCTTGTTAAGCAGTTTGTAATCTGTCCTTTTTACTGATAACCATACTGAAATGTTAATTCTTTCATTTTTTTTCTTTTCCTGCTAATAATAGATAAATAAATAAATAAATAAAAGCAAAGAATTAAAAAAAAAACAATATGGCGGCTTCCTGGGAGAGCAATTTGAAAAAAAATAAAATAAAAAAATAAACAGAAATAACTTTATTCGCACATGCGCAGATAGTTACTCTACCTGCCTCAAGCTTGCTACAATACGAAATCAAATGACAGCTGGCTCGTTCTTGGTAGCATTATTTATTCTTTATTTTATTCCCAGGCAATAATGTCTATAAACATATATGGCGGCGGCGGCGGAGTCATTATAGGCGGTGGCGGCTTCAGAGAAGATAAGAACGGTACGAAATGTCAGGAAATATCTGTCAAGTATTTGAAAAATGTTTTATGGTGGGAGATGGGCTTCTTTTTCCTGATTAATATGTGCCAACGAGACTCGAAGCATCATGACGACAAGCCGAACACCAAAACAGATTCGTACCGTTTTTTTTATTATTCTCTTGTCTTTTTCTTCGGCATCTCAACCTGCCCTCACCTGTTAAATGACAGAGATAGTCGTGTATGTGACACCGGCTAAGACCAGAACAATTCCCCGGTGCACAAAGTTCGGTTGAAGCTAAGATTTTAGATACAGAATTTCGAATCTCAAGGCTACAATGTCTTCTCTACGTTGATAATCTTTAGAAATGGCGCAACACAGTCTTCATTGACCTCAGTTTTTTATGCTATAGTCCTATAACATTTTTTCAGGTATTTGGTTCACTATACAGAGTAACTCCCATTAGTGGCGTCTCACGGGGTAGTGGGAACCTTACTTGGCAACGCCCTTCTCCTCTCTTTAAGATAGGTTATACTGTTAGTGGTTTGTTTTGTTTTACGATGTATCAACCTTTTTCAGGTCATTTGATGCCGAATCAAGTCAAGTTTGACTTACTGTAATTGCTGTTGCTTAAGTCTGGCTTGACCATTATGAGAGAGAGAGAGAGAGAGAGAGAGAGAGAGAGAGAGAGAGAGAGAGAGAGAGAGAGAGGAGAGAGAGGAGAGAGAGAGAGAGGGGGGGGTCTTTTGTTTTACGGAATATCAAACTTTTTTGGGTCATTTAATGCCGAATCGAGTAATTTTATAAACAAAAGATTCAGGTTGCTTACAGTACCTGCTGTTGCTTAAGTGATCACCCAATTATGTATTTAAAAGACTCGTCTCTGCTTAACTTCGGTGATCTAAAGGGAACCGGTGTTTTCAGCGTGACTTGACCGTAATAGATTATACTGGGTTATATGGCACTAGTATCAAGAAACAGTCCCTGACTTTTAACCTCAATATAGCCATTATTCTATTGAACGTTAAGTTTCTTTTTTAATTCGGAAAAGAATTTAACTAACCGTATTTATTGTCATATAAAAGATGCCCAGACACTGTCGATTATTTTTCCTACGGCCATTGTCTGCGATGGCCGTTACTTCAAGGAAGGTACCCCGCAGGAACACACTGGCAAGCCTTACAGAAAGATCGCGGATATTATCATAATAATGACCGAATTATTCGTTTTGTTTTAATCAATTTTCACAAGGGGCTAGTACCGTTAGAAGCGGAATTTTATGTATAATACATTCTAAGACCGTTAACACCTGGATCCATGAGCAGAATTTTTTTACCCCCATATTTCTAGGGGTCATTTTTATAAAAGGTATCTCATAATAACGTTGGTATTTTTGTAGTTAACGCCATATTAAGGTGCTATTGAATTATTTAAATTGATTTTTCAACAGAAAACTTCACGCCGAGACATAAAATCATTAACTTCTAAGGTGAGACAAGTATAGTAGAGAAATTTCCAATACAATTTTAAAGTAAAATTTTTAACGATGCGTCTATATCAATAATTCGGTTTAATTTGTCTGTCTATCCTCTATAGACTGAAAAACGGTTTAAATTAGGTCTACAAATTGACAGCGCATTTCCATAGGAAAAATATTTCCAGTTTATTTTCATTACAAAAACATACCATGCTTTTTTATTGTAAAAGTCATCTCCAATGCATTTTAGTAATAATTATATATATTAGTAAATTATTTTCCAATGTATTTTGAGTAAAACATGTCCAATTCTTTTTATACTGAAAATCATTTAAAATAATTTTTCATAAAAAAACATTTCCAATGCATTTTTTATAATAAAAACATCATTACCAATAAAAGTTCATTGTAGAAATCATCTCCCATACATTTTCCAGGTAAAAATCATTTGAAATGCATTTTCATTATAAAAATCATTTCCGATGCATTTTTATAATAAAAATCATTCCAATAAAAGTTCATTGTAGAAATCATTTTCCATACATTTTTCTGGTAAAAATCATTTGAAATGCATTTTCATTATAAAAATCATTTCCGATGCATTTTTATAATAAAAATCATTCCAATAAAAGTTCATTGTAGAAATCATTTTCCATACATTTTCCAGGTAAAAATCATTTGAAATGTATTTTTTAATAAGAATCATTCCGAATAAACGTTTATAGTATAAATCATTTCCAAACCATTTTCATTTTAAAAATCATTTCCAAATCATTTTTATTGTAAAAATCATTTGCTGTGACTTTTTATAATAAAAAATAATTTCCAATGCATTTTTATAATAAAAACCATTTCCAATGCCTTTTTATAATAAAATTCATTCTCAACGCATTTTAAACATTTTAAACAAGCAAAGGAGTCTTAGAAACATTTGGTTTTCGATTCTTCATTCTTGCAGAAATTCGAAAATCACCCTCCGTGAAATGATATCGAGAATAATGCCGCCTTTTGGGAAAATCCT
>CM042142.1:53557951-53572951 GCA_023376005.1 Doryteuthis pealeii
TTTTATTTTAATATATATTTAAAGTTATCAGAAGTAAGTTTCCATTTTAAATTGTTTTATTTTTATTTATTTATTTTTTACTCCTGTAATAATCTTGATGATTTAACTTACATTTGGTACCAACTGTCTGACATTAAATTTTTAACTCCCTCCCTATCAGGCAATATGTTTCAAAAACTAATTTTTACATCGCCCAGAGGGCGTTTTTTTTAATTTTTTCATTCTAGTATATTTAATTATTTAATGCTGTCATTATATGCATTGATATTTTTTTTTGCTTTATTCTTTTTTTTGGGGGGGGGTACTTTTTGTTGTGTCCTTATAAGGGATACAATCAGACAAGGTTCTAATCGGGTGGAAGGACCAGTCAACACGTTCGTGGATTTAAGATAGAGGGTTTTATTGCAGAGAGATACAATAAGACAGACAAGGAATAGAGAGGCAAGCTACTAATCCTCGAAGCAAGCCTGTATAATGAGGTGCTCATTATATATATATATATATGTATGTATATATATATGTGTGTGTGTGTGTGTAGTATATTAGGAAAAATGAAAAAACACAGGTATAAATGGCTTAAGTGGTGAGTTTATTGGCCGACGCTGCAGTGTTTCGATCTATTAATTAGATCATCTTCAGGGCATTTCATATAATTAATAGATCAAAACACTGCAGCGTCGTCCAATAAACTCACCACTTAACCCATTTCTACCGGTGTTTTTTCATTTTTCCTAATATACTAAATATCGTCGGATTCACTTCCTTTCTTTACACACACACACACACACACACACACATATATATATATATATATATATATATATATATATATATATAGTCAGACCACATGGGTGCGAGAGAGTGTGGAATATTCCATTACAACACTTTTCTAGTTTTTTTCTACATTATGATTGTAGTGATATTTGATGTCCGCTCGTTGCCATACACTTCAGGCCGTACTCAGTTATAAAAGAAGAAGAAGAAAAGAGACATGGAAAAGTGAAGTTATTATTGTTGATGTATTGTTACACATCAAAGAGACATGTCTATTTAAACAAGCCGTTTGTACAAATCTCTTTGAAGTGAGACCAATTGAAATAAATTAAAACAGTACGTTAAAACAATCCACATCAAACAAATCTTAAATATTTGAAGGGCCGGTTTGGCTCAGTCGTTAGAGCAACCACATAAGAACCACGAGGTTCCAGGTTCGATACCATCCTTTACCAACACAGCGTATGAGAAGAACTTCTTTGATCTGTGCTGTGGAGTAGGGAGCTGATAGGTGCGGTGCTCCACCTCAGATGAAAAAAAAAGTCTCTCTTGTCTAGCATCCACGTAGGAACCACGAGGTTCCGGGTTCGATACCGGCACTCGCCAACTCATTGCATGAGAACTGCTTGGATCTGTGCAGTGAAGTGGAGAGCTGATGGTAGGCGTGGCGCTACATCTCAGACGCAAAAAAAAACAAACAATCGCCTTGGTCTAGCGCTAGTGAAAAGGAGATAGACTCCTTTGCTGTCCGACTGAGACTGAAAATAGGCCACTTGACTTGACTAGACCACGCGGGAACACGTGAGGCACTCGTTGATGCCTATATCTAAGAAGGCTTGAACGATTCTATTGAGAATTTAGGTGAATACAAAATTACATTCAGCAATAATGCAGGCTTTGGAAAATTACAAATCAGGCTGGAAATTGCTTTATTCTCTTAGAGAATTTTAATAAAGATGATATATAATTTTAAGTGTATTTCACTAATAAAAACCACGCTAGTATTATTTGTATTATTCGGACTATTGTCCTCATCTTCATTGTTATCTGTACAACGTTTCGGCCGATGTGCCCTCCGGCCTTCTTCAGGTATTTCTTGTCGAACTCAGGACTCGGGAACATTCTTTTTGGACTCGGAAACCTTCTTTTCGAACTCGGGAACCTTCTTGTCATAATCGGGAGCCATACTCAGTTATAAAAGAAGAAAAAGAGACATTATTCAGATAGCAATGAAGATGAGGACAGCAGTCCGAATAATACAAATAATACTAATCATCAAGCCTCATCTCAAAAATAAAAACATTTTACATCTGTACATTTTCCCTGTTTTCTGGTTTATATCATACATGCATATCTACAAATATCATGAGAATTTTAGTAATATCTTCTTATTATAATGGAGATTGAGTGTTTGTCTGTAACCAAAACTACGTGACAGCGCAGCAGTTTAGTGCTCTCTCTCTCTCTCTCTCTCTCTCTCTCTCTCTCTCTCTCTCCCTCCGTTCCTACACCATGCGGACATTTTTTGCGGAAGATATTGTCTGAATGGAGTGGGAATCAAAATGTCAGAGGGTTTGAATCATAAGTAAAATCAATCAAATTTATTAAAAGAAGAAAAAAAATAAAACAATTTGAAATGGAAACTTAGTTCTTTCCCCTCAAATAAAATGTTACGTGCATCTATTAAATATTTCAATATTTTACACACACATTTTACACAAAATCGTAACATGACATGCAATACTCCACTTTGGCCCTATCTTGGGCTAGACGGGCGGTCGGAGAAGGCCCCCTCCGATCAATCGGCTGGTCACGTCAAGCCCTAGCGCCTATATGATTTTCCCAACCCTATTGTCTTTATGGCAAGCCCCCAACCCCTTTTTATCATATGGGTGCTAGAAGGCAGTGGCTGCGGGTCTACATGTCCTGGGAATGACGTTAAACTCTATCTGATGGTGAGGTTCCAGTTTTGGAGGTTTGGGGAATGTGGAGCACCCCTTCATCACCATTGCTCCCTGGTCCACTCTGACCCGGAGTGGTAGTACCTGTTAGGGTCCCATCTATGAGTTAAATAGAAAAATGTATTTATAAAAAATTGTATTATCCGTTAAGAATTGATTTATTTCAAAACTTTATCGGCATTAAATGACCCACTGAGGTTGATAAGCCGTAAAACAAAACAAACCAAACCAAACAAAATCTTAAGTATTTATTTATTTATTTGTAAACTTTTTAGTTAAACTCTTGTTACTGTTTAGCTCAATCGGTAGAACGTCCGACTAGGAACCACGAGGTTTCGGGTTCGATACCGGCTCTCGTCAACTCAGCGTATGAGTAGCACATGGATCTGAGCGGTAAAGTGAGGAGCTGATGATAGGTGTGGTGCTCCGACTCAGATGACAAAAACAGTCTCCTTAGTCTAGCGCTACTGAAAAGGGGATAGACTACCTCGCTGCCTGGCTGATACCGACTTGAGGCCACCCCGACCACTTTACTTTTTTACTTACTTGTTACTAAAAAAAAGACAAGAATAAAAATAATTTAAAAAACTGATTACAGGGTTGTTCTTTAATGTATATATTGACGATTTTCGGTATTGTGAGGTAAGCAGTGACGTAGTTTCGGTTACAGACAAATCGAGACCGAATCTCCATTATAATAAGATATGTTACGAGGTCAAGTTATGAACGGCATTAGTTTACGTTACTGCCAATTAAATATTTACACTGAACAGTTGCAAACGGTAATTGTCACAGTAGAAAGATGAATTCAGAAAAGCAGAAACAAGATTTACCAATTAGAAGTGGATATGAAACAGATATTGTTCTTTAACAAAGTTCTACCTGTAAGCCTAATTGGTATTGTTTAATTAAATGTGAATAATTATTTGGACAAATAATTAATTTTCTTTTCAAAAGAAATAAAAAAACAAACTGTGTGATTAGTTACGTCTGGTAGAAACATGGTTGCTTAATGCTACAGACCATGTCTCAATATACCCCAACACCAACCCCACCTTTGCCCAGGAGCAAAAAAAATGATTTTGCGTTGAAAATTTCACGATTTTGATAATTCTGGACACCGGATTTGGTAGCTTCATTTGTAGAAAAAAAAACTTCAGTCTTATATATATATATATATATATATATATATATATATTATGTGTATGTGTGTGTGTGTGTGTGTGTTGTGTTATAAAATGTTTTCACTTTAACAGCATTTTGTGGTGTTTTCATATCCTTTTATCTATACTCATATATATATATATATATATATATATATATATATACACAAGGTGTGTCAAAATGGTATCAACATTTTTGTACTTTTTGACACGCATTGTATTCTGAAAAGAAAATCACGTTCTATTTATTCTTCATTCCTATTTTGGTAACTACAGCTTTGAATTTTGTACTTTTTGACACACCTTGTATTCTGAAAAAAAAAATGAATGGAACGTTATTTTTTCAGAATAAAGGCGTGTGAAAAAGTACAAAAATCACGATACTTTTTTGACACACATCAATTAACAGGTTAGTTGGTGTTAGGAATGATTCTAAGCTAGTCCTTTTTTAAAGAATGGAATGGTAAAATTGTTATAGTCCAAGTTGAGAGCTAAATGTACAATAATTCGGGAATTATATACTGAGCAATATATTTAGTAACTAAAAACGCTTAAATACCGCTGATATTAATAGTTATAAATTTATTTCCAAGCACACACACACACACACACACACACACACACACACACATATATATATATATATATATATATATATATTGCCACAATGTATGGTTAACAGAATCCAACTTGATGAGTTAGTGGTTTGCCAGTATTTACAGTATTATTACGAGAGTCCTCAGTATCTGTGATAGAGCAATTATGATAAGTATAAAAGTAAAGTCGTCGGGGTGGCTCAAAGTCGGTATCAACCAATCAGCGAAGGAGTCTATCCCCTTTATACTAGTGCTAGACCAAGGAGATTATTTCTGCGTCTGGGGTGGAGCGCCATACCTACCATCAGCTCCTTACTTTACCGCACAGATCCCAGTGCTACTCATACGCTGAGTGGTTTACTAGCCGAACGGTCTACTGACTGAGCTTATGATAAGTAATAAATATACATATCAGTTTTTGTATATATATTTGATTACATGAATGCTTTTCTGTGAATATTTGGTTTAATCCAGAACAATCATCAGGAAGGAAAAGCCTTCACGGGCATGAAACCAACTGGTCGCAGATAAGCATCCATGTTACTAAATATATATACATTAATATATATATATATATATATATTATATATATATATATATATATATATATATTCACTACCGCAATCTTCTTCAATTAATTAATTTCTTGGTTAATTCATTACAATTAACCCTTATAATCCTTTTTGGTGAAACTTAAGTAGGTTATATGTATATACCGGTCTATAAAATCCGCTCTACTAACGTATTGACCACTTCATATTCTTTATAATCCTGACTTATTCGGTTAATATTTGTATCGATCGCCGATGTTGCGATTAACTCGATATTCTATTCCCTGGTAAGTCATCTTCTTTATCATATATATATATATATATATATATATATATATATATATATCAATCAGTCACCTACTTTTTCCCCACCCTGTCTATCTTTTTTTTCTTTCTTTTCTTTTACGGTATATCAACCTCAGTGGGTCATTTAATGCTGACAAAATTTTGAAATAAATTCATTCTTAATGGATACTCAATTATTTTTATAGACACTTTTTTATAGACATTTTCTATTTAACCCATAGATGGGACCCTAAAAGTTACTACCACTCCGGGTCAGAGTGGACCAGGGAGCAATGGTGATGAAGTGGTGCTCCACATTCCTCAGATCTCCAGAATTGGAACCTCACCATCAGATAGTTTAATGTCATTCCCAGGACACGAAGACACTCGGTCACCGTCTTCGAGCACATATATGATAAAAAGGTTGAGTTTGCCATAAGGGCAATAGGGTTGGGACAATCATTTAGGTGCTAGGGTTTGACGTGACCAGCCGATTTATCGGGGGACCATCTCTGAAGATTGCACGAAACACATGAAAGTTAAGAAACGAAATTATAGTTTCCATAATTTTATGATTTATGTTTCATACCTTGGGCAAAACTTTTTCTTGTTGGCAGTTCTTCTTTATTTGGTTTAGCGCAGTCGGTATAGCATCTACCTAGGAATCGCAAGGTTCTGGTTCGATACCAGCCCTCGCCACTCAGTGCATGAGTAGCACAACTTGGATCTGTGGGTAAAATGGGGAGCTGATGGCAATCCACCTCAAACACAAAAATAATCTTCCTAGTCTAGCGATGGTGAAAAGTGTATATACTCCTTCACTGTCCAACTTGACTGGCTTTTACTTTTATATATATATATATATGGCCGTACGGGTAAGAAGATTGGCGAACGAAAGTTCATTCGGGTATCAAACCGGCCAGGGGTAGCTGTTAATTGTATAACCACACTGATGAGAAGTGATACTTCGAAACACGTGTCTGTGGATTACTTATTTATTATATATATGCTCCCACTTTGGTCGAGCACTTTAAATGGGGATCTAATTGCAGATTCATCGTATCTGGCGTGTAGTTAAACCTCGCTTTATTTACAAATATTTGAGGCCTCTAGTGAATTCATTTGCGGTTAGAAATGTAGCGATTAAATATTCTCCTATATTTGACAGCTGCCTCTAGCCGTACGGGTAAGAGGATTGGCGAACGAAAGTTCATTCGGGTCTCAAACCCGGCCAGGGATAGCTGTTAATTGTATAACTACATTGATGAGAAGTGATACTTCGAAACACGTGTCTGTGGATTACTTATATATATATATATATATATATATATTATATAAGAAGTCTATTGAGCTCAGTCGGTAGAGCACCCGTATAAGAATCGCAAGGTTCCTGGTTCGATACCGGTCCCCGCCAATGCAGCGCATGAACAGCACAGATTTGGTAATCTGATCAATGCGGTAACGAGGGGAGCTGATAGTAGATGTGGCGCTCCACTTCAGCAAAAACATGCTAGCTAAAAGACTACTCGGCTGTCCGTCTTTACTCGCTTTTACTTTTACATAAATAAATAAATGTGTGTGTGCGTGTGTGTGTGTGTACGTGTGGGGGTCGGTTTAGCTTAGTCAGTTGAGCATCTGCCTCGGAACCACAAGATACTCAGATCTCAGACGCAAAATTCATGGTCCAGCGTTAGCCAAAAGGGGATAGACCCTCGCTGTCCGGATGATACCGACAATGGGCCACTCCGCCAACAACTCTCTCTCTCTCTCTCTCTCTCTCTCTCTCTCTCTCTATATATATATATATATATATATATATATGGGTAATATAGTGTTTATATTTATACACACATTCTTGTATACACATTTACACATTCACACACACACACACACACATATATATATATATATATATATATATATATATATAAAGTAAGTAAAGTCGTCGGGGTGGCCTAAAGTCGGTATCAGCTAATCAACGAGGGAGTCTATCCTGTTTTCAAGCGCTAGACCAAAGTGATTATTTCAACTTCTATGGTGGAGAGCAACATCAACCATCAGCTCCTTACTTTACCGCACAGATCCCTGTGCTGCTCATACTCTGAGTTGGCGAGGGCCAGTATCGAACTAGGAACCTTGTGGTTTCTAGCCGAAAGTCTACCGATACATATATATATATATATATATATATATATATATATATATATATATGCTTGCTTTTTTAGTGTATAATGGAATAAAAATATGATAAGAAAACACACACAAACGAGCGTATCTCTCTCTCTCTCTCTCTCTCTCTCTATATATATATATATATATATATATATATATAGAGAGAGAGAGAGAGAGAGAGAGAGAGAGAAAGAAAGAGAGAGTGTTTTCTTATCATATTTTTATTCCATTGTATACTAAAAAAAAACCAAGTAATCGGAGTCATGATTTAATTTGTATGCTATACAGAACGTAAGTTGTTCATTATACATATTCAAACCAGCGTTTAATGGCACAGTGTACGAATTAAGCACTGAATCTTTTTCCATCGTAATATATACATACACACACAGGGACGCATTCTTAGAAATGTGTCAGTCGGATGAATCTAAACTTGCGAGCGGCACTATTTTATGAATAATAGATACTTGCACCTTTTTACTCGTTACGAATTACGGGTGGGGCGGGTGGAGAGATAATGCAATCTTCCTCTATCTGTCTCTTTTTTTTTTTTTGCTTGCTTCTTTTTTTATTTCATTTTTTTTTTTTTTTGGTTCATTATTTTTCTTCATTCAAATATTTCGTACGATTTGTTTTACCTACTGTCGTTTTAAATGTTAGTTTTATTCCATGTTTTTTTTTGTTTTTTATTTTTTACTTTTATTTTCTTCGATTCTTCTTTCTTCGTATCACTCTCTCCGTTTTTCACTCTCTAACTTATTTCTCTCTCTTTATTTCTCTTTCTATCTATCTGTCTATCTATCACTTCCTTTCTCACTCTCTCTCTCTCTCTCTCTCTCTCTTCATTCTCTTTCCCTCTCTTTCTATCTCCTTCTTTCTATCTCCTTTCTCTCTCCGTTTCTCTGTTTCTCTCTCTCTTTCTCCTTTCTCACTTTTTCTCGCTCTCTCCCTTTCTTTCTTTCTTTTTTTCTCTTTCTCTCTCTCTCTCTCTTTCTCTCTTCCTCTTTCTATCTCCCTTTCTCTCTCCGTTTCTCTGTCTCTTTCGCTCTCTCCTCTCACTTTCTCTCGCTCTCTCCCCTTTCTTTCTCTCACTCTCTCTTTCTCTCTCTCGTTCTCTCTCACCACTCCCTCTCTCTCCCACCACTCTCTCTGTCTCTCTGTCTCTGTCTCTGTCTCTCTCTCTCTCTCTCTCTTCTCTCTCTCTCTCTCTCTCGCTCTCTTCCACGACTCTCTTTCTCTCTTTCTCTTTTCATGAAAATGTTAGAAATATTCAGTCATTGATCCATTGATAATTTTTACTACAATTCGTTTTTTCTTTTTCTTTTTTTGTTGTTTCGTTTCATTTTTTTGTGTTTTTTATCTTTTTAATTCTTATTTGAAAAATACAAAAAAATAAACAAAGGGTTTGGGTAGGATTTGTGTACAGAAAATAAGAGCTTATAATAAAAATAATAATAAAAAATATAGCAAATATATGAAAATAAACTTAAGAGAAATGAAAAGAGGAAAAAAATCCTTTTTTTTTCTTCTTATATATCTTCGAGAATTGCTAAACATGAAGTCACTACAAATGGATTGAAAATTTATGTTTCTCTCTCTATATATATATATATATATATATATATATATATATATATATATATATATATATATATATATATATATATATATATATATATATACTTTTTATATTCTGGTTTAATTTCTATTTCTGTTAAAGTTTTTTTTTCGTGGTTATTTACTGTCTTTGTGTTTGTTATGTAATTCTGAAGATTTCTTCAATTTAAAAAAAAAAAAGATTATTTTTCATTTCTTATTTACTTATATTTTTTTTATAATTTTTTTATTAACTCTGTTTCTTTCTTGTTAATATTTCCTCTGTTCTATCTTTTGATAAGAAGTTAGGGAGAGACACTGGGTGTCTGCTGGGAAGGGTGAGGGCGTGGTTGAGTATGAGGGGAGGGGGGAATATAGCGGCGTAGAAAGATGACTATTTTCCTTTTTTTTGCAGTTAATTCTTTTTATTAGATGAATAAATAAAAATATCCACGCACATAATACCAATACAGTGACACGAAAAGCGCGCCTTTTCTTACGCACTCTTAAGTTATGTTTGTGTCTATCATCATCAAAACATTAAAAATTCGGTGCGTGCTCTCCGAGCGAGCGCGCTTGTTTGTATACGTACGTCTTTTTAAAATGAATACCTATCCATTTTTTTTAATGCTTGTTTTGTATCTTAATGTATTCTTTTTTTTTTTTTTTCTTTTTCTCGTGAGCATAGCATGTGACATTTAAGAAGTAAATTGATAGCAGAAATTTAGTTAAAAATGTATCATAGATTTTTGTATCATTGACATTATATTCCGGAGATGGTCTAGTGACCTCTTATAACTTAGTATAAACAAGCGTGCGCATCCAACCGTGTATATGTGCGTCTGTGCGCGTAGCGTAACGGTTATCGACTCGAAAATGACATCGGCATTCCGAGTTCAAATTCTGGTCGAAGCTGTTTTGCGTATTAAAAAAAAAGGTAAAATTGACAGTGTGGCCCTTTGTCGGTATCATCCGCACAGCGGGGGTGGAGTCTATCTCCTTTTCACTAGCGCTACAGGGAGATTGTTTTGCTGAGGTGGAGCGTCAGCTCTCTACTTTACTGCTCAGATCAGATTACCTAATCTGTGCCCACTCATACGCTGAGTTGTTGGGGATCGGTATCGAACTCAGAACCTTAAGATTTCCAAGGTTGCTGCACTACCGACTGAGCAAAATCGGACTTCGTGCTAATTCCCTTGGGAAAGTCATGGAACTCAACGCTTCTCCTCAACGTTATGGAGGCACGTGGTCTAATGGTTACCGTAGACGAGTTCACCTGGACGTAGCTGTCTGCATTTCGCATAGTGCTAAGATCAATGGAAAAGGTACGAATCCAACTATTCATGGGTAAATAATAGGGTATGTAGGGCTCTAAGCTTGGTGTGGCAACCGGTCTAGGAGAAAAACTTTGAATTCAGTCCAAAGGGGATCTCTTCTCGTTGGTAGAATACTACCCCCTGCCCCAACTCTGACACTGACAGTTCACTTGAACTCTCCCAGCTATGGGGATACTAGTCGGTAAGATAGTGTTCTTTGGCCCTGAAAGGTGTTTGAATTCTAATTAATTAGTAAATAATTAATGAATTTTGGGCAGGCATATATGTTCAAATGTAAGGCTAAACAAATCGAGAAAATGTCAATCTCTGAATGTACATTTCGACCTGTGTGTGCGTGTGTGTGTGTGTGTGTGTGTGTGTGATTTACGTTCTATTTATGTCATAAGTTTTACAGCTATTTGACTAACTCCAAAAAAAGAATTGTTTTTCTTTAACGTAAACATTTGGTAAAAGTTATTCTGAATCAGAAATCAAAATCTCGTTTCCTCTACCACTGCACCTGGGATATAACCGCAAGTAGCCGAGGTGACATAGATAAGATATTCACAGTGTGACCTATACCAAGATTCAAACACCAACTGCTGGTGTATAAATAAATGTATACAGTTCTATGTACTGTCATTTTATTTCAGCATATCTTTTAACATATTCTTCTACATCTCGAGAATAGCCTGGTTACCATGCTTGTAATTGTAGTCTTCTCTGTGTAACTCTCACACCACAGTGTATATCATCGTGTATACCTTTCATTACTTCTTTCCTTAAGCTTTGTGGAATCTTATAATATTTCCATTGTATATTATGCTTTTTTCTATAGTCAATTCATGCTTCATTTCATTGTAAGGTCTCTCAGCCATTGAACAATTACTCCATGTGCTTCTTTTTATTTAATAAATTCGACTTAACATGGGATCTTGTTTAGTTCCCATCTTTAAACGACTTAGTAGTAATATATCAGTTTCCACCTAGTGTAGTATTTTATCTTCCACACTTTCAGATGTTTCCAATTTCTTATTGTCAAAGTTTAGTCTAGAAAGCGCATCGACATGCAGAATAGTGTTTCCTTTAACATATATTATGTCGAAATCAAAAGCCATGAGTTTTATAGCCCATCTTAAACTTTTGGTAATTCTCTTCTGGGGTTAGACATAAACTCCAAAGGTCTATGGTCTGACTTTAACAAGAATCTCTTTCCCAACAAAAAATCTCTTGCACGTTCTGTGCTCCAAACTATTGACAGTGCCTCTTTCTCAATAGTTGAGTAGTTATCTTCGGTTAACGTTAGTTTTCTTAATAGAAAAAAAGTATGATGCGTTTTAGCTCAGTTAGTGGAGCACCCACCTTGGAATCATACGGTCCGGGTTCGATACCGACCCTCGCCAACTCAGCGCATGAGTTGCACGGCTTGAATCTGTGCGGTTAAAGTGGGGAGCTGATGGTAGGTGTGGCGCTCCACTCAGGTGCAAAAAAAACTATCTCCCTGGTCTAGCGCTAGTGAAAAGGGAATAGACTCACTCGCTGTCCGGCTGATACCGACAATAGGACACTCCGCCTACTTTACTTACTTTTTTTTATCCTGTAATATATTTGCGTAACGTTTATCGGCATAACCAATGAAATCGGTGAGCCGAGTTCAAATCCTGGACGAGCCCGTTTGTGTTTTACTTTACCTTTATGTCTTTTAGAAAGGCAGGAATCCAACTCTTCTATCCTCAACTATGAGTGAACAGTAGAATAGACTCGGCTCTATAGCCTCGGTACATTAACCGGCTTAAAAAAAAGGAAAACGACCCTGTGTCGCATCTTGCCAGTGGGGAAGGGGTTGGGTAAATACATACTACCCCTAGCAAAAATTATGCAATCATCACACTTAGAGGAACTTTGCCAAGGTATTTTATTTAGCAGTAGATAAACTAATAACAAATAAGACGCAAATAATTTTTCTTAAATAGCTAAACATTCTGGCTTCATTAAATATACTTTAAACAAACTAGATTAAATTATCTGAATCAATATTAACTAGTATAATCTGCGTTATTCGAACTATTGTCCTCATCTTCATTGTTATATGTACAACGTTTCGGCTGATGTGCCCTCCGGCTTTCTTCGGGTATTTCTTGTCGGACTCGGGAACCTTCTTTTTGGACACGGGAACCTTCTTGTCGTAATCGGAACCATCACGGAACTTTGAACCTAACCCTTTATTCATTCCAGGGGGTATCCTGTTCTCATTCCGCTAACCATAGCTGGGGTAGAGGCGTTAAGCTGTGTGTCCGAAAAGAAGGTTCTCGAGTCCAACAAGAAATACCTGAAGAAGGCCGGAGAGCACATCGGCCGAAACGAGAATACAAATACGCGAGAGGATAACAGATTGGTTCATGCTTTTGCCAAGAGCATTAGCATGAAGTGAAATGTAAATAGTCTCGCCCCGTATTTGAAATCGCGTAGCCGAGTCTATTTCCTACGACGATAGCCGTTACGCGACATGGATAAGTAGTATTTATCACCTCCTCACGAGGTTAAAATGTAACTGGACGTGTTTGAAGCGGAGAGCCTTACTTGCTTAGCTATATTAACATTCTCCTTTTGGAGGTGCAGAAGACATCAAGAACTGGCCCGGACCCTACCTCTTCAGATTAAGTAACGGGAAACGAACAACGGCAACAGACAGGTGGCATAATGAACCAAGTCACGGTTAACGAGCAACAGTAACACCCGAGTAACATACGTTAGGTTGTTCAAGGGTTAGCGTTAGGGTTCGGGTTGAATCAAAAACGTTTGAAATGCATTAGGGTCAATGGCGCATTTTTGAACATCGTAAAACAGTCTGATTCTCGTGCTTCAATTGAATAATTTGCTTGGTTTGGCCTACAACAGTGATATGCAGAAAATCTTTAATATCGATTTTACTTTTTCCCTGAATTATTCAATTGGACACATAGCCTGGTGGATAAAAGAGTTAGGTTAAGTTCTAAGTGACAGTTATCTCTAGACTGCAGGTTCAATCTTGGTCAGGGACAGCAGTAACATAGAATAATAATTAACACAGCTTAATGCCTCTAGCCCAGCTATGGTTAGCGGAATGAGAACAGGATACCCCCGTGGACTGAATAAAGGGTTAGGTTTAAAGTTCTGTGATGGCCCCCGATTACGACAAGAAGGTTCCCGAGTCCGAGAAGGTTCCCGAGTCCGACAAGAAATATCTGAAGAAAGCCGGTGGGCACATCGGCCGAAACGCTGTACAGATAACAATGAAGATGAGGACAATAGTCCGAATAATACAAATAATACTAATCGATTTTACTTATCTTATTTTAATTCTATTGTAAAAAAAAAAATATATCCAAATTTTTTTAATTATCAATACTAGTAAATATATGCACCCTCTGGGGACAAGTATTTAAGTTTTAATGTAATAGAATATTATATTAAATTAAAAAGGTTAATAAAACTAAATATTTGAAACACAGGGGGTTATAATAAAAAAAATTGAACAAGTGAATCTTATTCTTCTATCACTCCCGTCTTTCATGGCTAAATTTTCCTAATTTAACTAAATAGTTAAATTAGGAAATAAAGAATAAAATTACAGTTATTTCTTCTTGTTAATGGATTTCTGTTAGGTTTTATCCCCGGGATATTTGCTCACATTCATTAAGATAAAACCAAACAATTAGGAATCAATAATACTAAGCCCATATTTATTAAAATCAAATCTTTAATATCAATATGCAAATTAGCTTTCCTGTTCACACTGTAAACCACTATTTTGTTTTATATATAAATACAATTGCATGTTATTAATATGTAGATATGGTCAACAATATTAATAATGTCAAACAATTTTATTAATAATTGAGGTCTGAAATAAGAATAAAATTATGGAGAATGTGACGTAAATAACAAAGGGAATTGGAACTTGAGTAGTGATATAGTTTCGGTTACAGACAGAAAAACACACAATATCCATTATAATAAGAGTTGACCATTCCTTACAAATTTATCAATCTGTTTAAGATATAGAGGTACCAAAATATTTGGGTACCAAAAAGAGTTTTACGCCAAAATGGTGATGCCAATTAGTTGGCGTTGAAAGCGTTCCTGAATACATATGGTCAAATTGTTACATAATTTGTGTGGTGGCATGGGTTGTTGACGGACCCTAGAGGGATAATTCTAAGGAGCCATTGTTTTTCAGATCAGAGGATGGAAAACTACCGGGACGATTATAGCCACCTGACCCCAGAGGCGGGAATCTCGCACGCCATGTGATTTAGTTCTTATTTGGTAGAGCGTTCGGCTAGAAACCACAAGGTTCCTAGTTCGATACCGGCCCTCACCAACTCAGCATATGAGTAGCACAGGGATCTGTGCGGTAAAGAAAGGAGCTGATGGTAGGTGTGGCAGTCCACCTCAGGCGCAAAAAAATCTCCTTGGTCTAGCGCTAGTGAAAAGGGAATAGACCCCTTCGCTGATTGGCTGATACCGAATTTAGGTCACCCCGACGACGACTTTACTTACATTTTAGTTTCAACCAAACGTCGGAGCAGAGAGGATGCTTATAT
>CM042142.1:53577951-53590451 GCA_023376005.1 Doryteuthis pealeii
TTACCATGCACAACAATTTTAGATTTGAACACGGTAAGTAAAGTCGTCAGGGTGGTCTAAAGTCGGTATCAGCCAGACAGCGAAGGAGTCCATCCCCTTTTCCCCCGCGGCAGACCAAGGAGATTGTTTTTTAGCGTCTAAGGCGTCGCACCTCACCTACCACCATCTCCACCATTTACCGCACAGATCCCTGTGCTACTCATACACTGAGTTGGTGAGGGCCGTTATCGAACCAGGAACATTGTGGTTCCCAACCGAACACTCTACCGACTCCGAGTCCATTTCCTTCGATGTTAACCATTAGGCCATGGGTCCCTCCATTTTTCCCAATAGATTGTGCGCTGCGGTAAAGCGTGTATGACTTAATGGTCATCGTTGTAGGAAAATGTTTTCAATCCTGGATTTGACTATTTGCATTTCACTTCCCACTAATGTCTTTGGGAAAGATATAAATCCACTGTCCCTCAATGTGTATGTGTAAATAATAGGTTAGACTGTGCTCTCTAGTCACGTAGGTAGAAACACTCTAATGGTGAAGTTCCAATTTAAAGCTCTGGGGAATGGGGCGTACCCCTTCTTCACCATTACTCCCATGTCCACCTTGACCCGAAGTGGTAGTATCTATTATGGTTCCGTCTATGGGTCAAATAGAAAAATGATTTAACGAAAATGCGTTTAAAAAGATGTTCAAAAAACGAATTTTCAATACCCATAAAAATGAATAATACAAAACGTCTTCGGCAAAAATAACCCAAATAAGTGTTGACATGCCGTAAATTCTCAAAGAAAAAACCCGAATAAAACCCTCTTTCTAAAACCGAATCCATTTTGTACGACGATAACCGTTGTGCAATGATCATCGTTGTAGGAAAGGTGTTTTCAATCCTGTAGGTGACTGTTTGCGTTTCCCTTCACACTAATGTCTTTGGGAAAGGCATGAATCCACTCTCCCTCTATGTGTAAATAGTAGGACAGACTGTGCTCTCTAGTCTCGTAGGTAGGAAAACTCTGAAATCAACACACCCCACTTTCCAACACCGATTCCATCTTGTACGGCGATAACCGTTACGCTGAGCGCTCCACCTCCCGTGTGCGTCTGTGTATACTGGGGTAATAAATATTTCCTTGATTTCTGTGATATTGGTATGTTTCTTAACATCGCCGCTTCTTGGTGTCGTTATTCACGGGATAAATTTTTCATGTATCAATTTTAATATTTTCTTCTAATGTTAAATCTACGAATGTCTTTTTCTTTTTCTTCTGTCATTGATTTAAAGTTTGTGTGTTCAATTTAAATAAAGAATATAACCTTTTCTTTTTTTACATGTATTCGTAGCCGCTTTTGTGCGCAACCACATTAACAAGTTTTCTTACGATATATCATGGCAAAGTAGCAAATATTTCATTTCTTTTATTTTCTCAAAAAGATTAAACATACTAAGGCTTTTTGGTCGACCCGAGGATTTAAAGAGATCGTCGTCAGAAAGTCGGGAGGCAATCTTTCATTATTTGGATTTGAGATCTGGAACACGAGAAATACATGATAAAGCATTTCTTTTTCGTATTTCTGAGAAAACAACGTTTTTTTATTTGGAGACATTTATTTGGATTCTTGAGAATTAATGATAAAGAACGTATTTTTCTATTGTAACGTGCTTACTGCAGCACAGACAACTGCGCTAAGAAGACGTTTGTGGCGATACCGACCTTCTGTACGGGACACGTCGATTTGGGTATGTTTACGTTCGCCTAGTAGCTGCGTCGGGTTCTTTCCTCTTCTGTGCTCAGGGGCAGCGGCTAGATCGGACAGAGCAACTGCTATGGGCAGGGAAGAGGGAAGTCAGTAGGCAGAGGAGGAGATGTTTGCGGACAAGCATCATCGTCATAGTCAATTGACAAGTCAACAGATAATTTTCCTGATACTCATCTTGGCTAATGGTGAAACTGCTTACTGTTTGTTTACACCTAACAGCTGGACCGTCACATTCATTTACAAATCTTCACAGCTCGACGGAGTGTAGTACACAGGAATCTTTTTCTTTATAAAGTTTATTCCCTCAGAACAGATATTCACGAGAGAGAGAGAGAGAGAGAGAGAGAGAGAGAGAGAGAGAGAGAGAGAGAGAGAGGGGGGAATCTCATCTAGTTTCGTTCCATGTATTTTGCTTATTTTGCTTTGTATAGTTCGTTAAGTTCGGCTTAACTGATCTACTGTCTTCGGCTATTATTGACTTAATTCATCCCAAATCCAAAATTCTCAATCTGGTCCGCCCCGTATGAGCCCCAACTGTCTTTGCCTCTCATACAAGAAAACTTAGGATCTTTATGCTTTTGTTTATTTCTAGCTAGTAATGGAAATTTGATATCTCTTTCGGATTACTGGGGTCACCTGTTTTATCCCTCGGCTATCTTCGGATATCATTTTTCCTTCAAGCTCGACTTGCGTGCAGTCTTAAACAAGTCGAAAAACAGCACCCCACAATTAGGCAGCTGTATGGCCACTTGCACCCCATCTCCCAAACCATACGAATAAGACGGACTAGGCATGCGGGACACTGCTGGAGAAGCAAGGACGAGCTCATAACCGACATACTCCAGTGGAAGCCAAAACATGGACGTGCTAGTGTGGGCCGCCCAGCCAGGACCTATATTGACCAACTATGTGAGAATGCTGGATGCTGTGCAGAGGAGCTCCCAGGGGCAATGAATGATAGGGAGGGTTGGCGTGAGATTGTCATGGATGTCCGTGCTACTTGCGCGACATGATGATGATGAACTCTTTATTATCCGCCCCTCTACCCAGGCATCGCCGGGTAGCCGCTCATAGTATGTGATAAAGGATTTCTTTGTCGCATTTCTAAGGAAACAACTTCTTTTTTTGGAGACAGTTATTTGCATCCTTGAAAATTAATGAAAAGTACGTAAAAAAAAAGTAAAGTTGGCGGAGTGGCATCAGCCGAATAGCGATGGAGCCTGTTCCTTTTTCGCTTGCGCTAAACCTGGAAGGTTGATTTTGCTGAGGTGGAGCTCCAAACCTACCATCAGCTTCCTACTTTATCGCACAGCTCAGATTAACCAATATGTGCTATTCATGCGCTGAGTTGGCGGGGACCGGTATTGAACTCAGAAGTTTGCAACTCCAAGTGGGGGTGCTCTATAACGTATTTTCCTATGTGTCTACCCAACACTTCCGCCACCGACAGGATGTGACACAAGGCCAATCTTTAGAGATAGTTTGAATTAAGAGGGCCGGCTTAACTCAGTCGGTAGAGCATCAGCATAGGAACCACAAAGTTCCGGGTTCGATACCGGCCCTCGCCAACTCAGCGTATGAGTAGAACGGGGATCTGTACGGTAAAGTAAGGAGCTGATGGTAGGTGTTGCGCTCCACCTCAGACGCAGAAACAATTTCCTAGTGAAAATGGGATAGACTCCCTCGCTGAATGGCTGATGCCAACTTTAGGCCATCCCCGACGACGACTTGAATTAAGAGATTTCCTTCGCCTAGACTGGTTGCCTTACCAATGCTGACGAACCCAGTCTGCCCAACTATTAACCCATAACTAGGGTAGGAGGAATATATGGATTCATGCCTTTTCCAATGCCATTAGTGCGAAGTGAAATGCAAAATTCCTCACACACAAATACACACACACAAATATATATATATATATATATATATATATAATATATATATTATTATTTATATTTCTGCTTGAAGGCAATTATAAATGCATGTATCGAATAAGATTCGATAATTATAGAAAATAATCTTGACAAGAAAATCCCGCAAAGGATGGCTCGCTATGCAGAACACCGTACAGACTGTTTCGACTTTATTAAGTCTCTTCAGCGATGTATACTAACGACTCCCCTCCGACAGGAATCGAAACCGGGACTTCACAGGCATAGTCAGAGACCATATCCGTTCGGCCGCCGGTACATAGCGAACAATCCCTGCGAAATTAACCTTGTCAATGATGAAACATTACACGCCCCTGCCATAGCAGGCAAGTAGACGTTTATTTAGTAAACAAACCCGGCCGTTTAGCTCTTCGGCGAAGTGAATAAGATTTTTGGATGTTTGTTTTTTATAGAAGCAAGTTGAATAAATTATTATTTATATTTCTGCTTGAAGGCAATTATAAATGCATGTATCGAATAAGATTCGATAATTATAGAAAATAATCTTGACAAGAAAATCCCGCAAAAAACTTCTATAAAAAAACAAACATCCAAAAATCTTATTCACTTCGCCGAAGAGCTAAACGGCCGGGTTTGTTTACTAAATAAACGTCTACTTGCCTGCTATGGCAGGGGCGTGTAATGTTTCATCATTGACAAGGTTAATTTCGCAGGATTGTTCGCTATGTACCGGCGGCCGAACGGATATGGTCTCTGACTATGCCTGTGAAGTCCCGGTTTCGATTCCTGTCGGAGGGGAGTCGTTAGTATACATCGCTGAAGAGACTTAATAAAGTCGAAAACAGTCTGTACGGTGTTCTGCATAGCGAGCCATCCTTTGCGGGATTTTCTTGTCAAGATTATTTTCTATAATTATCGAATCTTATTCGATACATGCATTTATAATTGCCTTCAAGCAGAAATATAAATAATAATTTATTCAACTTGCTTCTATAAAAAAACAAACATCCAAAATCTTATATATATATATATATATATATATATATATATATATAAGTAAGTACGTAAAGTCGTCGGGGTGGCCTAAAATCGGTATCAGCCAGACAGCGAGGAAGTCTATCATCTTTTCACTAGCACTAGACCAAAGAGATTGTCTTTGTCGTCTGAAGTGGACTGCCACACCTACCATCAGCTCCTCACTTTACCGAACAGATCCCTGTGTTACTCACACGCTGAGTTGGCGAGGGCCCGGTATCGAACCCGAAACCTTGTGATTCCTAGTCGAACGCTCTACTGTCTGATCTAAACTGATCTAAATCATTTTTGTTGGGTATTCAATTTTTCAAACTCATTTTTAAAAACTTTTTAAAATTCATTTTTATCTATTTAACCCATACATGGGACCCTAACAGGTACTACTACTCTGTTTTAGAGTTGACACGTATATCTAAATTTGGGTATCGTGGACATGAAATCAACGACACTTTGTAACTGACAGTTTCTCACCAAACGCAATTGAATTCATGTCCACGCTACCTTAACTTATATATATATGGTCTATCAATGATATTGACCACTATTTACTATATAGCCTATTATCAATAGACACATACACACACACAAATATATATATATATATATATATATATATATATGTTGTGATGTTAATCCAACAGTAAAAAAGAAGTCAAGTCGAGATAGGGTAAAATAAGACAAGTGTATTTACAATAATGGTACAGGAACGACTAGCTTGTCGTTAACGGTAACAGTACAACCTTTTCACTCGGTGTCTCACTATTTATAGTGAGAACCGGTGTATATTCTCCACTGTAGGAACGGCCGGTACAACAATATATATAAAAGAGAGTTTTATAATTTGCTTGAAGCATTGTGTATATATTGGTTAGGAGGTTGATTTAGAAGGCTATCACAATGCAGGTGTAAATAAAAAAATTATGATACGGTAACAATGATGTTGTGTGTTAACCTGTATTTAATTCTTGAATTTTTGAGATAATATCTCTTTTTCAAAAGATCACTAGAACTGAAGCAGTTTAGTTATTGCATTTCTTTTTAAATTAATTTTTTTCTTTTGAAAATGATGGTATTTTTATATAACTGTATTCTCGTGTTGCATGTTTACGTGAAAGCGTTTTTTTTTGTACTTGTGCGTATGTTGTCATGCACGTGTCCATGAAAATGCGTGTTGGTTGTGATGTTATGACTGTATCTTAGCGCTAAAGTCTTAGTGGTAAAGGGCGGATGAAGCCTTTCGCTCAACGGCCATCTAGCAAATAACATACGCGGGGACGTAGAAATACTTGGATTGGTATCCAGGCGCGTAGCAAAACCACCGGGAGAGATACATTCCTCAGCCTTGTCAAGGCAAGTGTCTAGGAGAAGGAAAACTCCAAAATTTAACCTGCGGTGGCTGCTGCAGCCAATGATGTTGACTTGTTCTTCTTTTTGGTTCAAACGTGGCAGTCACTTAGAGAGTGGGATTGGTTCTGTGCAAAGCCTTTCCTCACTTAAAAAAGCTTCAGGCACAGGCATTGCTTGATATGCAATACATGTCTTGTCCTTTATGTGTACTAAGGCTGGCTGTAGCCTAAAACGGCAAATAAAGAAATGAATTTTATCAAGAAAAATATGAACGTCAATGGCAATAAGGGCTTTGGAAATATCAGAGTCTGGCCCGGCAGGTGTCTCAGGGCCCCGCAGCCTGTGCCCGGTCGTCATCCTACTACTGCTCGGAAATCAATGCCAATGAACATTGGCTGTTGGAACATACGGACGCTACTTGACTTGCCATCGACACTCACACGTCCGGAACGTAGATCTGCTCTTGTGTCAAAGGAACTTCAGCGTTATGATTTGGATATTGTCGCATTATCTGAGACGAGGCTGGCTGATAAAGGACAGCTGTCGGAGTTGTCTGGAGGTTACACCTTTTTCTGGAGTGGTAAAGAGGAGGGATGTAGAAGGGAATCTGGTGTGGCGTTTGCTGTGAGGACTACACTTCTCTCAAGTCTGGAAGAAATTCCATGTGGAGTGAGTGATCGGATCATAACGATGAGGTTACCTTTGATAGGAGGTCGTTTTGTGACCCTCGTGAGTGTCTATGCACCTACTATGAATGCAGCAGAAGAGGAAAAACTTAATTTCTACCTCTCATTACGGGAAATAGTTAGACGGATCCCCCTTGCTGACAAAGTCATCATTCTTGGCGACTTTAATGCTAGGGTAGGGAGGGATTTTGAGACCTGGACAGTAATGGGTAGACATGGAGTGGGCAAGTGTAACAGCAATGGTCTAATGTTGCTGCAGTTCTGCTCGGAGATGGATTTCTATGTTGGTAACACCATGTTTCAACAGAAAAACAAATACAAAACAACTTGGATGCACCCAGGCTCCAAACAGTGGCATATGATCGATTATGTGTTGGTCAGAAACAAGATATAAAGGACATCTCCAGTGTTCGTGTTATGCGTGGCGCAGAATGCTGGACTGACCATCGGTTGGTTCGAGCTAGGTTTAGGTTTGTTGTAAAGCCGAAAATAAGGGGACCAGGTGTGACTGTCCCTAAGCGACTTAACATTGGTCGTCTAAAGAATGTTGTTGTGAAACAAGAACTGGTCAAGGAGATGGAAGAGTTGGAGTGTGAAAACACATGGGATGATTTTAAGACGTCTGTCTATGAGGTGTGTAAGAAAGTATTGGGGCATTGCAAACGTAAACACCAGGATTGGTTTGATGAGAATGACACTGAAATTCAAGCACTACTGGATTCAAAGGCTAAGTCCCTACATGCTTATCTCAAGGGTGGTCGAACAAAAGATGAACAAGATCGATTGATGACAGATTTTAAAGCAATCAAAAGGGAGGTGCAGAGGAAGCTTCGAAACATGCAGGCTGCATGGTGGAGTAAGAAGGCCGATGAAATACAACTTGCCTACAACACCAACAAAACCAAGGTTTTATACACCTTACTGCGTGCGGTGTATGGGCCATCAAGCTCATCTATCACCCCACTGCGCTCAAAGGATGGTCAGAAGCTTCTTCGAGATCCTTCCAATATTCTTCTTAGATGGAGAAAGCATTTTGATGAGCTTCTCAATAGGCCTTCTGAGGTTGAACAGGAGTTCATTCAGTCTATCCCCTGCAACCCGGTCAAGGAGATCTTGGCAGATGTCCCCTCCCTCTCGGAGGTTAAAGCAGCTGTCTATAAACTGAACTCTGGAAAGTCACCTGGTATGGATCAGCTATATGCAGAGATAATCAAATGTGCGGGCTGCCATATGATGCAGCGCTTGACGAACTTGTTGCAGACTGCCTGGCTTGATGAATATGTTCCACAGGATTGGCGGAATGCATTAATGGTGGTGCTATACAAGGGAAAAGGTGCAAAAGATGATTGTGGAAATTATCGGGGCATCTCACTGCTTTCAGTTGTTGGCAAGGTGCTATGCAGAATCATGCTTGATAGAATGCTGGAACACATTGTTAAGGATGTTTTACCTGAGTCACAGTGTGGCTTTAGAAGTGGTCGCGGGACGGTAGATGTGATCTTTACAGCCAGGCAATTACAAGAGAAATGTATAGAACAACGCATGGGATTGTATCAAGTGTTCATTGATCTAACAAAGGCATTTGATACTGTAAATAGGAAAGCTCTTTGGGAGATTCTCAAAAAACTTGGTTGTCCTGACAAGTTTATATCTATTCTAAAGCTTTTTCATGATGATATGAAAGCTGTGGTCAACATTGGAGGGAAACTGGCGGATCCTATTTCAGTGGAGAACGGTGTTAAACAAGGGGATATTACAGCACCCACATTCTTTGCTTTGTATTTTGCCATGGTGTTTAGAATGGCATTTAAGGATTGTTCTGATGGTGTATATATTCGGTATAGAACTACTGGGAAGCTTTTCAACATCAGACGTCTTAGTGCACACACCAAGGTATTTACAAATAATGTTCGTGACTTGCTCTATGCAGATGATTGTGATCTTGTTGCTCATGCACAGACTGATATGCAACGCCTCATGGATGCCTTTGAAGGTGCTTGCAGTTCATTGGGACTTACAATCAATTTGAAAAAGACTGTTCTTATGTATCAACCGGCACCAGGTGAATCATACTATGAACCGGCTATCTATGTCTATGGGCAGAAGTTAGCAGTTGTAAATAGGTTTGTATACCTGGGTAGCACGCTAAACATGACTGGTACCCTTGATGACGAGATCTGCTCTCGGATCAGCAAGGCAAGTGATGCATTTGGAAAATTAAACAGGAGGTTGTGGATTTGCCGTGGTATTTCAGTTGCAACAAAAGTCAAGGTATATGTTGCATGTGTTTTATCTACTCTCCTGTATGCTTGCGAAACCTGGACTACATACAAGAAACATCTTAAACGTCTCGAGCGCTTTCACCAGCAATGCCTACGACAAATACTAGGGGTGCGCTGGCAAATGTACGTCAGTGATATCGAGGTTTTGAAGCGAGCCAAATGTCAAAGCATAGAATCTCTCATAATCAAACATAGATTGAGATGGAGTGGGCATTTGGTAAGGATGAACGATGGGCGACTTCCTAAACAACTGCTCTATGGGGAACTTATAAACGGCAAGCGTTTGGCTCAAGGGCCCAAGATGAGATACAAGGATTGCCTGAGGTCGACCTTGAAAAAATGTAACATCGATGTGAAGACCTGGGAGAGTAAGTCTTTGGACCATGGACAGTGGAGAAGAGCTGTGCAGGAGGGCACGGAAAGGTTTGAGACCGGCCGTATACAGCATGAGCAGTTGAAGAGAGATATTCGCAAAAATAAAGAAGTAGACAATCAAGGGCTTCAAATCGGTCTACTATGTGACCAGTGTGGAAGGCTATGTATGAGCAAAGCTGGCCGGATCAGTCACCAATCTGTGCATCGGCGAGATGGACTAATAAAATACCCTGTGCTCCCTGGAAATACCTGTAATTGTGGGAAGGTGTGCAAGACTTTGGCAGGACTAAAGAGCCACTTTCGTGCAGCTCATTGTTGAACTTTTTTGAAGCTCATCATTTTTGTTTGAACTATTGAGCATTTTTTTTTTTTTTTTTTTTTTGTTATTGTTACTATATCAAGCAATGGCAATACTTGAATACGAGTTTGCTGCCATCATCTTAGTGCTAAAACACACGCATTTTCATGGACGCGCATGACAACATACGCACAAGTAGAAAAAACTGCTTTCACGTAAACATGCAACACGAGAATACAGTTATATAAAAATACCATCATTTTCAAAAAAATAAAATTAATTTAAAAAGAAATGCCATAAGTAAACTGCTTCAGTTCCAGTGATCTTTTGAAAAAGAGATATTATCTCGAAAATTCAAGAATTAAATACAGGTTAACACACAACATCATTGTTACCGTATTATTATTTTTTTTTCTTTACACCTGCATTGTGATAGAACCTCCTACCCAATATATACACACATATATATATATATATATATATATATATATATATATATATATATATATGGGGAGTATGTATGGTTAGGTATGATAAAACGCACACCTGCTTAACACACCTTAAAAATACCCCCAAATCGGCTGATTATCGATTTTTTTTCTCCTGGATAATAATGCTTCTGATTTTTAAAAATAAAATTAATTTATTTTTAACACAGAATACGCATTTTTTTTTTAATTTTTAAAATTCCCGCCCTGAACGCGAGCGTTCGTTTGTACCCCTCCTGATTAACGGTTTATTTATTCCGTCTTTCCATCATAAATATGTTGCTCTTAAAGAGGACCGCCTTATTAAAAAGGTCGAAACAGATCAGTCAGCAAACTAATAACATCATTTGTTTTTCTAAAAAAATGTTTAATTCATACTGTCGGATTCACTTCCATTTACTTCATATACATATAAGTAAACTCTTCGGGTGACCTAAAGTCGGTTTTAGCCAGACAGCGAGGGGATCTATGCCCTTTCCCTAGCGCTAAACCAAGGAGATTGTTTTTGCATCTGAGGTGGAGCGCCACACTTACCATCAGAACCGTACTTTACCGCACAGCCACCGGTGCTACTCATACTCTGAGTTGCGAGGGCCGGTATCGAATCAGGGACCTTGTGGTTCCTCGTCGGACACTCTACTGACTGAGCTAAACCGGTCATATGACTATTATATGCTCCAAAAACCCGGTAGAGCTCTAAAGAGAGGACTTTCACCGCTTATCGTAAGGCAATACCCGTCTGTTGTTAACAGATTTGAGTGATCGTAACATACATCGGTAGATGTGTTGGATATTGTACAATCGGAAATATGAATTTCCGGTTAAATTAAACAAAGCGAACATGGGAAACAATAAGTTCGGAGATAGTTATCAGATCAAGGGTAGAGATGCGTAGGCGTATCGTCAATACAAAAGCCAGAGGTCAGTAGTGAACAGACCTCAGCCAGGAGAGAGACGGCGGACCGACGAAGTCACGCACCGCCACGGCTAAGGGCGGTGAGACGCCACCAGCCACCCCTTTACCTGAACATCGCCAGATCCCAGCAGCAGTGGAAGTCATTGTCAACCCTCGGTCATTTCATTGTCACGCTCGCCACCCACCACGAGAGGATGTAAAGAAATAAACTAAAGTTTGTTACAATGCCCATGTGTTGAGTCTCTACGCCGACTACTAACCTACCCGCAGTATACCAGCAATATATACGATTTAGTGCCAGCGAAGAAGGGCTATGCAACATATGCTGAAATTGTACCGTGACAACCCCACTATGCAAAAGATGTATGTATTTATCAGTTAAAAGGAGGAAGAGAGAGAAAGTAAGAAAACAAGAAAAGTCAAATCATTAATGTTTATATTCATTTTTATATGGTAGGAAGATAGATCCTAAGCGAGACATATTGATGACAAGTCCATGTATGTAGAAAAAGGTAGACAAACACGGGATGTTTACTGTGGGTAGTGATGACAACGTTATAACGTTTCGGTCTATTATACCTTCTTCGGGACATTGGATTGAGTTCTTGCTTCAACGGTGAAAATGTTGATACTGGTGAATTATGAAGTCGTGAATAGGGAAGGGGTGGTCAATTGTTGGTGTTAGCAAGAGTGTTTGAGTTGGTAGTGGGAGTTCTATTTATTTTATTCATTTTATTTATTTATTTATTTATTTATTTTGAAGCAAGAACTCAATCCAACGTCCTGAAGAAGGTCTAACAAACCGAAACTTTATAACGTCGACATCACTTCGGATTAATTTCCTCTTATTTCTCCATGTATCTAATTTTCTTATCAACCTATTTTAACCAGATCCCATTTAAATCTTTGAATTTCTTTTAGTTGGAAAATCAATTAATATCGTAAACATATTTCTGTTCTGCTTTACTTCTTCTTTTATCCTAGTCTGTTTTAGATGATTTACAATGCTCTATTTAACAGAAAATGATGTTACGCGTAAATAGGGCGGTTTTCACAAACAACGTAAACAACTTGCTAGAGTCTTAAAACACGTGGAGACGAAAGTCAGAGATACAAAGATCTTTTTTTTTTCACGGAAGCAGATGTTGAATTTCGTCAATCAATACCAAAATAATCGAAAACTGTAAAGGGGAAAAACCTGTTGTCGCTGTTCTTTCTTTTCTTTTTCTTTTTTCTTTTTTTTTCAACTTTTTTTTGCTTTTTTTTTGTACTAGCAAAAGTATTTTAGCATAAGGCCAGTCGGTTCGTAGTAGTAGGCTCTAGAAATAGTAGTCGTCGTTAGTTCAGAAATAACATACGCAAGTCGTATAGTCACAAACGAGTTGTTTATTCCTTTCTAGGCTCGTGGGTCCTTTTTCAGAGAGAAGG
>CM042142.1:53595451-53605451 GCA_023376005.1 Doryteuthis pealeii
AGCAAGGGAGTCTATCCCCTTTTCACTAGCACTGGACCAAGGAGGTTGTTTTTGCGTCTGATATATATATATATATATACGAGACCCTATTCATTCACCTTATCTACGCGTACAAAGTGATACGAAATTTCGAAGTGTTTGACCATGCAATAGATACTTATCATAAAGACTAATGTTTACTGTCTCCTCTAGAAAAGTCCCTTCACCTGCTGTCAGTACAGTGATCCACAAATCGTACTGCTCCTGAAAGTAGCGGCAAAAGTCAGTATTACATTACATAAAGTACTTTTCAGATTTGTAATCTTAAAAATTTGATTTATTATTATTTATCTATTGGCTTTGATTTCAACAGACGCTATTTTTGGATCGATCGTGTCCCGATCATCATCATCATCAGTAGCAGCAGCAGCAGCATTAAAATATATTTTTCTCCCTTTTTTAATTTTTTTTTTTTATATATAACGCTATTGCATGTCTATGGTGGTCTGAAACTGTCGTTTTTTTTTGTTTTTTTTTGTTTTTTTTTCCGCTTGCGTCTTATCGAAAAAGTCAACAGTGAGAAAAAATTTACTTCACCTTCTCACGCACCGTAGTTTAGTTTCTTGTTTTTGTTTTTTGTTGTTTTTTTTTGTTTTGTTTTATTCTTTTTCTTTTCTTTCTTTTTTTTTCTTTTTTCCTCTTGTTCTTTTTTCTTTTTTTTCTTCTTTTTTTTCCTTTAATGTAAATCTGCCGTCCATGTGTAGGCTTAATAACGGATATTAAGTCGCGTTAAAAAAGAACAAAAAGAAAAACCAAAAAAGAAAGAAAGAAAGAAAAAAAAGTTAAGAGGGACATGACACGTCTTTTTAGAACTGGTAAAATTTATTGGATTTGGAATTTGGTCTGAAGAAAATTGTATTTCACCACGAAGTAATTTAGTTTTGTTTTTCAAGACTTCACAAGATTACGATTTTCGTCTCAGTGTCATTTTTATAACGACAGAAACTAAATGAAGTACTGCGACTTAAATGTTTCAGGTGTCTTTTATTCTATCTTTAGTACGACCGTATAAGTTGGTCCGTTGGTTGGTTGGCTGGTTGGTTGGTTGGTTGGTTGGTTGAGTGGATTTTACGGCATGTCAACCCTTGTTAATTTACTATTCCTATTGTATTTTTATAATTGAATTTTATTTACTTACCTGGACCCAAGAAAATGGTATATGGTCCTCGGATGGGGGCATGTGGCCCCGAGTTAAGAATCCATAGCATGGATTTCCAACACATGTGGTTGTGTTGGTCATATATGAACATCATTGTTAAAGTGATGTTATTTGTACATAAAGAAATGTAATCCTCTTGATTGCGTGGATTTTACGGCATGTCAACACTTGTTGGGTTATTCTATGCCGAAGGTGTTTTGTTTTATTCATTCTTGAGGGGTAATCAATTGTTTTAGACTGATTTATTTCTATTTAATCCATAGATAAGACTCTAACAAATACTAACACTCCGGATTAGAGTGGATCTGGGAGCAATGGCGATGAAGGGGTACTTCACACACAACCACAGTTCCAGAATTGGAACCTCACCATTAGATGCAGTTTAACGTCATACCCAGTAAGACCCATAACCACCGCTTTCTGACACATATATGATAAAAAGGGTTGGGGTTTTGCCGTAAGGGTAACAGGGTTCGGACAATCATATAGGTAGTAGGGATTGACGTGACCAGCCGATTGATCGGTGGAGGCCTCTCCAACCGCCCGTCTAGCTCAAGAAAGGGTCAAAGTAGAGTGTCATGGACTGTTCAACCACCCGGATTACACCCTTAAGCATCAAGGGCCATCATCCCGGACCAACAGGGGACTCCATTGGGGGATTTTACACATCTGCAGAGATGCAATCGGTGTATTCTACAGCCCCGGTCGGTAAAATTTTGAGTTAACTTCTCAGCGTCATTTAATCACGCGAATTTCTAATCCAATGAAATCTATGACCTCAAACGACCTCTGGGTCATCACCCATCAATCAAACCGAGAAGACCCAATGGGTTTTTTGCGCCTATTTTAAATCAGACTACGCTACCTGTTAATGATAGATTTCGCCAATCTATTATATATAACAATGAGAGCCAGACGAACAAAAAATAAAAAATCAATCTTTACGCTTCTTCAAATTCCTTTTTCTTTAATCTTGAATATGAGCAACAGATGGCTTCGATGGCTCTGATGACCATTTACTTAAGATTATTCGTTCAATCGCAATGAAACCCTCTTCGAGGTAATGGGTGTCTCATTCAAAGAAACTTTCTGTTGCCAAGTAAAATTTCAAGCCTATTAATATGTAGGATATATATATTTACGACCCCCTCCCGGGCGAGCAGGATGTGACACAAGGTCAATTTCTAAGTGGAGTTTAAGAAGTTTGAATTCAGAGCCCTTCTTCTCCTAGACTAGTTGGCTAACCAAGGTTAAAGAATCCAGTCTGTCTTACAGTTTACCCATAGATGGAGGAGAATAGTTGGATTCACACCTTTTTCAAGGGGTATTAGTGCTATGTGAAATGCAAACAGCTTCATCCAGGATTTAAACTCATCTCGTTGTGTCCTTTCCTACGTTGGTAACCGTTACACCACGCGCCTCCATAATATGTAGGATATACCAATTAATTGAGAATTGGTCCACATGTTAGGCAGAAAAAATTTAGAAAAAGAAAAAAAATCGTTCTTTTTTTTTAAATTCGTGACATCATTTTCTTTCACTCCTTGATTTATTTATTTATATATTCACTAGCATGACCTATGGATATCCTACATTATGATAATTTAATCATTACAACGTTTGATATGTTTACTTAAGAGCTATTGCTAAATAGTTCAATATGTAAAAATATGATAAACTTGATTGAACTATCTCACTCTATTCTCTTTCTTTCTTTCTTTTCATCTTTTTATTGATGATCGAAGCAGATTAGCGATATTGCTTCCGGGCGCTCATCCCTCTCTCTATCTTTCCTTACTATCTTTCTTCCTTTCTTTCTTGTTACATTTTTCTATGTAGCATGTCTTTTTTATCCCATTTCTTTGTCTATGATAAAAACGGAATGGTCAATCATTTTTTCGCAGAGATTACGACACTCATAAAACATAAGAATTCGGTAGATAAGCAACACTAGATAATCGGGATTTACAATTGTGCAGTGCCACATCGGGATATTGATCTTGCTATGAAAAAATCAGAAATCCTCAATAACTTAAATTGGTTGAATTTATGATTTTATTGATAGCATATTTGGATTTCTTGGGCAAAATGCTTTTATGAACCAATTTGTAGTCGTAGGAAAGCTCTAGAACTCATTTTGCTGACAAAAATATATTACAAAAAGTCGCCATTTTTCAACAACTCGACGAAATTTGAAAGAGAGCTAAAAATTGACATAACTCCGCCAATTTTTGAAATTGGAAACTCAAAATTTGGGTATCGTCTAACGTTATCATAGTCCATGCCTGGAAAAAATTCAGGAAGATTGAAGGGAGTGGGTGACAATTTTACTTTTTTCTGGATGATTTGACATGGAATTACCCCGAAGGTTAACCACAGATTTATTTTTGCGGAAAAGAATCTATATATTAATACTCGTGTTCCATATTTGTACGACTGTTATGATCTTGCAACATCCTCTAGTTGAAAATGACACCGTCCAGATCGTCCAAGATGAAATGCAAAATTGTAAATCCCGATTATCTAGTGTTGCTTATCTACCGAATTCTTATGCTTTGTCGTAATTCGGTGGTTCGACTCATATTTTCAATTTATGAATATTACTATGATATTGCTCTAAAGTAGATTCGGTGGTTCAAATTCATATTTTCAATTTATGATTTTATGATATTGCTCTAAAGTAGATTCGGTGGTTCAAATTCATATTTTTAAGAATATTAATATTGCTCTAAAGTGTTCAAATTCATATTTTCAATTTATGAATATTACTATGATATTGCTCTAAAGTAGATTCGGTGGTTCAAATTCATATTTTCAATTTATGAATATTACTATGATATTGCTCTAAAGTAGATTCGGTGGTTCAAATTCATATTTTCAATTTATGAATATTACTATGATATTGCTCTAAAGTAGATTCGGTGGTTCAAATTCATATTTTCAAATTATGAATATTACTATGATATTGCTCTAAAGTAGATTCGGTGGTTCAAATTCATATTTTTAATTTATGAATATTACTATGATATTGCTCTAAAGTAGATTCGGTGGTTCAAATTCATATTTTCAAATTATGAATATTACTATGATATTGCTCTAAAGTATATTCGGTGGATCAAATTCATATTTTCAATTTATGAATATTACTATGATATTGCTCTAAAGTAGATTCGGTGGTTCAAATTCATATTTTCAAATTATGAATATTACTATGATATTGCTCTAAAGTAGATTCGGTGGTTCAAATTCATATTTTCAAATTATGAATATTACTATGATATTGCTCTAAAGTATATTCGGTGGATCAAATTCATATTTTCAAATTATGAATATTACTATGATATTGCTCTAAAGTAGATTCGGTGGTTCAACTCATATTTTCAATTTATGAATATTACTATAATATTGCTCTAAAGTAGATTCGACTCATATATTCAATTTATGAGTATTACTATAATATTGCTCTAAAGTAGATTCGGTGGTTCAACTCATATATTCAATTGAGGAATATTACTCTGATATTACCCTTAAATAGCTTCGGTGATTCAATAATAAACAGCAGAAGCACAACTGGATCATATGCTGAAGTTTTAAAGAGCTTGTAAGATCAGAGTTTCAATTTACAGTGCTGGAAGTGAAATACTCAGTTACTGAGGTGACGTCACTCATAACAGATTGATCAAGGTGTAGGAGTTGCGCTCACATCTCAAGCGGTAGGTAGACAGCTGGCGGAAGTTGGGTATTTGGATTTAGCAGTCCTTCCATTGTTGACGATTTTCTTCCTCGGCCAGCGTTCGTTGGATCTCAAAGTTTCTTCCGCGATTTGATGGACGGATATTTTCTCATCAGGAAAACTCCGCTTCTGGTTTCCTTTGCCTCGCATCTCGGGATCTATTACGAGGATTGCTTTTAGTTGATTTTTTTTTTTTAGAAAGGGATAGAAACCCCAGCAGAAGAAAGTGACGTTGACAGTGATTAGTGAATCAATACCTGCTGGTAAATGACCCAAACTCTGTGATTCCAGAGACCCCGCTAAGGCGCAGACAGCATAGGATGATCGGGGAGAGGAAATGCAACGGAAGTCGTAGACGTTCACGTATATAGATTTCTGCTGCCAGTCCAGCTGCCAAAGTCCCTTGTTTGCGTTTCAAAATGTACAGATTTCTTTTCTTGGTCTCCTGTTAGTGATGGGATTTAAAGATCATTTATGGTCAGAACGTTCATATTTAACCAACAAACGAGTGAAATATTACTCTGTATTTCGGTGGCTAAAATCATATTTTAAATTTATAAATATTATTCTGATATTTCTCGAAAGTAGATTCGGTGGTTTAACTCATATTTTCAATTTATAAATATTACTCTCATATCACTGTAAAGTAGATTCGGTGGTTCAACTTGTATTTTCTATTTATAGATATTATTCTGATATTTCTCGAAAGTAGATTCGGTGGTTCAACTCATATTTTCAATTTATAAATATTACTCTCATATCACTGTAAAGTAGATTCGGTGGTTCAACTTGTATTTTCTATTTATAGATATTATTCTGATATTTCTCGAAAGTAGAGTCGGTGGTTCAACTCATATTTTCAATTTATAAATATTACTCTCATATCACTGTAAAGTGGATTCGGTGGTTCAACTTGTATTTTCAATGTATAGATTTATTCTGATATTGCTCGAAAGTTTTATTTTGTGGTCTTCTGTACCCTTGTACTTAGTTTCTTTTCTTTGGTAGAATCGACGTTCAATAATACCGTAAACTAAAATGATATAACAATAACAACAAAATACAATGAATGTATAAAATAAATTAGTCATAAAGAATGGAAATCTTACTTAAAATTACACTTACCAAACTTTTGCTTCCTCATGGGGTGAGATTGAGGGTGATATCTTAATGGTTCTAGAGTCTTAGAACCTATGGCATGCGTCTTAATACAGAGGATTTATCCGACTCGGAACCACAAGGTTCCGTGTTCGATACCGACCCTCGCTAACTCAGCGTATGAGTAGCATAGGGATCTGTGCGGTAAAGTGAGGAGTTGGTGGTAGGTGTGGCACTCCGTCTCAGACGCCAAAACGACCTCCTTGGTCAAGTGCTTGTGAAAAGGGGATAGACTCCCTCACTTTCTGGGTGATACCGACTTTAGACCACCCTGACGACTTACTTTATAGTCATATTATCAGTAACATTCAAATCAAGATGGATAACTTCTAGTGCTGTTGAACTCATGACATCTCTTTTTGTGGGAGATATTAGCCCCCTCTCTAGGGGGATACAGTTAGAGTATTCTAATTCCCATCGACAGGGTGGAATATAGTGCTGTTCCCTAAATTACACAGGTGGAATATTCTTCTAGTGCTGTTGAACTCATGACATCTCTTTTTTGGGAGATATTAGCCCCCTCTCTAGGGGGATACAGTTAGAGTATTCTAATTCCCATCGACAGGATGGAATCTAGAGCTGCTCCCTAAATCACACAGGTGGAATATTCTTCTAGTTTTGTTGAACTCATGACATCTCTTTTTTGTGGGAAATATTAGCCCCCTCTATAGGGGGATACAGTTAGAGTATTCTAATTCCCATCGACAGGGTGGAATCTAGTGCTGCTCCCTAAATCGCACAGGTGGAATATTCTTCTAGTGCTGTTGAACTCATGACATCTCTTTTTTGTGGGAGATATTAGCCCCCTCTCTATGAGATACAGTTAGAGTATTCTAATTCCCATCGACAGGATGGAATCTAGTGCTGCTCCCTAAATCGCACAGGTGGAATATTCTTCTAGTTTTGTTGAACTCATGACATCTCTTTTTGTGGGAGATATTAGCCCCCTCTCTATGAGATACAGTTAGAGTATTCTAATTCCATCGACAGGATGGAATCTAGTGCTGCTCCCTAAATCACACAGGTGGAATATTCTTCTAGTGCTGTTGAACTCATGACATCTCTTTTTTGTGGGAGATATTAGCCCCCTCTCTATGAGATACAGTTAGAGTATTCTAATTCCCATCGACAGGATGGAATCTAGTGCTGTTCCCTAAATCGCACAGGTGGAATATTCTTCTAGTGCTGTTGAACTCATGACATCTCTTTTTTGTGGGAAATATTAGCCCCCTCTATAGGGGGATACAGTTAGAGTATTCTAATTCCCATCGACAGGGTGGAATCTAGTGCTGCTCCCTAAATCGCACAGGTGGAATATTCTTCTAGTGCTGTTGAACTCATGACATCTCTTTTTTGTGGGAAATATTAGCCCCCTCTATAGGGGGATACAGTTAGAGTATTCTAATTCCCATCGACAGGATGGAATCTAGTGCTGCTCCCTA
Organism: Doryteuthis pealeii; assembly: GCA_023376005.1. Lineage (NCBI taxonomy): Eukaryota > Metazoa > Mollusca > Cephalopoda > Myopsida > Loliginidae > Doryteuthis > Doryteuthis pealeii. The sequence continues at coordinate 53,602,983 of CM042142.1, forward strand.
AATCACACCGGTGGAATATTCTAGAGTTAAAATTTCGGATTAAAAATTCTGGTAATCATTGTGCTTATTAATCCGTTCTTGCAAAATCCAAAGAAAAATAAATTATTTCTCTTTCTTTTTTTTTTCAAAATTAGATTAGTTTGATTAAATGAACGGATTTTTTTTTCTTTATCAGGGGATGAAGATAAGTAGTTTTAATCAGAGATATCCTAAAAGGATAATGAAATGAAATGCTTGCTGATTCTACAATCACGTTACAAGACGTTCATTTGATGCAGCACCTAAAAACCTCTCTGTTCGCTTTCTTTGTTTTTAGGATCACACTAAGTTCAAAATAAAGGAAATTATTAAAAAAAGCAAACAAAAACAACATTGAATAAAATTGTCAGATACTTCCGAAGTTGATGAGTGTAATATTAATATAGAAATATAAAAAAATTACAGTCGTGATTTTTAAAAAAGAATAAATGAATTTCTAATAATTATGTAATACCAGGTTAAGACATTTCATTGGTTTCGACGAGGAGAGAAATGAGAAAACCAGTAGTATTGAAACTATGTAATCAAAAATAGGAATATATATATAAATTTACCCAACCCCACCACCAGAAGCGGGTAATACTCCTTAGTGTGTTTGGTTTGGTTTGGTTTGGTTTGTTGGATTTTACGGCATGTCAACACTTGTTAGGTTATTTTATGCCGAATGTTTTGTTCTATTCATGCTTGATGGATATTCAAAAAAAATTTAATACATTTTTTAAAAAATTATTTTTTTCCTATTCAACCCATAGATGAAACCATAACAGGTACTACCACTCAAATCTGATTTGATCTATGAGTAATGGTGTACTCCACATTCACCATAGCTTCAGAATTGGAACTTCGCCATCAGATAGAGTTTAACTTCATAACTTTGACACCAAGACCGTAATACACCGCCCTCTAGCACGTATATGATAAAAAGAGTAGGGGGGCTGTCATAAGGGCAATAGGGTTTGGACAATCATATAGGTGCTAGAGTGTGGCGTGACCAGCCGATTAATCGAAAGGGGCCTCTCCGACCGCCTAGCCTAAGTAATGGCCAAAGTGAAATGTTGCATGCCATGGACTGCGCAGCCACCAGGGTTCCATCTTTAAGCATCACAGGTTGCCACCCACGGCCAACAGTTGGCCCATTTGGGAGTCTTACCCCTCTGCAAGGTACAGTCGGTGTATTTTAAAACTCCAACCAACAGGGCTATTTTATCATTGTAATTTTGTTAATTTATGTAAGTTTGCATTTTTTACTAACCAAGAACCTTATTGGTAAAACGCACTGAAGTCTGGCTTATGGCCACAACTATAGAGCGCTCTCAAAGGAAATCAGTTTCCAATAATATCTTACGAGTCTACTTTGATTACTGCCATTCTAACCTTAATACACAAATGTTCCACACTGTTGCATAATTAATGGATGTCCTATCAATTATGCACGGTTAGAGTAATGAATTTGAATTCAGGATAACCGTTAACAGAGGGCAGGTATTTTTTATTGACGCCCTTAACACCTTTATGGCCTCTCTACCTATTTGCCAGACAAGCGTGGGAGAGAGTTTAGTAGAAGATAATCAGTTTCTAGCTAGCCTTCGAAGGACGAAGACGCAAGAGCGGTTGGCTAGACTCTCACACAAACACGGTTGAGTAACACGGATCCAATACTCAAATAAAATAAATGTGAATTCCCCAAAATGTCTTGAATCGTCACTAAGAACAAATGACAACACAGACGGTATCAGTATAGTAAGAAGTCAGCCAGTCTTAAGAAGACAGACAACTCCCGAATAAGAAGAAATACAGAACGAGATAAGATGTATACAGCCACGGGTATACGTATGTTAATATGAGTATACAACAAAACATGAACAGACTAGACACCTCAACAACACATTGGTGTAAATCCTACCTTAAACCTCTCTCACTATAGTTAATAATTTCAGTCAGATTTTCTCATTTCACATTCATGTACCTACGAAGCACTCCACACCTTTCAGCACTTCTTGAAAATCTTCACGCGACCCAGAACTAACGCTAGACCGACACTGGTTACTACCCTTTCTTTATACAACACCATCCATTTTCGGAAGTCTTCACCCTCACCAACATTTCGTCCACCTCAAGTCCCGATTCAGGTTTGTGTAGTGACTGGATTTATCAATCAACTTCATTGAAAATCCGGAAAAGGTTTATTTATTTTTGTACAGAAATAAAATGATAGAGTCAACACGCAGTTCTCCAATAGTAGGACTCACTACTGGACTAGTAATGACTCGACTACGAATACTACTACGTAAATCGACTACGAATAACCTCGCGAATTCGAATCTTTATATGTGTTCCTTTGGATGAGTCTAACTATCTTATAGGGAAATAACATGAGGAGGCGCGTGGTCTAATGGTTAGAGTTGTAGGAAATGGACTCGTCAACGCGAG
>CM042142.1:53610451-53626733 GCA_023376005.1 Doryteuthis pealeii
TGATTTATCAATTATTTTACATTGAGCTCTCTTGGGATTTGAAATAATCCTTGTATAAATCTATAAGTGCGCATCTGCATGAGTGTGCATTGTGGATATACAACAGGTTTCAAGTAATGAAGTAACAGGGAGAGAACGTAAACTCCGTCACGGACGCTTCAGCGAGGAGAGTCTTAAATACAGATAGAAATCTATAACGATTTATCTCTGATCTTAATTCCATGAAATACAGTAATCCCAAAATGTAAGGTCTCTAATATTTTTAAAAGGAAATTCTGAATTCAAGTATATTAAACCCCGCTTAACTATTCCTTTTACGTTTACGTTGTTCTTTTTAATGGGATTATCTGAGGTGACGACAGGACGTGACACACAGAGGTACAATGAATTCGTGTGTACACTATATTCTGCATTCGTACATACATAAAAATAGAGTTGGCGCTAGACGTAGTTTATGTGATTATAAAACTGAAACAAGGAATCATATAGTCACATGATACTTTGTCTTCTCAGCAATTAAATGCACATTGGGAGATAACAGAATTGGACAATATGTACAGGAGACCATCTGCAAACACTACAATTGCCCATATGCTAAGAACTGATATAAACATTGAGGTTATTGAAGTCAGTCAGTCAGTCAGTCGGTATATTGTTGGTCTGGACAACAGCAACTGGCTAAGCACAACTGAACTAGTGCCCAAGATAGCTAGTACTTAGGGGACTCAAGAATAGCCCATTCATGTATTTGGGTGATTCCATTCCTTGGGTCCTGATTGGCTGATTGGTTTCTGTGATGTTATGAGGCTTCATAAATACTCTGACATTCTGCAGTAGGGTTACAGCAAGGTTAGATCTGTATTGAGTTACATCTACTTGTTGCCTTGTCATACCAATTCGACGGTAATTGTAACTTAGTATGATTATTCTACAGAGGTGATCTAGTGATAGAAGCAAAAGTTGTTTGGTTTGGTTTGTTTTACGGCATATCAACCTCAGTGGGTCATTTAATGCCGATAAAGTTTTGAAATAAATCAATTCTTAATGGATAATACAATTTTTTTATAAATACATTTTTCTATTTAACACATAGATGGGTCCTAATAAATACTACCACTCCGGTCAGAGTAACCAGGGAGCAATGGTGATGAAGGGTGCTCCACATTCCCAAACCTCCAAAACTGGAACCTCACCATCAGATAGAGTTTAACCTCATTCCCAGGACATGTAGACCCGCAGCCACCGCCTTCTAGCACCCATATAATAAAATGGGGTTGGGCTTGCCATAAGGGCATAGGTTGGGAAAATCATATAGGTGCTAGGCATGACATGGCCAGTCGATTCTAGCCTAAATGCCTAACGTCTAGCCTAAGTAAGGACCAAAGTGGAATATTGCAAGTCATGGACTGCTTGGGTTCTATCCTTAAGCATCACGGTTCCACCCAACGCAACAGATGCCCCATTGGGGGAGTCTCACCCCTCTGCAGAGGTGCAGTCGGTGCATTCTAACGCCCCAGCCGACAGGGCGGGCAAAAGTTGTGACCCTGTGGGATTTTACCAATACACACTAACAGAAATATAAATACTAACGGATTTGAAAATAACAGATTCTAAGAATGAAACATGTCACCAGATCGATTTGTCTTTTTGAAAAAGCTCACTAAACATAAAGATGTAGAAAAGTGGAAATTGGCACAATGTGAGGGTTAGCTCAGTCGGTAGAGCGTTCGGCTAGGCACCACAAGGATCCTAGTTCAATACCGGCCCTCGATAACTCAGCGTATGAGAGCACAGGGATCTGTGCGGTAAAGTAAGGAGACGATGGTAGGTGTGTGATCCAGATCAGACGCAAAAACAATCTCCTTGGTTAGTGAAAAGAGGTAGACTCCCTCACTGATTGGACTGATACCGACTTTAGGCTATCCCGACGATTTTACTTACTTTAGTATCTATGTTGACATTTTTATTCACGTTCCAAACTCAGAGATAATTCCGTTGGATCATATATATATATATATATATATATATATATATATATATATATTTTATATATATATATATATATATATGTGTGTGTGTGTGTGTGTGTGTGTATATATTGAAGAAATGGATACAACAGAAACCTACTCGAGTTTCATCGCTAGAATCATCGCTAGAATCATCAGGGTTAAATCAGTATTTAACCCTGATGATTCTAGCAATGAAACTCGAGTAGGTTTCTGTTGTATCCATTTCTTCAATAAATTTGCTCTACTTTGTATTGAGCACTTTGTATTCGTTTTATCACGGACTTACCCCCTGGATCCTGTGCACCTCCAACGATAGTGCCCATATTCACCGGTAAGACACCCTTTATATATAAATACACAATATATATATATAGTTAAATTTAGCTATATAAAACCCTAGTTAAATATAGCTCTCAACAAGTCCAAGCTAAAATTAGGCCCGTACATTAATTTGCCTCATTTTAAATTAATGACCCTAAAGTTATTTAAAAAAGCACAGCATTCGACGATATAAATAAAAGATGGTATAGAAATGAGAATACCATTTGAGAAGAATATAATTAAATTAGCTGTGAATTCAATCTTCAGACATTTGGACCGTCTAAGAGGAAACTTTATGACTGGCCAGGAAGAAACCTTTGGGTGACAGAGTACTGTGACCCGAATACGATAAAGATAAAATAAAAACAAACACATGACCTTGAAACAAGCAAAAACAATCTGTTCCAGAGTTTGCTCTCAGAATAATAAATGACTCCACCATAGCAGCATCTGATGAAAGTTACTTGTAGGTGCAAACATATATACACATACAAGCTCAATGTATAATAATCAATAAATCAAATTATATACAGAGCAATATTTAACTTTCAAAGAAAGAAAAACTTAACAGACCGTCAACCCGTTATATTATTATTTCGACCAGAAATTCAAAAAAATGGGTCTAGCCTCATCAGACGGGTTTTCCAAATACAGGGAATCTAAAAATATATATAAGAGATGTTGACACTTTATCTACGCAATTCTAACTTATATTTAGGATACACACACAAACACAAAAACACACACACGCACACACACACACACACACACACACACACAGAGACACACACACACACACACACACACACACACACACACATATATATATATATATATATATATATATATATATATATATATAATCAACTTGTAGCAATCTCATAATTGATTGGAAAATTCCCTTTCGTATTTTGTACAAATATGGCGTCAAAATTAGCTCCGAACTGTCTGCTGCAATTCATCCCACTCAGTCGCTTTAAAATCTAAATGCAATCCGAAAGAAGATTTCCAAATAAATCCAGCAATCAGCTACATCCTCTCTATTTAGGGATTGTACAAAAAAGAAATTTTGAAAATACTTCATTTGACACTGATCTCTCTCTCTCTCTCTCTCTCTCTCTCTCTCTCTCTCTCTCTCTCTCTCTCCCTCCCTCTCACACACACACACACACACACTCTCTCTCTCTCTCTCACACACACTCCCTTCTCTCACACACTCTCTCTCTGACTCTCTCTCACTCCCCTTCTGTCACACTCTCTCTCTCTCTCTCTCTGACTCACTCTCTCACTCCCCCTCTCTCACACAACTTCTCTCTCTCTGTCATTCTCTGTCTCTCACACTCCCCCTTTCTCTCTCTCACACACACAAACTCTCTCTCTCTGACTCTCTCTCTCTCACACACACTCTCTCTCACTCACTCTCTCTCTCATTCACTCTCTCCTCTCTCTCTCTCTCTCTCTCTTTCGCGCCATATTAGACCGTTGCTAACCTCGCAGGACAGCGGATGTCTCAGCGAAGAATTTGCGAGTGAAATGATCAATAAGTCTTTAATGCACATAAAAAAGACACAAATACACAAACAAAGTCCATCAATGGCGAATAAAATAAGGCCTGAAATGCTTCTTTATGTCTCGCTCGTAATAAATGTCTACGCGGACATAATTCCATTGAAGGCGACTCTGAGAATAACAATGCTAAATGGAAACCTGCAGACGACAAGTGTATTAGGTTTGTTGCTTCCTTTGCCGGCGGCCATTTCTCTCACAGTATTGGAAGGAAGCATAGAGGAACGGCTTTTTACGATATTTAACAAATGAGCACGTGTGATTTTTCCTTATGTTACATGACATTATTTTTGAAGGATTGCCTTTGCTTGTCTATGTCACTATTTTTTAACTTTCGACCATGTAAGGCATTTTAAAATTCCTTATGTTACATGAGATTATTTCTTGTTGAGGGATTGCCTTTGCTTGGCTATGTCACTATTTTTTAAACTTTGGATCCATGTAAGGCATTTTTAAAATTCTTTATGTTACATGACATTATTTCTTGTTGAGTGATTGCCTTTGCTTGGCTATGTCACTATTTTTTAAACTTTGGATCCATGTAAGGCATTTTAAAATTCCTTATGTTACATGACATTATTTCTTGTTGAGGGATTGCCTTTGCTTGGCTATGTCACTATTTTTTTAACTTTCGATCCATGTAAGGCATTTTAAAATTCTTTATGTTACATGACATTATTTCTTGTTGAGTGATTGCCTTTGCTTGGCTATGTCACTATTTTTTAAACTTTGGATCCATGTAAGGCATTTTAAAATTTCTTATGTTACATGACATTATTTCTTGAAGGATTGCCTTTACTTGGCTATGTCACTATTTTTTAAACTTTGGATCCATGTAAGGCATTTTAAAATTCCTTATGTTACATGACATTATTTCTTGTTGAGGGATTTGCCTTTGCTTGGCTATGTCACTATTTTTTAACTTTCGATCCATGTAAGGCATTTTAAAATTCTTTATGTTACATGACATTATTTCTTGTTGAGTGATTGCCTTTACTTGGCTATGTCACTATTTTTTAAAACTTTGGATCCATGTAAGGCATTTTTAAATTCCTTATGTTACATGACATTATTTCTTGTTGAGGGATTGCCTTTGCTTGGCTATGTCACTATTTTTTAACTTTCGATCCATGTAAGGCATTTTAAAATTCTTTATGTTACATGACATTATTTCTTGTTGAGTGATTGCCTTTGCTTGGCTATGTCACTATTTTTTAAACTTTGGATCCATGTAAGGCATTTTAAATTTCTTATGTTACATGACATTATTTCTTGAAGGATTGCCTTTACTTGGCTATGTCACTATTTTTTAAACTTTGGATCCATGTAAGGCATTTTAAAATTCCTTATGTTACATGACATTATTTCTTGTTGAGGATTGCCTTTGCTTGGCTATGTCACTATTTTTTAAAACTTTGGATCATTGTAAGGCATTTTAAAATTCCTTATGTTGCATGACATTTTTTCTTGTTGGGGGATTGCCTTTGCTTGGCTATGTCACTATTTTTTAACTTTGGATCCATGTAAGGCATTTTAAAATTTCTTATGTTACATGACATTATTTCTTGAAGGATTGCCTTTACTTGGCTATGTCACTATTTTTTAAACTTTGGATCCATGTAAGGCATTTTAAAATTCCTTATGTTACATGACATTATTTCTTGTTGAGGGATTGCCTTTGCTTGGCTATGTCACTATTTTTTTAAACTTTGGATCATTGTAAGGCATTTTAAAATTCCTTATGTTTGCATGACATTTTTTTCTTGTTGGGGGATTGCCTTTGCTTGGCTATGTCACTATTTTCTTAACTTTGGATCCATGTAAGGCATTTTAAAATTTCTTATGTTACATGACATTATTTCTTGAAGGATTGCCTTTACTTGGCTATGTCACTATTTTTTAAACTTTGGATCCATGTAAGGCATTTTAAAATTCCTTATGTTACATGACATTATTTCTTGTTGAGGGATTGCCTTTGCTTGGCTATGTCACTATTTTTAAAACTTTGGATCATTGTAAGGCATTTTAAAATTCCTTATGTTGCATGACATTTTTTTCTTGTTGGGGGATTGCCTTTGCTTGGCTATGTCACTATTTTCTTAACTTTGGATCCATGTAAGGCATTTTAAAATTTCTTATGTTACATGACATTATTTCTTGAAGGATTGCCTTTTACTTGGCTATGTCACTATTTTTTAAACTTTGGATCCATGTAAGGCATTTTAAAAATTCCTTATGTTACATGACATTATTTCTTGTTGAGGGATTGCCTTTGCTTGGCTATGTCACTATTTTTTAAAACTTTGGATCATTGTAAGGCATTTTAAAATTCCTTATGTTGCATGACATTTTTTCTTGTTGGGGGATTGCCTTTGCTTGGCTATGTCACTATTTTTCTTAACTTTGGATCCATGTAAGGCATTTTAAAATTTCTTATGTTACATGACATTATTTCTTGAAGGATTGCCTTTACTTGGCTATGTCACTATTTTTTAAACTTTGGATCCATGTAAGGCATTTTAAAATTCCTTATGTTACATGACATTATTTCTTGTTGAGGATTGCCTTTGCTTGGCTATGTCACTATTTTTAAAACTTTGGATCATTGTAAGGCATTTTAAAATTCCTTATGTTGCATGATTTTTTTCTTGTTGGGATTGCCTTTGCTTGGCTATGTCACTATTTTCTTAACTTTGGATCCATGTAAGGCATTTTAAAATTTCTTATGTTACATGACATTTTTCTTGAAGGATTGCCTTTACTTGGCTATGTCACTATTTTTTAAACTTTGGATCCATGTAAGGCATTTTAAAATTCCTTATGTTACATGACATTATTTCTTGTTGAGGGATTGCCTTTGCTTGGCTATGTCACTATTTTTTAAACTTTGGATCCATGTAAGGCATTTTAAAATTCCTTATGTTGCATGACATTTTTTTCTTGTTGGGGATTGCCTTTGCTTGGCTATGTCACTATTTTCTTAACTTTGGATCCATGTAAGGCATTTTAAAATTTCTTATGTTACATGACATTTTTCTTGTTGAGGGATTGCCTTTGCTTGGCTATGTCACTATTTTTTAAACTTTCGATCCATGTAAGGCATTTTAAAATTCCTTATGTTGTATGACATTATTTCTTGTGGAGGGATTTCCTTTGCTTGGCTATGTCACTATTTTTTAAAATTTTGGATCCATGTAAGGCATTTTAAGATTCCTTATGTGGCATGACATTATTTCTTTGCTTGGTTATGTCACTATTTCTAAAACTTTGGATCCATGTAAGGCATTTTAAAATTCCTTATGTCACATGACATTATTTCTTGTTGAGGGATTGCCTTTGCTTGGCTATGTCACTATTTTTTAAACTTTGGATCCATGTAAGGCATTTTAAAATTCCTTATGTTACATGATATTATTTCTTGTTGAGGGATTGCCTTTACTTAGCTATGTCACTATTTTTTAAACTTTGGATCCATGTAAGGCATTTTAAAATTCCTTATGTTACATGATATTATTTCTTGTTGAGGGATTGCCTTTGCTTGGCTATGTCACTATTTTTTAAAACTTTGGATCCATGTAAGGCATTTTAAAATTCCTTATGTTACATGATATTATTTCTTGTTGAGGGATTGCCTTTGCTTGGCTATGTCACTATTTTCTAAAACTTTGGATCCATGTAAGGCATTTTAAAATTCCTTATTTGTATGACATTATTTCTTGTGAGGGATTTCCTTTGCTTGGCAATGTCACTATTTTTTAAACTTTGGATCTACGTTAGGCATTTTTAATGTTGAATTACAGTAAGACATTCATCAGAAAATTATCAAAACATGGGAGAGAACGTATGATATTTTCGCAATTAAAACAAAATGATATTTATTCGATTGCCTTTATATAGTAAAAGAGCCCCAAATGCCTTGCTAATTATCCTAGCTGTCAGGGGAAGTGGATTCATGCCTTTTCACAAACACTGGCACCTAAGGCGATGAGAAGAACTGACATGGAAACTTTTTCAGTCATCCGCAGAAAAAATATATATATAAAGCCCCATGAATTTGTGTTTACCATTTTCAATAAAGTTAGGGGTCTGATGAAACACATACGTATACACAGATACCCGTGGGTAGAAATAGATCTATGACCGCAAAATGGCCGATTTCTAAGCATTTTTCTTAATATATATTATATATATATATATATATATATATATATATGGGGAAATATATAAACAAACATAGGATATAACAATGAATGTAAATTTGTTAGTCGTAGTGTCAATGTTCGAACATTTCGGTTTATGAAGAAACTTTCTTCAGGAAAATAAAAAACTATTCAAAGAGAAAAAAGATTTATGTAAATTTCCATCCATTGTAACATCCTGTGTTTGATTCTACATATCTCCACATAGTGTCGGTTTAATTTCCTCATTTTACTCCCATACACACACACACACACACACACACACACACATATATATATATATTATATATATATATATAGGGTCATCCACAGACACATATTTCGACTTATCAAGTCTCTTAGTGTGGCTAGACATTTTGTAAGGTACCTACAGCCGGAATTGAATCGGTTGGGTGTGTCCGGCACCTTAACCATTGGGCTGTCACAGAGTGCTCCATTCCTTATATAGAAGAGCGTCGCATTTACGCTTGAGTTGGCGGCCGTCAGCGAAATACCCCCCCCCCAGAGTGCTCAACCCTAGGGGATGGGGAGCATATATAGGGTCATCGTCTCTTCAGTGTGGCTAGACATTTTGTAAGCTACCTACAGTCGGAATTGAAATCCGATCGGTTGGGTGTCAGTCCGGCACTTTAACCATTAGGCTGTCTTTACTTACAGAATGGGAAGGGGATTTTAACTGTTTTAATACACACATCGCTTTGTGTGTAAAGGCCGCCACAGAGTGCTCCATTCGTTATATAGAAGAGAGTCGCGTTATATATATATATATATATATATAGTTAAGGTAGCGTGGACAGCAGCACCTGGTTACTGACAGTTTCCCACCGATGTGATTTTCAAACGCACAGGTATCACCACTCTCTGAATTACAGGGACGACATCTTACGATATTTAACAAATGAGCACATGCGCTTTTTCCTTGTTCCCGTCCGTCTCGTTTGCATGACACTATTTATCGTTGGAGATCGTCTTTGCTGGTCTCTGTCTAGCTCTGTCATTACTTTCAACGTTAAGGCATTTTAAAGTTGAATTGGCGTAAGGCATATATAAGAAAAATATCAAATCGTGAATTTTTTTTTATTTGTCTATTATCATTTGTTCGCCCACAGTTACGTGATATTTTTGTATGGTTTCAAGTAATTTATATACAATCAAATGGTTTCAAGTTACAATTTCTATTTAATAATAATAATTTCTTTGCATACAGTTGTATGGTTTGATTTCTTTGTTTTAATGTTTTTTTTTAACCAAATTTATAGATTTTTGGCAAATCAAACGAAATGACATCAGCTATCGACAGGCAGAATTCAAAAATATTTTTTCCATTTGATATTTCATGCCTGAATCGTGTGGTTGCTTGACAATATAATTTCGCAAAATTGCTGATATCTTGAAAAATGCAACATATATATATATATATATATATATATATATATATTATATGTGTGTGGTGTGTGTGTGTGTGTGTGCGTGTGTGTGTGTGAACAAATTTCAAAGACCACTTTTGAAAATCTTTAAATTTGGTTTTTTGAAAAATCATTTTTTTAATATATATTCTGAAATAATTCCATATTAACATCGACTGTTACGACATACCAACATCGCGTCTGTCATTCAACTTTTCAAAATGACGCAACAGCGTTCATTAACTGCGAAACTGTTTTCAACGGTCATAATTACAACATGAACTCCTGCAGTTAACTGTAATTAATCAGCATCTTGATTAATTCAGTGGATTTAACACTGAGGATCATTATGGTTAAACTCGAGTAGGTGATTTCTTACACATTATAATGATAAATACGCTATATGTTAACCATAATATATATATATATATATATATATATATATATATATATAATAAAGTAATCCACAGACACGTGTTTCGAAGTATCACCTCTCATCAGTGTGGTTATACCGTTTTAACAGCTACCTCTGGCCGGGTTCGAGACCCGAATGAACTTTCGTTCGCCAAATCTCTTACCCGTACGGCCACAAGCAGCTGTCAAATATAGGAGACTATTTAATCGCTACATTTCTAAGCGGAAATGAAATTCACTAGAGGCCTCAAACTTTGTTTATGTAAACAAAGCGAGGTTTAGCTGTACGCCGAATATGGTGAATATATATATATACAATTAACAAAGAAACATTAAAATTATTTTTGTAAGATTTGTGAGATTAAACTAAAACATTAAAATTATTTTGTAAGATTTCTAAGAAAGGGGACTTTTGAACTAATTCTAGCTGCTTATGAAATAGAATCTCTCTCTCTCTCTCTCTCCTCTCTCTCTCTCTCTCTCTCTCTCTCTCTCTCTCTCCTCTCTCTCTCTCTCTCATCTCTCAGAACTTAACATACAATATCTATCTCTTTACGCTCAATGAGAAACTAACAAATAAAATGAGTAGGTAATCAAGATATACATAGAGAGAGGGAAAGTGACAGAGAGAATGTTAAGTAAGAGACGGGTCAATTTTTTACTTAATTGCAAATTACGACTAATTAGAACCAATTAAAATGGATTTTTTAAAAACATAACTCAATTTTAAAACTAAGGAGTATTTTAGTATGAATATTGTGAGATTAAACTAAACAGAAGAAAAAAGCCTTTAGAAAATATATATTGATTCACTCAGCTTTAGTATAATAATAGATAGAGTGATAATCCCTGGTAGGGTCCCATACATGAGGCAGATTGATTATTTGTATTAGATAGGAATAACTGATATTATATAACCGTGTGCAAAAAAAACTCTTCAGAAATTATACAAAAAATTACATATAAATGTATGCCATTCCCTAACCCCTAGGCATAAAATAACCCAGACGGGCTGATATGCCGGTAAAAACAGTCAATCATGAATCTGCTAAGTTTTATAAATGTCAATAAGTGGGTCTTACAACTTAGAGCAAAGGTTAGTAAACTAGTCTTGCTGAATATAGTGAATTCGACTCTCACCGTGTGTTCCACATTTGTGTCCTTGTATTGAACTCGAGTAAGCGTAGAAAATATTAATAATAGAGCAAGTTGATTCATTTGTCGACTGAGAACCTGTCGCCATTTTCATAAAATATTCCTATCAGCCGACCGAGAAATGTAATGTTTAGACAGCACATTTTTGTGCTAACAGCGACTGTCAAACAAATATGTCTTAAAATATTAAAATCTAAAAATATAGAATAGATTCATCCAAAAAAAAAAAAGAAATATTTTTTCCCAATCCAGGTTTCCTACAGTTACTGGAAGTATTTAAAACACACATGAATGTAAAGTTGAAGCTGGATAAATGTTCAAACTATCTATATATTAGTACTCGTGTTCCTTAAAAGTACGACAGTTATCATCTGGGTAAAAATGAGACCGTCAAAATCGTCCAAGATGAAATGCAAAAATGTAAATCCTGATTATCTGGTGTAGCTCATCCACCAAACACTTATTTCTTATGAGCATCGCCATCTCAGCTAAATAATGGAACATTCCGTTTTTATTTTAAAGAAAGGGTCGAAAAATGATATGCTACACAGAAAAGTATGTTAAGAAAGAAATAAAGAAAGAAAGAAAAAAAGAAAGAAAGAAAGAAAGAGAGACGGTGAGCGCGTGGAAGCGATAACGCTAATTTGTTTCAATCGAACATAATGAAACGATGAAAAGAAGGAAAAGAAGAAAGAAAGAAAGAAAAAGAGTGAGAGAGGATTAAATCAAGATTATGATAATTTTTACATATTGAGTTATTTAGCAATAGCTCTTAAGTAAACATATCAATCGTTGTGACCTGTCATCACTAGCCCGATAAGAGCTTGACTTGTTTTATCCAATGAAATATCAAAGAAAGAAAAAATGTTTGAGAGGCGGAATAGTTTAAGGAATTCATGACTCCAAAGATTAAATAGAACCATCGACCCAAAGTTAAAATTTTAACTAAGGATTGAACCTAGAATCAATGTGTTTCTGATTCTTCTTTAAGAAAATGTCAGAGATTTTTTTTCAAAGTAGTATATTCCATCAATATTCTACGAGACTCAAATTACTAACCCAGTGAACTACCAAGTTGAAGGAACTCATGACTCCAAAGATTAAATAGAACCATCTTCCAAAGTCAAAATTTTAACTAAGGATTGAACCTAGAATCAATGTGTTTACTGATTCTTCTTTAAGAAAATGTCAGAGATTTTTTTTCAAAGAATTCCATCAATATTCTACAAGACTCAAATTACTAAACCAGTGAACTACCAAGTTGAAGGAACTCATGACGCCAAAGATTAAATAGAACCATTACCAAAGTCAAAATTTTACTAAGGATTGAACCTAGAATCAATGTGTTTACTGATTCTTCTTTAAGAAAATGTCAGAGATTTTTTTTCAAAGAATTCCATCAATATTCTACAAGACTCAAATTACTAAACCAGTGAACTACCAAGTTGAAGAACTCATGACGCCAAAGATTAAATAGAACCATCTACCAAAGTCAAAATTTTAACTAGGATTGAACCTAGAATCAAGGTGTTTACTGATTCTTCTTTAAGAAAATATCAGATTTTTTTTTTCACAGTAGTATATTCCATCAATATTCTACGAGACTCAAATTACTAAACCAGTGAACTACCAAGTTGAAGGAACTCATGACGCCAAAGATTAAATAGAACCATCTACCAAAGTCAAAATTTTAACTAAGGATTGAACCTAGAATCAATGTGTTACTGATTCTTCTTTAAGAAAATGTCAGAGATTTTTTTTCAAAGAATCCATCAATATTCTACAAGACTCAAATTACTAAACCAGTGAACTACCAAGTTGAAGGAACTCATGACGCCAAAGATTAAATAGAACCATCTACCAAAGTCAAAATTTTAACTAAGGATTGAACCTAGAATCAATGTGTTTACTGATTCTTCTTTAAGAAAATGTCAGAGATTTTTTTCAAAGAATTCCATCAATATTCTACAAGACTCAAATTACTAAACCAGTGAACTACCAAGTTGAAGGAACTCATGACGCCAAAGATTAAATAGAACCATCTACCAAAGTCAAAATTTTTAACTAAGGATTGAACCTAGAATCAATGTGTTTACTGATTCTTCTTTAAGAAATGTCAGAGATTTTTTTTCAAAGTTCCATCAATATTCTACAAGACTCAAATTACTAAACCAGTGAACTACCAAGTTGAAGGAACTCATGACGCCAAAGATTAAATAGAACCATCTACCAAGTCAAAATTTTAACTAAGGATTGAACCTAGAATCAATGTGTTTACTGATTCTTCTTTAAGAAAATGTCAGAGATTTTTTTTCAAAGAATTCCATCAATATTCTACAAGACTCAAATTACTAAACCAGTGAACTACCAAGTTGAAGGAACTCATGACGCCAAAGATTAAATAGAACCATCTACCAAAGTCAAAATTTTAACTAAGGATTGAACCTAGAATCAATGTGTTTACTGATTCTTCTTTAAGAAAATGTCAGAGATTTTTTTTCAAAGAATTCCATCAATATTCTACAAGACTCAAATTACTAAACCAGTGAACTACCAAGTTGAAGGAACTCATGACGCCAAAGATTAAATAGAACCATCTACCAAAGTCAAAATTTTAACTAAGGATTGAACCTAGAATCAATGTGTTTACTGATTCTTCTTTAAGAAAATGTCAGAGATTTTTTTTCAAAGAATTCCATCAATATTCTACAAGACTCAAATTACTAAACCAGTGAACTACCAAGTTGAAGGAACTCATGACGCCAAAGATTAAATAGAACCATCTACCAAAGTCAAAATTTTAACTAAGGATTGAACCTAGAATCAATGTGTTTACTGATTCTTCTTTAAGAAAATGTCAGAGATTTTTTTTCAAAAGAATTCCATCAATATTCTACAAGACTCAAATTACTAAAACCAGTGAACTACCAAGTTGAAGGAACTCATGACGCCAAAGATTAAATAGAACCATCTACCAAAGTCAAATTTTAACTAAGGATTGAACCTAGAATCAATGTGTTTACTGATTCTTCTTTAAGAAAATGTCAGAGATTTTTTTCAAAGAATTCCATCAATATTCTACAAGACTCAAATTACTAAACCAGTGAACTACCAAGTTGAAGGAACTCATGACGCCAAAGATTAAATAGAACCATCTACCAAAGTCAAAATTTTAACTAAGGATTGAACCTAGAATCAATGTGTTTACTGATTCTTCTTTAAGAAAATGTCAGATTTTTTTTTCAAAGAATTCCATCAATATTCTACGAGACTCAAATTACTAAACCAGTGAACTACCAAGTTGAAGGAACTCATGACGCCAAAGATTAAATAGAACCATCTACAAAGTCAAAATTTTAACTAAGGATTGAACCTAGAATCAATGTGTTTACTGATTCTTCTTTAAGAAAATGTCAGAGATTTTTTTTCAAAGAATTCCATCAATATTCTACAAGACTCAAATTACTAAACCAGTGAACTACCAAGTTGAAGGAACTCATGACGCCAAGATTAAATAGAACCATCTACCAAAGTCAAAATTTTAACTAAGGATTGAACCTAGAATCAAGGTGTTTACTGATTCTTCTTTAAGAAAAAATCAGATTTTTTTTTTTCAAGTAGAATTCCATCAATATTCTACGAGACTCAAATTACTAAACCAGTGAACTACCAAGTTGAAGGAACTCATGACGCCAAAGATTAAATAGAACCATCTACCAAAGTCAAAATTTTAACTAAGGATTGAACCTAGAATCAATGTGTTTACTGATTCTTCTTTAAGAAATGTCAGAGATTTTTTTTTCAAAGAATTCCATCAATATTCTACAGACTCAAATTACTAACCCAGTGAACTACCAAGTTGAAGGAACTCATGACGCCAAAGATTAAATAGAACCATCTACCAAAGTCAAAATTTAACTAAGGATTGAACCTAGAATCAATGTGTTTACTGATTCTTCTTTAAGAAAATGTCTTTTTTTCAAAGTAGTAATTCCATCAATATTCTACGAGACTCAAATTACTAAACCAGTGAACTACCAAGTTGAAGGAACTCATGACGCCAAAGATTAAATAGAACCATCTACCAAAGTCAAAATTTAACTAAGGATTGAACCTAGAATCAAGGTGTTTACTGATTCTTCTTTAAGAAAATTCAGATATTTTTTTTTTCAAAGTAGTATATTCCATCAATATTCTAAAGAGACTCAAATTACTAAACCAGTGAACTACCAAGTTGAAGGAACTCATGACGCCAAAGATTAAATAGAACCATCTACCAAAGTCAAAATTTAACTAAGGATTGAACCTAGAATCAAGGTGTTTACTGATTCTTCTTTAAGAAAATATCAGATATTTTTTTTCAAAGTAGTATATTCCATCAATATTCTACGAGACTCAAATTACTAACCCAGTGAACTACCAAGTTGAAGGAACTCATGACGCCAAAGATTAAATAGAACCATCTACCAAAGTCAAATTTTAACTAAGGATTGAACCTAGAATCAATGTGTTTACTGATTCTTCTTTAAGAAAATGTCAGAGATTTTTTTTCAAAGAATTCCATCAATATTCTACAAGACTCAAATTACTAAACCAGTGAACTACCAAGTTGAAGGAACTCATGACGCCAAAGATTAAATAGAACCATCTACCAAAGTCAAAATTTAACTAAGGATTGAACCTAGAATCAATGTGTTTACTGATTCTTCTTTAAGAAAATGTCTGTGATTTTTTCCAAAGTAGTATATTCCATCAATATTCTACGAGACTCAAATTACTAACCAGTGAACTACCAAGTTGAAGGAACTCATGACGCCAAAGATTAAATAGAACCATCTACCAAAGTCAAAATTTTAACTCAGGATTGAACCTAGAATCAAGGTGTTTACTGATCTTCTTTAAGAAAATATCAGATATTTTTTTTTTCAAAGTAGTATATTCCATCAATATTCTACGAGACTCAAATTACTAAACCAGTGAACTACCAAGTTGAAGGAACTCATGACGCCAAAGATTAAATAGAACCATCTACCAAAGTTAAAATTTTACTAAGATTGAACCTAGAATCAAGGTGTTTACTGAATTCTTCATTTTTAATAAAAAATGTCAGAGTATTTTTTATCAAAGAATATATCCTAATATTCTCAAGGACTCAAATACTAAACCAGTGAGACTACCAAGGGAAGAGAACTTCATGAATCTCTCTCTTTCT
>CM042142.1:53626833-53629333 GCA_023376005.1 Doryteuthis pealeii
AAAGAGAAGAGATCCAACACACGTGGGCATGCTTACAAAGTCAGAAAACAGCACTGCTCACGTGACTTTCGGAAACATTTTTTCACGCTCAGAATTGTGGAGACATGGAATAAACTGCCCGCGTCTGTTGTAGGCTGCCGAAGCACTGAGTCTTTCAAAGCCTCCATGTTTCCTGTGGTCCGCCAACACTATACCTGATGCCACTCTCCACACACATATGTACACACGCACACACATACATGCATATTACTACTGTAAACTGTTCATGTTCCTGACACTAATACATTATTCTATGTACTTGACATGAGACTTTGATGAGTTGTGATGCACCTGAGCACTGTACACAATAAATTTCATTATTATTATAGACTGGGTGCCATACCAAGGTTAACGAGCCCATTTTGCCCTACAATGCTGAAAGGATAACATTAGGATATATAACTGTGTGCAAAATCTTTTAAGAAAGAACTGCTGGTGGCTGGGGCTTTAGAATATACCCACTGCAGAGGAGTAAGACCCCCCCCCAAATGGGTCCATCGATTGACCGTAGGTAGCGACCCGTGATGCTTAATGATAGAACCCTGGTGCCTGAGCACTCCTTGACATGCAACACTCCACTTTGGTCCTGTTTCTCTACAGACTACCTCCAGCAAAACCCGACTGATCTTTGATCAGTGAGAGTCCCTAACCCCTCAACCATCAGAACGTACATGTAAGTACTAGTAATATATATATATATATATATATATATATATATATATATATATATATATATATGGACTTCAAATCCTAGGCATGGCTCTTTGCATTTCACATAGCGCTAATACCCTGGGAAAGGTATGAATCCATATATTCTCCCCCAGTTATGGGTAAAATAGTAGGGCAGACTGAGCTCTTTAACCTTGAGTAGGTAACCAGTCTAGGAGATGGATAACTCTGAATTCAAAATTCCTGAGGTTAGTCGTTGATTGGGTTCGTGGCATTCCTTGATGCACCCATTCTTTCCTATCGACTGTGCCAAAAAGTGCGGAATGGTCCAACACAGGCTTTCACCACTATAAACAAATCACTGTGTTGGTTGTTCACTAGATGAACACCCATCCGTCGAAAATCGCCGAGAGAGTCCATTATATATATATATATATATATATATATATATATATATATATATATATATATATCTCTCTCGTCGATTTTCGACGGATGAGTGTCCATTCAGTGAACAACCACAGTGATTTGCTATATATATATATATATATATATATATATATATATATATATATATCTGTGTGTGTGTGTGTGTGTGTGTGTGTGTGTGTGTAGAGAGAGAGAGAGAGAGGGGGAGAGAGAGAGTGCTATACTTATAAGTAAACACTGGTCAATATCTTTGACAGAACCTGTATATCTAAGTTAAGGCAGCCTGAACATGAAATCTACGCCGCTTGGTTACGGAGAGAATTTCGCCAATGCAATTTTCAAAACAAGTATGTGCAAATTTTAATAGATGGTACTTTTTAAAAACGAGCGTTGAGAATTCTCTCTCTCTCTCTCTCTCTCTCTCTCTCTCTCTCTCTCTCTCTCTCTCTCTCTCACACACACACACACACACACATACACATACACACACACTCCCAAACACATATATATGTATCTACATATGACTATTAGGAACCCATTGAACGGGGTTTTTGATAATTTATTAATACTCACGTGTATATATATGAATATATATATATATATATATATGTGTGTGTGTGTGTGTGTGTGTGTGTATGTGTGTGTCCGCGCTCGTTCGTGCATAAAGAGCAGATTACGGGATATCAAGGAGATATGGTTAATGTATTAATCTAGTGCACCATTAGTGTGTTTTATCCTCATAGGATAATCCCTTGCCATCACCTTCTGACAGACTAAGGTAATTTGATAAATTAGGCACAGGTACTCGTAACGGAATACACACATAAAGATGCTAACATTGACACACACACGCACAGATATGAACATAAACATACTCACATCTAAAAATCAAATATATATATATATATGTGTGTGTGTGTGTGTGTGTGTGGAGAAAGGTAGACAAACACGGGAACTATATCCAAGTCATGAAGAAGGTCTAAAAGACCGAAACGTTGTATCGTCGACAATAAACATCCAGTTTCCATAACATCCCATGTTTGTCTACCTTTCTCCACATACTTTCGGATTAACCTCCTCACATTTCTCCCATATATATATATATATATATATATATATATATGAAAATAAAATGGAAATTATCCGACAGTATGAATAAGATATAATGAAAAAACAAACGATGTTTACAACTGATCATCAGAAGAGAAAGTGTGCAAACCGTTTCGGGGCCAATTCTCTTGACGGTTTAAAAAGCATCCTCGTGCGGTTGATACATTATAATGCAATAGGGTCCTCATATTAGTTGAGGATGTGTTGCTTTTTAAACCGTCAAGAGAATTGGCCCCGAAACGGTTGCACACTT
>CM042142.1:53631833-53639333 GCA_023376005.1 Doryteuthis pealeii
TCATGCGTCGAAAATCGACGAGAGATTCCATTATATATACTAGCAAATATATGCACCCTCCGGGTACAAGTATTTAAGTTTTAATGTAATGAAATATCGTATTAAATTAGAAACGCTAATGAAACTAAATAAGAAGGCAGATAAAAAGATTTGAAACAGAGGGGATATAATCGAAAAATAGAATAACTGAAATTTATTCTTCCATCACTCTCGTCTTTCATTGTTATTTTTTCTAATTTAAGTATTTAATTAAAAGATGAAGTAAAGAATGACAGTTATCTTTCTTGTTAATGGATTTCATTTAAGATTCATTGAGGAGATTTTTGCTTATATTCATTAAAATAAAGAATAATACTAAGCATATATTTATTTAAATTACATTTTAATATCAATATGCAAATTAGCCTTTCCGTTCACACTGTAAACCGGTATTTTGTTGTATATATAAATACAATTGCATGCTATTAGTATGTAGATATGGTTAACAGTATAAATAATGTTAAACAATTTTATTAATAATTGAGGTTAAAATAAGGATACATTCATGGTGAATGTGACGTCAATAACTAAGCTTGAGTAGCGATTTAGTTTCGGTTACAGACAGAAAAACAGATGTACCATAGGCAGCCAGAATACAACGTCATCAAATGCCGCTGATGTTGGCCTGTTGACTGACATGCCTTACAATAAGCAACGCCAAGTAATAGGAAATTAAAACCTAATATTGTAAATCGGATGAATTTTATATCTCGTCGTAAATGGGGTGAGCGTGCTACGGCCTCATAAAACAGAAAATGCCCGTACCGTCGACATTGGTCCGCCTTCACGGATAACCAGACTGTGAAAATGACCCCACCCTCCAATCAGCCTTACTCCCACCTTCAACGCTGTTCAACGGATACGACCCGAAACCCATTAGACACTTCAGTGCTGCATGTCTCCTTATTTAATCTTATTCAGTCTACGGCCATCTTGTAAGCTGTGACCTTTCATTTGATATTATTCCACGCAAATTGATTTGGTTTAAAAACACATTGTAACGAACTCAACAAGAGAAACAGCACTGTCTATATATCAATACTCTTGTTCCTTAATCTTTCGACCGTTATCATCTTGCAACACCCTCTGGTTAAAAATGACACCGTCTCAATCGGCCATGCAAAAATGTATATCCTGATTATCTTGTGTTGCTTATCTGCCGAATTTTATATCTTATGAGTGTCTTTTCCTCAGCTAAATAATGGACCATTCAGTTTTTATTATAAAGAAAGAAAGGAGGAAAAGTAAAGCTACACAGAAAAAATATAAGAAAGAAAGAAAGAGAATAGGGGAAAGATACAGAAATAGGTGAGCACGTGGAAGTGATAACGCTATTTTTTTTCAATCGTATGAATTGAAAAGATGAAAAGAAGGAACCAAAGAGAAAAACAGTGAAAGAAAGAGTTAAATCAAGATTAGTACACTGTGTACATATTGAAGTATTTAGAAATAGCTCTTTAGTAAACGTATCAAATTTTGTAATAGTTTGAATTATTATACTCTAGTATATTCACAGGTCCTGCTAGTATATATATTTACCAACCCCTGCGCACAAGCAGGATGCGGCACAAGGTCGATTTCTTAAGCGGAGTTTAACAGGCTTGAATTCAGAGTTTTCCTTCTAGACTGGTTCCCTTGCCAAGATCCCCGTCTGTTCTACTATTTACCCATAGCTGGAGAGAGAGTAGTTGGTGCATTTCTTTTCAAAGGGTATTAGCGCTATATGAAATGCAAACAGCCTCGTCCAGGATATGAACTCGGATCCACAAGTCTATTTCCTATGATTTTAACCATTACACCACGCGCCTCCATAACGGTAGCATATATAATTTCTTTCAAGACGTTGTTCGACTGGGTGCCCCACACTCCTGTGTCAAGTCTAATCTAAGCTTAAGCAAATAAGTAAAAATTTACGCCGTCGTTTATAAACCCTTTCACTACCAAATTAGATTGGAATTATTTAGAAATAATTTATTTGAAAAAGAAAATCTTTTGTGCTTCTTGCCTTTTACAGATAAACTTCATCTATAATCCTTTCACTACTGAGTTTGTTTTTTGTTTCTTGTTTGTTTGTTTGTTTATTGATTTTATTGGCATATCAACCCGTCTGGGGTTATGTCATGCCTAACGGTTAGGAAGTAATACATATCGTGTATTTATATTTATACTTTTTAGTAATTGGTTTTAACAATGTGTTAGCATTATTGGGGATTATGTTGTCTGGTGTTGATTAGTTTCATGTCTATATTCTATGGTATAATTTTATTTCCTAAAAAAAGAGAGAATATCCTATATGTTGACATTTTCAAACAGATCTTTCATATTGTTTGCATTACAATAACGGTTTCTGATGTGAGCAAAAAATCTGCATTCCATGAATAAGTGTTTAACAGTCAAAGGTGTTTGACATGTTCCACATGGTGGTTGTTGTTCTTGTTTGAGTATATAGGAATGCGTTTGTCTTGTGTGACCAATGCATAATCGGGACACAATGACTTGTTCCTTTCTAGACTTCATTAAAGTTGGTCTTCAGCCTCCCAAAGTGGGTTTAATTAGGAAGATTTTTGTTTCTCTTTCTTTCTTTCTTTCTTTCTTTTTTTTCTTTCCTTCTTCTTTCTTTCTTTTTTTCCCAAGCTTTGGATATACAAAATAATGCTTTGAGTTCGGCGTTTTAAGAGCCAAAAATGAAAATTAAAGTTGGTCTCTAGCCTCCCAAAGTGGGTTTGATTAGGAAGATTTTTGTTTCTCTTTCTTTCTTTCTCTCTCTCTCTCTTTCTTTCTTTCTTCTTTCTTTCTTTTTTCCCAAAGCTTTGTATATATAAAATAATGCTTTGAGTTCGGCGTTTTAAGAGCCAAAAATGAAAATGAAAATGAAATTGTCCCAGTGAGAGCAAAAGGTTAATTTACTTCTGGACACGGCTATTAATACTGGGCTCCTCGTGAGAATCGAACTCATTAGTAAGGATCATCTAAATTGGGTCGTTAACTATCATGCCTCAAATGCCGTCCCAAAATGTAGATATAAATTATTAAACTCACAGCTTACTTGAACCAAGATTTATTTTCAACATCGTTTCCTTCTTTGTTAATGCAATTAAGTAACCTTTGAATACTATTCGTTTGGATCAAATATTTAGTACCTTTTTGACACACTTTGTATTCTGAAAATTAACGTTCCATTCATTCTTAATTTTCGTCTTGGTAAATACAGCTTTAATATCTGTACTTTTTGACCACCCTGGCATTCTAAAAAAATGAACGTTACATTTATTGTTCATTCATATCTTGATAACTACAGCTTTAATCTCGATACTTTTTACACACCTTATATATATATATATATATATATATATATATATATATATATATATCACACTTCCGTATGAAGACTGTGTATAAACACGTGAAACTTAAAGTAACGGACTTATAGTGTCAATAATTATACTATTTATGGGATTTGTACCTAATCTGCCATAATAGCATCGATCACTCTTTTTATTTAAAAGTTCTCTTATTTGCAGTTATTCCATCATTATATATATATATATATATATATATATATATATATATATATATATATATATATATATAAGAAGACTTCAACACTAACTCTTAAAACTTGTAAAGAAATATTCCGTGGTCTTTAACAAAACCGGCTTATATATATATATATATATATACATATACAAAGTAACTGCTAAGTCTAGCCACACTAATGAGACGTGAAACGTCGATACACGGTGTCTATGGATGACTATATATATATATATATATATATATATATATATATATATATATATATATATTAGTGGCAATAGTGTGAGCAAGAAGCCAACGGCGCCTGGTTTCTGTCAGTTTCTCGCCTTCAGGGTCTGAAGATCGCATTGGGAGATACTGACAGTAACCACACGCCGTTGACTCCCTGTCCACGCTACCTTAACTTAGATATAAATGCTCTATCCATGATATTGAGCAATGTTTTACTTATAAATATAGCACCTCCATTATATATGTAATAAGGGGCCGGGTTAGCTCAGTCGGTAGAGCGTTCGCCTGGAAACCACAAGGTTCCTAGTTCGACACCGGTCCCCGCCAACTCAGCGGATGAGTAGCACAGGGATCTGTGCGGTAAAGTAAGGAGCTGATGGAAGGTGTGGCGCTCCACCCCAGATGCTAAAAACAATCTCCTTGGTCTAGCGCTATTGAAAAGGGGATAGACTCCCTCGCTGACTGGCTGATACCGACTTTAGGCCTCCCCGTCGACTTTACTTATATATATATATATATATATATATATATATATATATATATATATATATATATAGGCATGCTACCGCTTACATTGTAATATACATGAAAGAATTGACTGTTTTTTGACCGCATTGCAGACGACGAATATTTTTTTAAAAATTCGGCTTCTTTCTTTCGGCATGTCTTTCATGCCGAAAAAAATGTATACTTTGCCCTGACTGCTCAGAAAAAGTGTTAACTATTTAGACTCCTAGTTAACATTGAGTTACCATTACAACTGTGACTTCTACTATTACTACTATTACTAACGAGACTGAGTGTGTCGCGAAAACAGAAGCACGGCTACAATATTTACCACAGCACAGAGAGACAATAATATGATGAGTGCATCTAACTGTAGCACCGCCGCGCCCGACGCCGCTGCCACCGTTCTGCTGGCAGACTCGTTAACCGCACAGACCGATAGTGAGTCTTCCACGTGGCATCCGTAACAACTGGATGTGATAAGGCTCTCATAAACTGCCATCGTAGTGGCGGCACATTCAACAAAGAAAAGCATGATAGGCACTCTCTTTTCTTCGCCTACTTTTCAGTCTGTCATTCGCTCTCTACACATGAGTGCCTCTTGACACTCGTCCAAAAACACATCCTTCCCGCTTCTTCCTACGCCCAATAATAGATTTCAATCGAAAGATTGGTAAATAAATTGCTTAGCTTTTAGATACCGGAACTATTTTGGATTGCGTAAGGCAAACCACATCCACCCACACTCACGCACGTCTTCGTTTAATTTCTACCAGTTCTTCCAGTAACCTCCTTTTTATCCATCCCCCTTTTTTTTCGTTTCGGCCCATCAATAGTCTCAATAACTGTCTTCAATGTCTTTCCTAACCTCTTTCTTTTTTTTCTTCTTCTTTTTCTTTCCTTTACACACGCTGTGATTTATGTTCTCTTCTTTATGATATCTCCATTTCTAACATTACTCTCCTTCTTTCGTTTCTTCTTACTCTCCATCTCTCTTTCCTTTCTTTTTCTATTTTGCTCTCTCTCTCTCTCTCTCTCTCTCTCTCTCTCTCTCTCTCTCTCTCTCTCTCTCTCTCTCTCTGATGTCTCCTCTGTCTTCAGTGTCTATCTTTTCCTCTCTTTTTTTTCTCTTTTCTTTCATTTATTCACATTCTGATTTATGTTATCTTCTTCCTTGCATTCCTCTCCTTCTTTCGTTTCTCCTTACTCTCCATCTCTCTTTCCTTTCGTTTTTTCATTTTGCTTTCTCTTTCTCTCTTTTTTTTCTGATGTCTCCTCTGTCTTCAGTGTCTTTCTTTTCCTCTCTTTTTTTCTCTCTCTATTCTTTCCTTTACTCACATTCTGATTTATGTTATCTTCTTTCTTGCATTCCTCTCCTTCTTTCGTTTCTCCTTACTCTCCATCTCTCTTTCCTTTCTTTTTCCATTTTGTTTTCTCTTTCTCTCTTTTTTCTGATGTCTTCTCTGTCTTCAGTGTCTTTCTTTTCCTCTCTCTTTTTTCTCTCTTTTCCTTCCTTTACTCACATTCTGATTTATGTTATCTTCTTTCTTGCATTCTTCTCCTTCTTTCGTTTCTCCTTACTCTCCATCTCTCTTTCCTTTCTTTTTCCATTTTGTTTTCTCTTTCTCTCTTTTTTTCTGATGTCTTCTCTGTCTTCAGTGTCTTTCTTTTCCTCTCTCTTTTTCTCTCTTTTCCTTCCTTTACTCACATTCTGATTTATGTTATCTTCTTTCTTGCATTCTTCTCCTTCTTTCGTTTCTCCTTACTCTCCATCTCTCTTTCCTTTCTTTTTCCATTTTGTTTTCTCTTTCTCTCTTTTTTTCTGATGTCTTCTCTGTCTTCAGTGTCTTTCTTTTCTCTCTCTTTTTTCTCTCTTTTCCTTCCTTTACTCACATTCTGATTTATGTTATCTTCTTTCTTGCATTCTTCTCCTTCTTTCGTTTCTCTTACTCTCCATCTCTCTTTCCTTTCTTTTTCCATTTTGCTTTCTCTTTCTCTCTTTTTTCTGATGTCTCCTCTAACTGTCTTTAGTGTTTCTTTTCCTCTCTCTTTTTTCTCTCTATTCTTTCATTTACTCGCATTCTGATTTATGTTATCTTCTTTCTTGCATTCCTCTCTTTCTTTCGTTTCTCCTTACTCTCCATCTCTCTTTTCTTTCTTTTTCTCTCTTTTTCTCCTTTTCTCACATATCAGTAAGAAGAGAGAAAAAGAAAGCAAATATAGATGGAGAGTAAGGAGAAACAAAAGAAGGATAGGAATGCAAGAAAGAAGATAACATAAATCAGAGATGGAGAGAGAACGGTAAGAGAGATGAAAACTAAGGGGGACACAAGAAGGAGAGTAATCTCCTTTTCTCACATTACTCTCCTTCTTGTGGCCCCCCTTACTCTTCATCTCTCTTACCTTTCTCTCTCCATCTCCCTTTCTTTTTTCCCTCTTCTTTCTGATATCTCGTTTCCACGCATTCCTCTCCTTCTTGTGGTCTTCCATCTGTCTTTCCTTTTTTTTTCTCTTGTTTTCTTTTTCTCTTTCTCTCTCCTTTCTTATGTCTTCTTTTCTCACATACATCTTCTTGCGTTCATCCTTACTCTCCATTTCTCTTTCCCTTTTGTCTACCGTTTTGCTTTCTTTTTCTCTTCTTTTTCTTTCTTTTTTTTTTTTTTTTTTGTATCTCCTTTTCTCGCAATCCTCTCGTTCTTGAGTTATTCCTTACTCTTCATCTCTCTTACAGTTCTCTCTCCATTTCTCTTTCTTTTTCTCTCTTCTTTCTGATATCTCGTTTCACGCATTGCTCTTCTTCTTGCGTTCCTCCTTTCTCTCTCTCTCTCTCTCTCTTTCTTCTCTCTCCATTTTGCTTTCTTTTTCTCTCTTCTTTCTAATGTCTCTCTTTCTCGAATTTTCTCCTTTTTGTGCTCCTCCTTACTCTCTCTCTCTCTCTCTCTCTCTCTCTCTCTCTCTCTCTATCTATCTATCTATCTATCTATCTATCTCTTTTTTCTTTACTCTCTTCTTTCTGGTATCTTCATTTTCTTGCATCCGTCTCATTGCGTTCTCCCTTACTTCCCATCTCTTTTTCTTTTCCAAAATTCTATTATCACTTTTTTCCTTTTTTTTCTTTCTTTGTCCTTTCCTTCACATTCATCAACAGTTCCTTTTTTTATTTTGACTCTGTCTCTGTCTCTGTCT
>CM042142.1:53646833-53654333 GCA_023376005.1 Doryteuthis pealeii
ATTTAAAAAAAACGGTCGTGTGTTAACTGAGGGTAAAATTTGTCTAAAACTTTTGTTATGAATATGAGCTTATATGATAGCATCATTAAAGTTATGATTAATTTCGGATATATAAGGTGTGTATAGAAATTTTTTGTACTTTTGACACACCTTATATTCTGAAAAAATTAACGTTCCGTTCATTGTTCATTTCTATCTTAGTACATACAGCTTCAAACTCGAAACCTTTATGACACACCTTGTATTCTGAAAAACAAATTAACGTTCCATTCATTGTTCATTTCCATCTTGGTAAATATAGCTTCAAACTTGAAACTTTTATGACACACCTTGTTTTCTGAAAAAAAAATTAGGTTCCATTCATTGTTCATTTCCATCTTGGTAAATAGAGCTTCAAACTCGAAACTTTTAAGACACGAATTATATGTTGGGAAAGTTAATGGTCCAAGTTACCTAATCTAATGTGTGTGTGTGTGTGTGTGTGTGTGTGTCGGTCTAGAAATTAATGATACTGATTTTTTTACAGGTCAGCAGCCTTGATTGAAAAGCAACCTATTAATGTCTAGGTTCATTTAGTTTATGTTTGCTTCTCAGAATTCATGATCACCTGAGTAATCTTGGATTATGATAAGTGTGTTTAATTAAGCGTATCAAAAAAAATGAAACACAAGGTCAGATTATGTCAATTCTCAGGAAAATTCAACGGAAACATTTAACAATCTAATAAAGGCTTGTATCCCGGGCGGGTGATAGATCAAACCCGTTGTGGTTAATCAGTTACATGACGAATTGAAGAAAAATGAGAGAAATGTGATGGTTTTTGGGTTGGTTGGATTTTACGGCATCTCAACCGTTGCTGGGTTATTTTAAACCGAATACATTTTGTTTTATTCGTTCTTGATGAGTATTGAAAATCTTTTTTTTAACTCAATTTTTAAAAGATATTTTAAAACTCATTTTTTATCTATTTAACCCATGGATTGGTTTTTTGTTTGGATTTTATGACATGTCAACCCTTGTTGGGTTAGTTCAAGCCGAAGACATTTTGTTTTATTCGTTCTTGATGAGTATTGAAAATCTTTTTTTTAACTCAATTTTTAAAAGATATTTTAAAACTCATTTTTTTTATCTATTTAACCCATGAATTGGTTGTTTGTTTGGATTTTACGACATGTCAACCCTTGATGGGTTATTTCAAGCCGAAGACATTTTGTTTTATTCGTTCTTGATGAGTATTAAAAATCTTTTTTTTACTCAATTTTTAAAACATCTTAAAACTTATTTTTTTATATTTAACCCATGGATTTGTTGTGTGTTTGGATTTTATGGCATGTCAACTCTTGTTGGGTTATTCTATGCCGAAGACATTTTGTTTTAATCATTCTTGATGGTTATTGAAAATTCTGTTTTTAACTCAAATTTTTAAACATATTTTAAAACTCATTTTTCTATTTAGCCCATAGATGGGACCCTAACAGGTACTACCATTCTGGGTGGACCTAGGAATAATGGCGATGAAGTGGTACTCCACACTCCCCAGAGCTCCAGAACTGGAACTTCATACCGAGGAAACTAAGACACTCAGTCACCTCTTTCTAGCATATTTATGATAAAAAGAGTTGGGGTCTGCCATAAGGGCAATAGGGTCGGGACAATCCTATAGGTGCTAGGGCTTGACGTGACCAGCCGAATGATTGGGTTGATATACCGTAAATCTAACTAACCAACCTCTCTCTCTCTCTCTCTCTCTCTCTCTCTCTCTCTCTCTCTCTCTCTCTCATTACAGTCAAATAAGCTAAAAGCACCGGTTATTGCTAGATCACCCAAGTTAAGCAGTGATAGGCCTGTTCAATACTTAATTGGGTGACCGCTTAAGCAATAGCCGGTACTGTAAGGAACTTGAGTCATTTGTTTATCAAAATGACTTGATTGGGCATTAAATAACCCGAAAGGTGTTGATATACCGTAAAGCCAAACAACCAACGACCAAATTAGAAATAGGGAAAAGTTGATTTTCTTCTCTTAGGCAAAAAGTTATTTTCTTATAAAAAAAAATTGAAGTCTTATGCGGGCTATTTAGAAACCGCCGCGGGTTGCATGTGTCCCGAGGGCTGCACTTTTCCGATGACTTTTCTAGAGACATTTTCTGTGAACGAGGTTTTGAGGAAAAAGAATATTCCTGTGCTAGCACAGGTCTCTTACTCCCCTAACCAGAGCTCATGTGATTATTTCGTGTTACCCATAATCAGAACCTAGCTCTGAGATCACCATTTTCAATTTTCTAAGAATAAACCAACAGGTTGGTTGATGGGTTAGTTGGTTGGTTGGTTGGTTGGTTGGTTTTATGGCATGTCAACCAATTGAGTTATTTTATGCCGAAGATATTTTGTTTTATTTATTCTTGATACCCATCAAGAATAAATAAAACAAAATGTCTTTTCAATTTTTTAAATCAATTTTATACACATTTTTAAACTCATTTCTTCTATTTAAACCATAGATGGGAAATTAACAGGTACTACCACTTCGGGTCAGCGTGGATCATGGAGCAATGATGATGAAGTCGAACTCTACATTCTCCAGAACTCTAAATCTTCCCTATCAGATAGAATTTAACGTCATACCCAAAACATTAAGACCCTTAGTCAATACCTTCTATCAAATATATGATAAAAAGGGTTATAATAATATATCATTTAAATGTAATAATATATCATTTTAAATTACAAAGACTAACGAAACTAAAGAAGAACGCATATAACAAGATTACACTTATTTTGATTTTATTCTAATTGATTTCTATATAAAATTATACATAGGATTGCCTAATGTGTGTAAATGTTTTAAAGATATTAATATTGAGCAAATAAAATAAAAAATATTTTTTTTAATTTTATTCAAAATTAACGTATTACGTTAAAATTATTTTAATGGGTTATGATCGAATAATGGAACCGTTTGAAAGCTAGCCCTTCCTATAACTCCCGGCTTTCATTGCTAAATTTTCTCAATTCAACTAACTCAGACAGTTTAGAATAAAATTACAGTTATCTCTTTTTGTTAATGGAACAAAACAATTACAAACTAATAATACCAAGCGAATATTACCAAAATTGATTTTTAAGATCAATATGCAAATTAGTCTTTTGGTTCTCACTAAACTGCTATTTAGTTGTATAAATATGTAATTGCATTTTGTTGTATGTAGATAAGGCCAAATGTGTAAAGAAAAAAGAATATTTTCATTATATTTGAGATTTAAATAAAAATGATATCAGGGAGAATATGACATAAATAACAAAGGGAATTGTGACACAGGTGTTGAGGTAGTTTTGGTTACAGACAGGCACATAATCTCCATTATAATATGATCTATATATTGATACGCTAGTGCCTACATACGTTTGTCATGCCCTGTCATCACCTCAGATAAATAATGGAGCATTCCATTTTGATTCATAGGATATGAGTGCATGTGTTCAAATGTTATGCCCTGTCATCACCTCAGATAGATAATGGGCCATATCATTGTAATTCCGAGGAAAGAAAGGAAAAAAAGAACGTGTCACATTTCAGAGGAAAAAAAAAGCAAATATAAAAAGAAAGAAAGGTGGGAGATAGGAAGCGATAACACTTATCGTCTGTTTCAAGGAAATGGAATAAAGCAGAAAAGAAAAAAGAAAAAATGGAAAAAAAGGAGGGAAAAGAGAAAAAGAAAGAAAGAATGTCACCGGGGATTATTATACTCTTTACATATTGATCTATGCAATAGCTCGTAAGTATACCTATCAAACGTTGTAATAATCAAATTACCACACCGTAGTATATCCACGCGTTTCACTAATTAGATAGAAATGCGCATCATATAACAGTATGAAAAAAAAACTCTTTAAAATAATTACACAAAATATGTAAATATGCGCGTACTATGAACGCGAGTCCCTAACCTCTCAGCATAAAATAACACTAGGCGGGTTGACATGCCGTTAAACTCAATCAATCGTTATTTTCTGTGAGGTCTCCCTAAATAGATAGGAATACATCTATCTATACATATATAACGGGCAGTTGTGTATATATGTATGTCCGGAGGAAACTTCAAAAATAAAACAATTAACGACAAAGTAAATATATATAGACCCGGGCTTGGTTTTTGAGCAAAAATAATCAAGAATTGATTTATATTCGTGAAGTTAATTAAAGAATAAAATTTAGATGATAACAGCATAGCTTTTTTTTTCATTTGATATTTTAGATAGTAAACATTAACATTTCTTTTCAGAGTAGCGGGATATATAGAAGGTCTATTTTTTTTACATAGGGATTTAAATGGAGCATCCCACGAGGATTCACACGGGACTAACATTAAAAAAAACCCCTCTACCCAGGCGACGCTGCGGAGCCGCTGCTAGTATCATATAACAATAAAAAAAAGCTCTTAAGAAACAACTACATCAAATATGTAAATATGAACTTACTATGAACGCAAGTTCCTTAAGCTCTCGGCATAGACGGGTTGACATGCCGTTAAAATCAATCAATCAATCATTATTTTCTATAACGTCTCGTTAATTAGATAGGAATACATACAAGGTGTGTCAAAAAGTGTCGAGATTTTTTGTACTTTTTGACAGACCTTGTATTCTGAAAAAAAAACAACATTCTATTCATTTTTCATTTCTTGGTAAATACAGCTTTAAACTTGGTACTTTTTTGACACACCTTGTATTCTGAAAAAAAATAAGGAATGGAACTTTATTTTTTTCAGAATACAATGTGTGTCAAAAAGTACAAACAATCTTGATAATTTTCTGACACACCTTGTATAAAACAGTGTAAAAAAAAACTCTTGAGAAACAACTACAGAAAATATGTAAATATGAACGTACTATGTCCCAACATTCAAAGTGGAGAAGTTCCAAAATGTAGTTTATGTGGAAGTGTATGTCTCTCCAGGGCTGGCCTGGTGAGTCATCTGAGAAAACACAAGGATAGAGTGTCAAATGCTACTGGCACGTAACTATGATGATAAAAAAATGGTTTTACTTGAACACGAGTTGACAGCCATTATAATTATACTATGTCCCTAACCACCCGGCACAAAATAACACTGGACGGGTTGACATGCCATTACAATAAATCAGCCATTATTTTCTATAAGGATTCTCTTTTGTCCATGAGTTAAAAATCAAGCGAAAACATTGTAGACAATCATTTGTACAATAGACAAGAGTTTCACGTCCTCTTTTGTTTGTTTTGCTTATCATTCACTTACATTAGAAAACACAGATTGGCAGATTTTCTTTATTCATTTCGTATTGTTACTTTTCCCGCCGAGGTTATTGTCGTCTATTGCGAGATAAAATTAGAATTCAAAGTTATTTCTTTTAACTGGATGACATATATGCAATACGAATCTATTTTGAGGTACACATTACTTAATTGTTGATAAAATCATGCGTAATTACAAGTCTACTCCCGTAATTTACAAACTTTTTTATATATTTAAGTGCCAACAAATGACTCTCATTGAATAGAAATAATATAATTATTAGTATTAGATAGAAATACTAGAAACCATATATATATATATATATATATATATATATATATATATATTACCGTTAGACTAGGGACATTATTTTGCAGAGCTGGAGCGTCAAACCTAACGTTACCCCCTTACGTTACCCCCGCACAAATCAGATTTCACAATCTGTGCTACACACTTATACTAAGTTGGCGGGGACCGGTACTGAACTCAGAACCTTGCGATTTCAAGGTAGGTACACTACTAACTGAACTAAACCGGCCCTTAATATATATATATATATATATATATATATATATATATATATATATATATATATATATATATATATATATATATATATATATATATATATATATATATATATATATGGGAGAAATATGAGGAGGTTAATCCGACAGTATATGGAGAAAGGTCACTCAACCGACTGAGCTAAACCGAAAGGGTTAGTAAAAGTTCGCTTGGTTGGGGTTTTACGACCTGTCAACCCTTGTTGGCTTATTTTATGCCGAAGACATTTTGTTTTATTCATTCTTGTTAGGTATTCAAATTTTTCTTATCAAAGTCAATTTTTTAAACACATTTTTAATGCACAACTGATCTATTTAAACCATAGATGAGATCTAAACAGGTACTACCACTCCGAGTCAGAGTGGACTCGGAAGTAATGTCGATAAAGGGGTACTACATATTCCCCAAAGTTCCAGAAATGGAACTTCGCCTAATAACCCTAGTACCACTAATACCCTCAGCCTCCACCTTCTCGCACATATAAAAAGATAAAATATAAAAAGATATATATATATTATATATATATATATATATATATATATATATTCTTTTATATTTTATCTTTTTATATATATATATATATATATATATATATATATATATATATATATGTAAGAATGGAAAGGAATTGAATCCGACAATATGAGGAAAAAATGAGTAAAGAAAGAAAATGTAGATGGATAAAAATGAATTTTATCGATATCACTTTTAATCGATATCACTTACACATGTGTTTCGGTCTGTTTATCAAATTGTATACGGATTTACGTTATTATTATTATTAAAATAATCAGATGGAGCGGAAATTATGATAATAATAATAATAGGAAAAATGTATAAAATATTCTGTACACAGAGATTTTTTACGACCTTCATCAGAGTGAATATTTTTATTTTTATTTTTTTTTTATTTTAATAAATAAATTTAAATAAAAAAATTCACTCTGATGAAGGTCGTAAAAAATCTCTCTGTGTACGGAATATTTTATACATTTTCCTATTATTATTATCATCATCATTTCCACTCCATCGGATTGTTTTAATAATAATAATAACGTAAATCCGTATACATTTTGATAAACAGACCGAAACACATGTGTAAGTGATATCGATTAAAAGTGATATCGATAAAATTCATTTTTATCCATATACATTTCTTTTCTTTACTCATTTTTTCCTCAAATATATATATAACTTATAAAAATAAAAATAATTGAGGATTTGCCATCCCAGCAATAGGGTGGGGACAATCATATAGGTGCTAGGGTTTGGTGTGACCAGCCGATTGATCGGAGGGGGCTTTTCCAACTGTACGTCTTTCATAAGTAAGAACCACAGTGGAGTGTTGCATTTCATGGACTGCTCTGCTACCATGATTCCGTCCTTAAGCATCACAAGTCGCTACTGATAAAGTTAGGTTAGCGGTATTTAGGATTGGAACCTCACCACTAGATGCAATTTAACGTCTCAATCAGGACGTTAAGACCCTCAGCCATCGGCTTCTAGCATATATTTGATAAAAAGGGTTGGGAAGTTGCCATAAGGGCAATAGGGTTCGGACAATCACATAGGTTAGGGCTTGATGTGATCAGCCGATTGATCGGAGGAGGCCTCTCCGACCTGCCGTCTTACCTAATTAAGGGCCAAAGTAGGGTGTTGTA
>CM042142.1:53656833-53664333 GCA_023376005.1 Doryteuthis pealeii
ATTGTAAATGATCCGGACGAGAGTCCACACAATAGCCAGTCATTAAAACCGTCTTCTCACGTCATCTGAGTGCTTGAGTCTACTGATAACCCCTTAATGTTGACCTGCGCATTGTGATCGGGCATCGACAACGACCAGATGGCTGACAGAATAGCCGCAACTCTCGGCCATCGGCTCCATTCTCTGGCATCGATTGCTGTCAGCGAAAACAGACACCTTTTTAAAGCCGGCTTTTGATGACAAGTTATCAGAGAGTGCCAAGAATATAAAACTGGAAACTCACCAACAAAAGAAAGAAAGAAGGAAAGAAAGAAAGGAAAAAAAAGGAAAAAAGAAAGGGAACAACATAAAAAACAAAAAAAAAGATCAGAGAAAATTTTGCTTGAAAATCACTTTCTACTCGGATCAGATTGTCTATGTATCGTTTATTCTTTATCGAGAAAATCAGTTTTTTTTTGTTTAGCTTTTTTTTTTTTTTTCTTTTTTTTTTTTTTCGCGCATGCCCAATGCCAGGACTGAGCTGAGCAAATACCGAGCTAAAACACAGGTAAATAGATATTACAAAAGAGTGAAACATTAGCGCCAGTAGTAATTATACTTTTGAACTTACAATTACTATATATATATATATATATATATATATATATATATATATATAATATATACATAAAGATTTATATATATAAAATATATATATATATATATATATATATATGTAATATATCAAGAAAATTGAAAAAACACAGGTTTAAATGGATTAAGTGTGAGTTTATTGGCCGACGCTGCAGTGTTTCGATCTATTAAATAGATCATCTTCAGGGCATAAGATAAGAAATTATATATCACAGAATGATGAGAAAAAAGTGAGTGTAATCCTTCTTATTCAGTCTGTTTAAAAAAAATTTTCTGAAGTTTGAAAAAAGGAGACGGTTTTGAAATATGACATCAAATATTCTATTTTAAGGTGTGAGTATGTAGCGCTGTTAGTGTGTGTATTGAAGGAAACATTGTGCATTTTTTAGGTATGTGTAGTGTGTGTGTGTGTATAAATTTTTTTCTGTAGCGATGAAACGACAGCCAAACTTCCATCTCCTCTCTTAATATGAAACATGAAAATTTCTTTTCATGACATCTCCCCTACCTCTTACCAATATACACACACCTCTCCCCTACCTCTTACCAATATACACACACACACACACACACATACACACACACACACACACACACAACCTTGAGGTTTCACTTCCGCTGTCGTTTATCGCTACAGAAAAAAATTTATACACACACACACACTACCACATACCTAAAAAATGCACAATGTTTCCTTCAATACACACACTAACAGCGCTACATACTCACACCTTAAAATAGAATATTGATGTCATATTCAAACCGTCTCCTTTTTTCAAACTTCAGAAAATTTTTTTTTAAACA
The DNA here is from genome assembly GCA_023376005.1 of Doryteuthis pealeii. NCBI lineage: Eukaryota > Metazoa > Mollusca > Cephalopoda > Myopsida > Loliginidae > Doryteuthis > Doryteuthis pealeii. The sequence goes on from CM042142.1 coordinate 53,658,271, forward strand.
GACTGAACAAGAAGGATTACCACTCACTTTTTCTCATCATTCTGTGATATATAATTTCTTATCTTATGCCCTGAAGATGATCTATTTAATAGATCGAAACACTGCAGCGTCGGCCAATAAACTCACCACTTAACCCATTTAAACCTGTGTTTTTTCAATTTTCTTGATATATTACATACCGTCGGATTTACTTCCTCTCTTCACATATATATATATATATATTAAAGATATATATATATATATATATAAGATATATATATTATATTATATATATATATATATATATATATATAATATTATATCTTTATAATATATATATAGATAGATATAGATATATAGATAGATACAGCTGTTTCAACCTATATTAGGTCTCATCATCTCCCACGCCTTGACAGATAATATATATATATATTATATATATATATATATATATATATATCACACACACACCCGTACGGTAAGATACGACAAAATCAATTTTCTTAAGCAGAATATTTCAGGATTGCTCTCTCTTAAACTGTGTGTGCCTAACCAATATATATATATATATATATATATTAATTATATAATATATATAGTGTGTGTGTGTGTGTGTGTGTGTGTGTGTGTGTGTGTGTTGACATGTCGTTAAATTAATCAATCAAATTTCAGTCTTTAAAGAACGTTTTTCACAAAAAAAATAACTGATTTTAAAACAATTTTTTATTATATATACGTATGTGTGTGTGACTCGATCACGTAGTAGCAATGTCATTAGATTGCATAAAAGAAAAATGCTTCACCCTAAAAAAAGCCAAGAAACCGATGATATCCAGCACAGACTATTTCATATGTGGTCTACGCAGATGATATAGTGCTTCTGGCAAATACACCTGCGCAGGTCTTATCACTGTTGTATAGCCTAGAGTAGGCGGTAAGAGGCATTGACCTCTATATTAACGTAGATAAAAAAAAAACTGCGTTCATGTGATTTAAACAAATTTGGATACTGGATGGTAAGCCTCTGAAATTACTAGACCAATTCACATACCGAGGTAGTACTATCTCATCTACAGAAAATATGTCAAATATTCGCATAGGAAAGGCATGGACTGTTATAGACAGATTATCGATTATAATAAAATCTGATCTCACAGATAAGATGAAGTGAAAAGTCATCCAAGCCGTTAAGAAGCGCTTGGAGAAAAAAAGGTAGATGGTTCAACAGCAATGTGCTGTCCTGAAAATTTCCTGGAAGCAGCACCCGACAAGAAAGCAGCTGTACTGCCACTTATCCCTTATAACATAAAGCATCCGAGTATGACGAATAAGAATGCTGGACAGTGCCAAGAAAGAACTACACAATGTATATGTAAATATGAACATACAATGAACTCGATTCCCTAACCTCTAAATAATCCTAAACGAATTGACATGCCGTTTAAATCAATCAATCAGTCTGTCAGATACAGAACCTGTTAATCCACAATTATGCCCTTACATAGGCTAGATGGTGTTGGAATATTTCTAATATAAGGTGTGCTCCAATTCCCACCCTGAATTTATAGACTAGCCGATGTCACATGGTTTACTTCTCCGGCCAATCAACAATCATAATGCGTGGGTGATTCACTACTTAAACTCTGATACTTGTCACAGTTCATTTGCCATCATTGAGGAAGAACCTACGACCATTGGCGAAGGAACTGAGGACTCTTTACCAGAAGAACCAAAGGATTCTTTATCAGAGGACTACCAAGGATTCAATTCCACTGGACAAGCGCTCTTGCTTAAAGCCTTCAGGATGGCCCATAAGATTGTAACAGACGGGCGCTCGGAGACTGATCAATCGGCTGGACACGTCAAACCCTAGCACCTATATGATTGTCCCAATCCTATTGCCCTTGCGGAAAGCCCCAGCCGTTTTTATCATATGGGTGCTAGAAGGTGGTGGTTGAGGGTCTTCATGTCCTGGGGATGACGTCAAACTCTAACTGATGGTGAGGTTCTAGTTCTGGAGTTCTGAGGAATGTGGAGCACCCCATCATCACCTTTGCTCCCTGGTCCACTCTGACCCGGAGTGGCAGTACCTGTTAGGGTCCCATCTGTGGGTTTAAATTGAAAATTTGTTTACAAAAAAAAAAAAAGAGTTTAAAAAATCTTTCTTTCAAACTATCACTACGAATCTTTCAAACCTGGCCGGCATTAAATGACCAACAGTGGTTAAAAAAAACAAAAAACAAATAAACAAATAAACAACCAAACAATCCGTAAATAGTCCGAACCGTATGATAAAAATAGAAAAATAAAAACTCTTTACAATACTCTTTTCGATTTAGGGAGCCTTTTTGTTGTTGTTGCTTTCTCATTTTCCTTACCCCCCCCCCTATTTTTTCCTTTTTTTAAAACTTTTTTTCTTTTTGTAACAGAAACGTTTGAAAAACAGCAGCATTTAGGCTTGTCAAATCTAGTCATATGAACTTAGCTTCACTTTACACCCGATTTTTCGACGCCATATTTGATGTTATTGTTTTTTTCCGTACACCACTAATAGTAGTAGTATTAATAATATCTTGAATTTTTATTAAATGCAGCATTGTCAACTGTTATTAATTTTTGACTAGTATTTCTTTCATCTCAGTTTTAGTTGCCTTTCAGTTTTCATCACATCTACTCAAACCGCCAGTCTATGGCCATTAGCGAAAAGCGCGTATCATGAATAAATGATAGAATGCAAGGCATTTTATAACAGTAACAGGATATAAACATGAAACTATATCTAAACTATTTTGTAGAGAGATGAAAACTGTAACATTGTAAGTGAATAGTACCAGGGTACAAATAGATAAGTTATTAACAATGCCAAATAATCGGAAGTAAAATGAGTTGACAAAGTTCAACATCTCCTTCAGTGAGCTATGTGTAACAAGATATGCTTCAATTGGGCATCTAAGTGGTGGCGTGGTTTGGACAGATGATGTCCAATTCCCACCCTGAATTTATAGACTAGCCGATGTCATATGGTTTACTTCTTCGGCCAATCAACAATCATAATGCGTGGCTGATTCACTACTTAAACACTGATACTTGTCACAGTTCACTTGCCATCATTGAGGAAGAACTTACGAATATTGACGAAGGAACTGAGGACTCTTTTCCAGAAGAACCAAAGGATTCTTTATCAGAGGATTACCAAGGATCCAATTCCACTTGACAAGCGCTCTTGTTTAAAGCCTACAGGATGGTCCATAAGATTGTAACAGACGGGCGCTCGGAGAGGCCCCCACTGATCAATCGGCTGGACAGGTCAAACCCTAGCACCTATATGATTAAAATGAAGTAAAGTATTCTGTGAACCCCAATATAAGTCGACAGATTTTTTTATTCCGCCTCTGTTTATCTTTTGGTGGCTGGGGTACCAAGAAAAACATTTGTGCGTATAGTGAACAGAAAACAAATCCTGTGTCTGCATGCCATCAATCAATCATGTTCATTAAGACAGAAATGCTGAAATTGATACCCATGATGCTTAAGAACGGAATCCTAGTTGCTGGGCAGTCCATGACATGCAACACTCCACTTTAGTTCTTACTTAGGCTAGACCAGTGGTCGTAAAAGCCCCATCCGATCAATCAGCTGGTCACAGTAAACCCTAGTCCATATGATTGTCCCGACCCTATTGCTTTTATGGCACCTCCAACACTTTTTATCCTCTGTGTGCTAGAATGCGGTGGCTGGTTGAGATAATAACCATGAAATGTTAATTATAATCCATCACAGCTTCTGAAATAGAAACACCATTGTAATAACAGAAATGTTGCAACGGAGATCCAATAGATTAATATGGTTATCTAGGGATTAATAAAATAATCAATTTCTGTATTAATTAAGATTATTCATTAATGTCATACAAACTCATGATATGTCCCTTGCTTTCCATACACGCAAATATTTATCTCCTTGTACCCCAGCCACCAAAAGAGAAAGAGAGGAATAATTAAGAAACCTGTCGTCTTATATTGTGGCGGTTCACAGAATACCTAATCCCAGTTCCATCTTACGGGGGTAACATCATCCTTGTGTAATGTATATAACATCGACAAGGATTTTAACATCCACAGTCCCTCTCATTGACAATGCATCTTTGTAAACTTCATAATAATCTCCTATTTAATTGTTTTGTGTTACAAAACCAGAGGCTGATATTTATGACAGGGCAGGAGAGGTTGAACCTGTCAATAACCCATTTTATTCCTTATTACAGAATGCAGATATACGGCAGTCTGGCAAATTGTCCGTTGACATGAAAGCAGAGTTATATCATTGAATTCCTACCTGTAAAGAAAACTACACCTATTTTCAGATTCATCGACGCTTAATGGAATGTTTACGGATACTTAATAGTGGGCGTGATATATATTTCGAGATAGATGTTTTATTAAGATCAACTTCAAGGTAAAAAAAGGAGACGATAGAATAGATAAATAAATAAAATAATTGAGAAAAAATGTATTATGCAACATAATCATTACTATATATATATATATATATATATATATATATATATATATCAATCCCCCCACACGAGCAGGATGCAAAATAAGGTCAATTTCTTAAGTGGGAATATATATATATATATATATATATATATATATATATATATATTATCAAACCCCTTTGCACGAGTAGGATGTGACACAAGGTCAATTTCTTAAGTGGACCTTACCAGAGTTGAATACAGTTTTCCTTCTCATAGATTAATTGACCGACTAGTTGCCCAACCAAAGTTTAAAAGCCCAGTTTTCCCTAGTGTTTTACCCATAGCTGGAAGGAGAGCAGAATTCAGAGTTTTCCTTCTTCTAGACCAGTTGCCTAACTAAGTTTGAAGAGCCTAGTCTGACCTCCTGTTTATCCATACCTGGGGGGATATTAGTTCGATAAATACTTTGCCCATAGGTTTTAGCGCAATATGAAATGCAAACAGCTTAGTCTAGCATTTGAACCTGTCTCGTCATGTGCATTTCACACCATAGTAACCATTACATCACGCGCTTTCATACCATACTCTTATATGCAGTGTTATTACCTCAGACCGGGCAGCGACGTATCGCCCTTCTAGTTCATTATTATAGTTCAACCTGTCACAGACAATAAAAAAGAAAAACATTTTCAACTCATAATTTAAATTGCAGACTTCAGTGTACAATAACCATGGAAATGTAATTAAATGTATTTTTAGAAAATTAAAATTAGAATTAAAATATTCGAACCACTCTGTATATTTAAATATGTATATTTATTTTGTGCAAGTATTAATTCTAATGCTCTCCGAAATTATAATTATTTTTCTTCGCATATTTTCTATCTTATAGTTGTTACAATAATGGTGAAATTTCAACAGGTACATATATAACACTCAGAGCCGAAGCAGAATTGCATTTATATACTTTAATAAAGGCGTATTTTACGGCTACTATAAAAGTATATATATATATATATATATATATATATATATATATATATATATATATATTATATTACGGATCTTTGCTAATCCACGAAGCAAATAAATTTACTTCTTGGTTAATAAAATCGATTTAAAAAGTGCTCAATAAAACGAGCTAAATATACGTTTTTTTATAAAATATTCCAACTACATTTTCTTGCCGTAGCAATTCTTCAGGGAATTATTGCTTATTCCAGCCATCTACTTTTATTACTATCCGGGTTGTATCCATTCTTAAGTACGTGGGTGTGCCACCCTACGTAATGCCAGAACCTACCTGGCACAGTTTATGCTTATTCAAATGCCTACATTTGTTTGTTAACTCAGATCGTGAGTTCAATATCTTCCCAGGGTCTCTGCATTCCGCTATTTTTACTTTCTCATTTAAACACAGCATACAGGGGTTTTCGTTTCCTTTATGTGAGGGTGCCCTTTTTATGACTCTCCACTCTACCCCTGGATCTCTACCATGCTTTTCTTTTAGCTCCCACACATATTTTGCAAGTGTGGTTGCTTTTCTGTATTTTCTATACTTAAATGATGTGATATCCTATGCTTTACAGGTTGCTGCGTCACCC
>CM042142.1:53669333-53676211 GCA_023376005.1 Doryteuthis pealeii
TTATTCCTTTGGTGGGATTTCTTCTGCAGAGATTGGTTTCTAGAAGTTTTCTTGTTCTTCTGAGGTACTCTTTTTTTTAAATTCTTTCTTTCTTTTTTTAAAAAACTTTTTCTTTCATCTCTGTTTGACGGTGTCCGCTCCCAAAATTTCAAAGTATTTGTAATTTTTCTTTTCTCCAAGTGTTATTATATTTCTCTGATTTTATAGTTGTATTCCGTCTATGGTTTCTCTTCCCCTCCCTTTTTATCACTAGTATGGCAAATTTCTTCAATTGCCGAATTCAATTCCTATATCCTGGATGTATATTTCTATGGTTTTTACATGGGTTTCCAGTTCTTTTTGAGTTTTTTTGGTGGGTGGTGCTAAAATCTTGATATCGTCCATGTACATAAGGTGGCTTATTTCTTCTTGTTATTTAGTGCATTTGTAGCCCTCTGTACATGTTTTAGTATATAATTGAATGGCAGCATTGCTATAATAAATAGTAATGATAATAGTGGGTCTCCTTGGAAAATGCCTCGTTGGATGTTTACTTCTGCTAGTGATTGCCCTCCTGTTGTTAAATGTACTTTTCCATAGCTTTTTTGATTTACAATTTTGTCGGATATTTGATAGATTTAAAACATTCTATAATCCAAGTTGGCGGGACCATGTCATAGACCTTTTTGTAATCGATGGCATTGCGAGATTTTTGCGCCTAGTTTTACCCTTTTTAAGGATATGTTGATCAATATAAAGTAGGTTATCTGTTCCTCTTTTTTTTCCCCTGTTGCCTTCCTTTTGTTCTTCTAGAAATAGTTTGCGGCAATTAAGCGAGTAATATATTTCTTCTTTAATCAGTGTAGTCAGAATTTTCCACATCATGGGTAGACACGATATCTGGCAATATTAGTTGTAACATATAACCAAGTTGTAATATTGTATCCCTGTTTATACAAAATAGATAAAAGAAAATTTAAAAGTACATTGTCATAAATATTAAAGTAACTAATGATACATCTGAAGATCTTCTGAAAAAGAAGTTTAGTGTCATGAATATATGGACTGGCTTTCAACTAGAAATTATGGAGGTTTTTCTTGGATTCATTTTCTTTTTTTTTCCTTTCTCCGTTTATTGAATCTTTTTTTTCTTTTTTCTTTCTTTTGTTTCTCAGTATTCTTTACTTTATTTCATGTGCTGTACGTGAACTCTGATAAAACCGAGTTCATGTCTTTCAAAAACAAAAGTGACATCTCAACCGTCGACGGCAAACTCCTAAACTCTGTAGAACAATTTAGATACTTAGGCAGTAACATCTCCTCCCCAGAAAATGACGTTAGTGCACGTATAGGAAAAGCATGGGCCGCTATGAATAAACTATCGATCATATGGAAATCCAACCTCACAGACAAGCTAAAGAGACGGTTCTTCCAGGCCGTTGTCATATCAGTACTGCTGTATGGCTGCACCACCTGGACCCTAACTAAGCGATTAGAGAATAAACTAGATGGGAGCTACACAATAATGCTGCGGGTGATCCTGAACAAGACATGGAAACAACACCCTACGAGAAAAAAACCTGTACGGCCACCTGCCACATATCACACAAACCATCCGAGTAAGACGGACAAGACACGCGGGACACTGCTGGAGAAGCAAGGACGAACTCAAAAGCGACGTCCTCCTGTGGAAGCCAGCACATGGACAAGCCAGTGTGGGCCGACCAGCAAAAACGTACATTGATCAGCTCTGTGCGGATGCAGGATGCTGCATAGAGGACCTCCCGAGAATGATGAGCGATAGGGACGGATGGAGAGAGATTGTCATGGATATCAGCGCTGAAAGAGCGACATGATGATGATGATGATGATTCTTTATCTATTTCTTTGTATTCTTCTTTTGTCTTTTTCTCTATCTAATGAATCTTATTTATTTATTTTTTTTTTTTTGTTCTTTTTTTTTGTATTCTTTTCTTTCTTTTTAATGTATTATTCTTTCGTTCTTTGATTGTTTTTATTCATGATGGCTAGGAATGTTTCCTTCTTGTGGGTCTTTCTGGATTAGGGTAGTTATTACTTTTGTCATCCATTCGGGCAGGTTTTCTATTTTGTAAGCATCGATTCAGTTGTTGGAGCCAATCTCACGTGAGTGAAAGTAATGTTTTTAAACCAGAGTCCTTCATGTCTTAACGTTTTCCAGTTTGATACCTTTTTGAGTTTTCTCTAAGTGAAATTATTATATTGTAAGTGCAGATAATTTTATTTTGGACACTACATCTTAAAGTTTTCCAGTTTGATACCTTTTTTGAGTTTGCTCTAAGTGAAATTATTATATTGTAAGTGCAGATAAATTATTATAGTGTAAGTGCAGATATTTTTGGACACTACGCCATCGTCCTTAGTGGACGGAAGGTATCCAATAATAAAAGTGAAATTTATACATTATTATTATTATTTGGAGTTTTTCCCACCAGCGTTAGCTGATGGTATTTCATATGATTCTCAGTGAAAACAAGTCTCCACACGTCTCCAGGACTCTCCTGGGTATTCTAGCGGAGTGCAACTGTTGTATACCCTTTTTTACTTACTTACTTCTATTCTTCTTCTGGCGTCTTTGACATCTTAAGTTCTTCTAGCGTCTCTTCTAACATCTGGACTTCGTCTTGGTGGTCGGTCGCACTTAACTCATTTCTTCTTCTAGATCAGTCTTGTTACCAAGACATTCACCAACCACAGAACCGTGTTATTTTCGTAAGCTTTTTATTTACTTAACTAAACATTTCATATAACTAAACATAGCACGCGTATGCAGTGAGTTCCAGTTAAGGCAGTACATCTCTGCCCGACGTCCAAACTGAAACTGAGGACCCAACCAGGTCCCACGTGACTTCACGTATTTCGCGGGCTTTCTGTAATATTCGATGGAAAGTCCCGCCCGTGATATGAAAAGGGCCATCCCTTTAGAAATACAGGGGATTGACAATAATCTTATGCAACCGCATAGATTATGTAACACAACAATGCAGTATTCTGGATGGTCTCAATTCTTCCTCTGATTTCCAGATCCTCCAGTCTTTTTCCCAAGCTTTTTGGGACCGTTTCAAGTGCACCAACTACAATTGGTATCATTTTGACCTTCATATTATTTTTTTTCATAGCTTTTTTCAGTTCTCTGGCAAAGTCCAGGTATTTGTCCATCTTTTCGTTTTCCTTCATTTTCATCCTGTTGTCTGCTGGAACAGCAAAATCCACCAGTTGACGAGTTCTCTCTTTTTTTGTTAATCAACACTAGGTCTTCATGCTAGGATAAGGTGATGCGTCTTTATTTTGAAGTCCCAGAATTATTATTATTATTATTATTATTATTATTATTATTATTATTATTATTATTATTATTATTATTCAAAATCATATTCCCAAAATAATACATGAAAGACGAGATTTTTCGCTTTTAAAAGCACTGATGAAATACAAATAAATGGAAAATGAAGAATTATTATTACAGTCATCGCAACTACCTTTCTCAAAAATACATTTTTAAGTCTTCTTTCAATCTACATTCATTTTTCCGTGATTTATACACCTCTATATTTTTTCGTTTACTTTTGATGATTGGGATTTCGAATTATTATTTCAATTTTTTTTCCCTTCTTGTGTCAACCGCACTTTTAACTGTTGAGATTATGTGCATGTGTATGTGTGTGTGCGCACGCATGCAAGTGTGTGTTCCTCTAGTTCGCATAGCGACGAGGCATCCAAGCGAGCTCGAAAACGAGGCTGCTAACACCGCGGCCATCTTGTTTATTGCAAGAGAGTCTCTTGGTTTTGTTTTTTTTTTATCTGATTTTATTTGTTTATTTTATTTATCTATTTTAGTTGTATTTATTTTTTTTTTAGTACGGAAAGTTTCATGCACTGCTGACATTCTGCCGGTTTCTGTATTACAAGAAGACACGTGTTTACATATGGGCGCGCATACACGATTCCTCTTAAAATAACTCTTTGGGATTGCATTTTTGTATCCGATTATTCGAACATTTCAGCGAACAAAAAAAAAAAAAAGAAGAAAAACAAACAAACAAACAACAGAATTATGACATTTTACACGAAGGTTTTTAAAAAAAATTACAGTGTAGGGCAACGATAAACGGGGGGAAAAATGTATATTGTAAGGTCATTTGCAGGAGCCAACTGAGATGAGAGAATAAAGAGAAGGATGACTTCCTGTTCGGTGTGTGTAGATGTCTATGTTTTTGGGGTTTTTTTTTTTTTTTTTGGAAATTGCAGAAAAATATTGTTTTTTGTTTTGTTTTGTTTTGTTTTTCTTCTGCATAAATAAATGCAAAATATTCAATCACAGATTTCACGTTTTTTGTTGCTGTTTTTTTTTTGTTTGTTTTTGTCTTTCTTTTCTTTTTTTTAGCAGCTATCTGTTATGTTGCAAGAGAGAGAAAAACCTTTCGTTTAACAACTTTGTCTCTTCACAGCCCCATTTCTTTCCTTCTTTCGACCTCTCTTTCTTATATACACATCATCCCTCTCTCTCTATTTCTCTCTCTCCCTCTCTCCCTTCTCTCTCTCTCTCTCTCTCTCTCTTCTGTTCTGTCTGTCTGTCTGTCTCTGCTTTTCTGTCTCTCTCTCTCCCTTGTCTGTCTGTTAGCTCTCTCTCTCTTCTCTCTCTCTCTCTCTCTCTCTCTCTCTCTCTCTCTCTCTCTCTCTCTCTCTAAACACTCGTCCAATTGCACTTTTAAACAATTATAGACTCACAGCTACGTTCTTTCCCTTTTTTCGACCTCTCTTTCTTATATTTCTCACTTCTACCTCTTCTTCTACACCCTCTCTCTTGTCTCTGTCTCTGTCTCTGTCTTTCTCTCTCTCTGTGTCAATCTCACCGAAATTAAGGAAACACGTGACTTGACATTTGAACTATCAAGCATGTAAAACGTTGGTGAATTACAACAGATTGAGAAAAATTTTAAAAAAGTATATAATATATATATTTCTGCACAGAATTAGAGATGATGATCTTCTGTTGGGGACAGGAGAAAAGAAGGAAGGATTCTAAAGGAAGTGCAACTGAAGTTCAGAAATAACACCCAGCCATTTCTAGATGCGCACAATACAGCTAAAATCTTAATGAAGATATTTAACTCTTTGCCAACCAAATCTCTCCCCACGGCTAGACCGAATTTTCTGGGTATTTTTTTTAAAAACTATATGGTAGGATATTTCAAAGTTCACCATCCATTCCACTCTGAACTCCTTCTATTTAAATAAAGTCCTATTATCATTGTAATCCGAGTCCTTCAGCTCAATTATAACTAACTAACCATCAGTTTTTGTACTTTGCTTGTGAGAGCTACTCTGAGCGGCTTAAAGTAGGCAAAGTGTTAAAAGGCAGATCATTGGAAGATTATGTTTGTAATACACCTAGAATCCGAATGCTTGATAATGAATAACTGATTGATTGATTTTTAACGGCATGTCAAATTCGTCTAGGGTTATTTTATGCCGAGAGTTTAAAGGAATCGCTATATGTTACATTCACATTTACTTTTTTTTTAATATAGTTTCTTCCTTTTTCTTTTTCTTTTTCTTTTTCTGTTTTTGGACACGCTAGTGAAAAAGCGCTAGCGAAGAAGGGATACTGACAATAGGCCACTCCGCGAACTTTATTTTACTTAACAGAGCGACACAGTCTGCATATTTTAAGCCCCGCCGACAGTGTGATGAGTAAGCAGAGCTTATATAGCGAGGAGTCAATCCACTTTCGCTAGTGTTAGACAGGGAGCATTGTTTGCTGAGGTGGAGCACCACACCTACCCTCAAGCTCCCAGCATGCTTTTACCGCAGGATCAGATTAACCGAATCTGTGCTACTCATGCGCTGTGTTGGCGGGATCGATATTGAAACAGCACAATACCTGCGAATTCCTGTGCCTTTCTCTACCGACTGAACTAAACCGGGCTAGTTCGAGAATAAAAGTTGGAAAAGTCATATGATGAGAACCCCAAAGTAGATAAGCTAAAAAAAAAAAAAGTAAGTAAATTTGCTTGGAGTGGCTAGTGTCCGGAAGCGAGGATCTATCCTCTTTTCGCTAGCGCTTGACCAGGGGAGATTGTGTTTTGGCGAGGTGAGCGCCCATACCTACCGTCAGCTCCAAAAGATTGCTTTACCGCACGGATTCAGATACCCAGGAGATGAGAACCCGACAAGGAGAAATATTCGAAGATTTTTGTAATCTGATAGTTAAGAGAAAAAGGTCATTAGTGAAGAAGCAAAGGGTTAAAAAAAAAAGAAAAGAGAAAGATGAAGCTGACATTCTAAAGTGTTGAAAGATGCGACAAGAAAGAAAGACGGAAGAATGAAAAAAAAAAAGTACGAAAGAAAAAAAAAAGAAAAAAAAAAGAATTGAGATTAAAGAATCCCCGCCGTAAGGTTGTGTTGATGGATTTCTTGTATGTGCTGTTCCCCAATTCCCGTTGATGGTTGTGCCCTTCTTCCACAGCTGGTGTCCATTGCAGAAAAAGAAAAACAAGTAAGCAAAAAAGAATGAAAAAAAAATGAAGAAAATAAGGAGGCCATGCCAAACATTCGGTACATACTGTTTTCACCGCCGTCTCTCCATTCCTAGATATTTAGTTTCAATTTGAAAGACACTGATCATTGTATCTATTTTGCTTCTGTGAAATTGTACACACATACCACACGCATACATTCATACATACACATACCCAACATACATACATTTACATACATATTACACGTACATACATACATATACATCAAGATAACACTTACATGCATTTACACATACATGCCATACATACACATGCAAGAATATAAACATATACACAATACACATGCATGCACATACATACATATGTCCGAATTCTCTC
>CM042142.1:53676311-53678811 GCA_023376005.1 Doryteuthis pealeii
TGCCAAACCTCTTTCTTTTAAACCTTATTTTTCTTATAATCTCCGCATCTATAAATATCTATTTCGTGTATTCAATTATCTATCTATCTATCTAATGCTATCTATCTTCGTTTGTCTCATATCTCTCTTTTCGCATCTGTTTATCTATCATTATCATAACAATCTATTATTACGATATATATATATATATAGTAATATATATGTGGGTGTGTGTGGTTTGTATTAGTCTATACATTTATTACATCCTATTTGATTGGTCCATAATATATATCTTATCTATATTATCAGTTGTTCATACATCAGTTCTGTTCTGTCTCGTCTCTGGTCTCTGACTCCTCTCACTCTCTCTCTTTCTCTCTCTCTCTCTCTCTCTTATATATATATATATATTATATATATATATTAGTATATTTATATCACATATATAAGTCGATGTATATTCATATCTATTTTCCCTTTGTCTTGTTTTGTTCAATCAATTTATGAACTATCTCTCGTTCAGTTTGTATATATCTATCTAGCTGTCTCAGTATATTTATACCTATGTCTGTTCATTCTGCCTTTGACATATCTTCTATATAAGTAAATTCTTTCTATCTATTTCAATTCGTTCATCTCTCTCTCTTCTCTCTCTCTTTATATTATATAGTATATATATATATATATATATATATATTAAACTTAGTATGTCTATCTATTTCGAACTTTTCTTCTCTACACGAATCTATCTATGTAAGTAATTTACTTCTATCTATCAATCTATTTCAGTCCTACACTTATCATCTATCTATTCTATCATCTATCTATCTATTAACTACTAATCTTAGTGTCATATATCTATTGGCAGACTTCCATTTCATCTATCAATCTATATATCTATCTTTATCTGTCTGTCTGTCATTATCTATATTTAATATATATGTCTATCATCTATCTGCTGTGTCTATTATCTATCTATATTTCTTCTGTCTGTTCTGTCTATCTATTTATCTGCATCTATATATCGTCTGTCTGCTATCTATAATCATCTCTTTATCCCTGCACTATATCAACAATCAATACGAAATCGGAGACAGCTGCTTAGAGCACTCTGCACTCAAAAACTGTCTCATTCAGTGACATGTTCTCCAGCTCTCTCTCTCTCTCTCTCTCTCTCTCTCTCTCTCTCTCTCACACACCACACACACACACACACACACACACACAGACACATATACACACACCTCCTCCTTGTCTTTGTCTCTTTTCCCCCGTGGATAGTTCTCTAACGGCAGGCAAACTCATAGTGAGAGAAACAATTCCTCGTCAGCATCATCAGCGCTTAACAAAAACCAAGCCGCTGTTAGTATCGGCGACAACGACTCAGGTGGGGTCGGCCTCCTCAGCTGAAAAATTGCAGCCAACGCTTAAGTCCAGAGGCCATCTTTCAACGTTGTTCTTATCTTCCATTTTTCCCGCTTTTCTCGCGGCGCGACGGCAGCAGCAGCAGCAGCAGCAGCAGCAGCAGCAGCCACTGCGCTCTCGTGTTGCCAAGTTCCATTGTAGTTCTAAAGGTGCGCACAAATAAATTTTTCTCTTCTTTGTCTTCTGTCGCTTTTATTTCTCCTTTCTGTTTTTTTTTATTTTATTTATTTATTTTATTTATTATTATTTGTGGTGCCTTTTTTTACTCTTATTCTTTCTTATTTGATCGCAGTCTTTCTTTCGTTATATTTTTTTGTTCCTTCTTTCTCTCTTCTTTCTTTTCGTCATATCTTTCTGTCTTCCTTTGGTCTTTCTTCTTTGTTCTTCTTCTATTTCGTTCTTTTTTCTCTTTTTTCTTTGGTTCTTTCTTTCTTTCTTTCTTTCTTTCTTTCTTTCTTTCTTTCTTTCTTATTTCGTTACATCATTCATTCTTCTTTCTTCTTTTTTCATTCTCTTTATTCTTCTATTGTCACATCTTTTTTCTTTCTTCTTTCTTATTTCATTATATCTTTTATTTTTCCTTCTTTCTTCTTTCTTATTTCGTTACATCTTCTTTTTTTTCTTTCTTCTTTCTTCTTTCTTCATTCATTCTTTCATTCTTTATTCTTTCTTGTTTCGTCAGTCTTTCTTTCTTTCTTTTCTCTTTCTTATTTCGTTACATCATTTCTTTCTTTCTTCTTTCTTTCTTTCTTCTTTCTTCCTTATTCATTCTTTCTTTATTCTTTCTTCTTTGTCACATTCTTTCTTTCTTCTTTCTTATTTCATCATATCTTTCTATTTTTCTCTTTCTTCTTCATTCTTATTGCGTCACATCGTTCTTTTCTTTCTTCTCCTATCTTATTTCGTTACATCGTTTTCTTCTTTCTTTCTTCTTTCTTTATTCATTCTTCCTTTCTTCTTATTCTTCTTCTTTCGTCACATTTTTCTTCTTTCTCTTTCTTATTTCATTCATATCTTCTATTTCCTTTCTTCTTCTTCTTCTTCTTTCTTATTTCTCACATCGTTCTTTCTTCTTTCTTCTTATTTCGTTACATCG
>CM042142.1:53681311-53688811 GCA_023376005.1 Doryteuthis pealeii
GCAAAATAGAAAATAAAGTACTCCAAAAAAGATAAATCTATTCTTGATGGTGAAGTCGACGTTAAAACGTTTCGTTTTTTTAACCTTCATCGGGACATTAGGAGGAAAACTTCGTTCTGAACAATGATGGATTTTTTTTTTTCAAATATCGGGAGAAGTATATATATATATACAAATAATGTTTCATAACCAATTGCCAGCATTCCTATTTTTAATTGTAACGTGATTGGCGCAAGTGAACACTTGAAATATGAGGCGTATTTCCCAGAGATATAATAGATTAAAAGATTAGAAAAGTATTAATTGTCTGATTTTTTAGAATGGTGGAAGGAAAAGAAAGAAAAGAAAACAAATAGGGCTGACTTCTGAAGACGGTCGGAAAATTAAAACGGAAAGCTTTTTTGGTGGTCCCCAATAAAAGTTTAACTACAGTCTATGAATTAACATTTTGCGAATTGGGTTACGATTTTAGGGGATTAAGGTTGTTTTTAATTACGTTTTGCTTTAAAAAAAATAAACAACAAAAAACCCAAATTACTATACATTTAATGTTGAAAAATATTTTTAAACTAAGTTTAATTGAAATTATACATTGCAATACTAACACAAACAACTATCTTAATAGATTCAATAATTAATTTCAATGGTTAATTACATGTATAGTAATTTGGGGGTTTTGTTGTTTATTTTTTTAAGCAATACGTAATTAAAAACAACCTTAATCCCCTAAAACCGTAACCCAATTCGCAAAATGTTAATTCATAGACTGTAGTTAAACTGTCATTGGGGACCACCAAAAAACTTTCCGTTTTAATTTTCCGTCAGTCTTCAGAAGTCAGCCACAAATAGATCATACTTAATTAAGTAAGGTATAAATTATTAATATCGAACGTGTGTTTGATATTACTATCTACATATTTGTATTATGGGGTCTTGACCGGAAGAACCCCTCTGCGCATGTCCGACAAAAAGGACCTGACTCCCTACCCCAAAAAGGATACTTCGGCCATTTGAATTTAGGCCGCAACTGAGGGCAGTCGTTTTCCTTGCCAGGGATATGTCCTCTCTCTACGACCGATTATGCCCCGTTCAATAAAGTCTAAGTCATAAAACTACTTCTGGCCTTTGTCTCTTTCCTTTTCGCTCCTTTTCGTTCCTTAAATTCCATTTCAACTTACCAGCCCACAAGAAGAAACAACTAGCTTTTATTGGGGAGAAGATACAAAGACGAATGAACCAAAAATGTATACCCATAATTATTAAGTAATTGTTATATACCCGACCAATGAACATTAATGGGTATGGCCCAATCCTTATAACTACGGGAATATTATGCTGACTGAGTAGTCTTATACCACTAACAGTGGTTTACCTTTCTTCACGCCGCTAGCAAGTATTGAATTTTGTTAATGTTATAAAGATTCCATTTCATTTCCAGCCTCCGTTTGGTTATTTCTCATTTAGTAACTTTTACAATTACAACAGTAATATAAGTAACAGTTCGATTTTTATGAGGACTAGCAAAATAAAAAACGCCCTCTGGGCGACGTAAAATAAATATTGCATGATGGGATGGAAGTTGAAAATTTAATATCAGAGAGTTTGTATCATAAGTAAGGTAAAATCATCAAATTTATTAAAGGAGTAAAAAGTAAAATAAATTTATTAAAGGAGTAAAAAATTAAAAAAATTGAAATGGAAACTTAGTTCTGATAACTTTAAATATATATTAAAATAAAACAGACTATATATAGATAGATAATACCTGGTATGTATTTATCAAAACTTGTTAAAAATAATGAGGACTGTCTAATATTACATGCTCAAATTTTGAGTGTATTTATTCTATGTTATGACGATATTAGGTAGTGTGACGAAAGCAGTGACGTAGTTTTTGTTACAGACAAAAACCGGAAGCGAATCTCCATTATTAATAGATATGTGAGAGGAAAGAATTTGGAATAAATTTAAATCATTAAGATAAAATAAGTGTGCATTTTATGGAGAGATGATTAATTAATTTTGGTATATTGCAGCTATTTAGAACTAATTTACCTAAGAAAGGGATAAGATATTTTAAAAAACCGGTCGGTGTTAACTGAGGGTAAAATTTGTCTAAAACTTTTGTTATGAATATGAGCTTATATGATAGCATCATTAAAGTTATGATTAATTTCGGATATATAAGGTGTTATAGAAATTTTTTGTACTTTTGACACACCTATATTCTGAAAAAATTAACGTTCCGTTCATTGTTCATTTCTATTTTAGTACATACAGCTTCAAACTCGAAACCTTTATGACACACCTTGTATTCTGAAAACAAATTAACGTTCCATTCATTGTTCATTTCCATCTTGGTAAATATAGCTTCAAACTTGAAACTTTTATGACACACCTTGTTTCTGAAAAAAAAATTAGGTTCCATTCATTGTTCATTTCCATCTTGGTAAATAGAGCTTCAAACTCGAAACTTTTAAGACACGAATTATATGTTGGGAAAGTTAATGGTCCAAGTTACCTAATCTAATGTGTGTGGTGTGTGTGTGTGAAGTTCGTCTGAATTAATGATACTGATTTTTTTACAGGTCAGCAGCCTTGATTGAAAAAGCAACCTATTAATGTCTAGGTTCATTTAGTTTATGTTTGCTTCTCAGAATTCATGATCACCTGAGTATTTGGATTATGATAAGTGTGTTTAATTAAGCGTATCAAAAAAAATGAAACACAAGGTCAGATTATGTCAATTCTCAGGAAAATTCAACGGAAACATTAACAATCTAATAAAGGCTTGTATCCCGGGCGGGTGTGATAGATCAACCCGTCTGGTTAATCAGTTACATGAGAAATTGAAGAAAAATGAGAGAAATGTGATGGTTTTTGGTTTGGTTGGATTTTACGGTCTCAACCGTTGCTGGTTATTTTAAACCGAATACATTTTGTTTTATTCGTTCTGATGAGTATTGAAAATCTTTTTTTTAACTCAAATTTTAAAAATATTTTAAAACTCATTTTTTATCTATTTAACCCATGGATTGGTTTTTTGTTTGGATTTTATGACATGTCAACCCTTGTTGGGTTAGTTCAGCCGAAGACATTTTGTTTTATTCGTTCTTGATGAGTATTGAAAATCTTTTTTTTAAACTCAATTTTTAAAAGATATTTTTAAAACTCATTTTTTATCTATTTAACCCATGAATTGGTAGTTTGTTTGGATTTTACGACATGTCAACCCTTGTTGGGTTATTTCAAGCGAAGACATTGTTTTATTCGTTCTTGATCAGTATTAAAAATCTTTTTTTACTCAATTTTTTAAAACATCTAAAACTTATTTTTTATTTTACCCATGGATTTGTTGTGTGTTTGGATTTATGACATGTCAAACTCTTGTTGGGTTATTCTATGCCGAAGACATTTTGTTTTAATCATTCTTGATGGTTATTGAAAAAATTCTGTTTTTAACTCAAATTTTAAACATATTTAAACTCATTTTTATTTAACCCATAGATGGGACCCTAACAGGTACTACCATTCGGGTGGACCTAGGAATAATAGCGATGAAGTGGTACTCCACACTCCCCAGAGCTCCAGAACTGGAACTTCATACCGAGGAAACTAAGACACTCAGTCACCTCGTTCTAGCATATTATGATAAAAATTGGGACCTGGTGTCGGACATATCCACACCTATAGGTGGCTAGGGCCTGACGTGACCAGCCGAAGATTGGGTTGATATACCGTATCTAAACTAATACCTATCTCTCTCTCTCTCTCTCTCTCTCTCTCTCTCTCTCTCTCTCCTCATTACAGTCAAATAAGCTAAAAGCACCGGTTATTGCTAGATCACCCAATTAAGCAGTGATAGGCCTGTTCAATTACTTAATTGGGTGACCGCTTAAGCAATAGCCGGACTGTAAGGAACTTGAGTCATTTGTTTATCAAAATGACTTGATTGGGCATTAAATAACCCGAAAGGTGTTGATATACCGTAAAGCCAAACAACCAACGACCAAATTAGAAATAGGGAAAAGTTGATTTTCTCTCTTAGGCAAAAAGTTATTTTCTTATAAAAAAAAAATTGAAGTCTTATGCGGGCTATTTAGAAACCGCCGCGGGTTGCATGTGTCCGAGGGCTGCACTTTTCCGATGACTTTTCTAGAGACATTTTCTGTGAACGAGGTTTTGAGGAAAAAAGAATATTCCTGTGCTAGCACAGGTCTCTACTCTCCTAACCAGAGCTCATGTGATTATTTCGTGTTACCCATAATCAGAACCTAGCCCTGAGATCACATTTGCAATTTTTTAAGAATAAACCAACAGGTTTGGTTGATGGGTTAGTTGGTTGGTTGGTTGGTTGGTTGGATTTATGGCATGTCAACCAATTGAGTTATTTTATGCCGAAGACATTTTTGTTTATTTATTCTTGATACCCATCAAGAATAAATAAAACGAAATGTCTTTTCAATTTTTTAAATCAATTTTATACACATTTTTAAACTCATTTCTTCTATTTAATTTACAGCTACTACCACTTCGGGTCAGCGTGGACCATGGAGCAATGATGATGAAGTCGAACTCCACATTCTCCAGAACTCAAAACTTCCCTATCAGATAGAATTTAACGTCATACCCAAAACATTAAGACCCTTAGTCAATGCCTTCTATCACATATATAATAAAAAAGGGTTATAATAATAAATCATTTAAATGTAATAATATATCATTTTAAATTACAAAGAATAACGAAACTAAAGAAGAACGGATATAAAAAGATTACACTTATTTTGATTTTATTCTAATTGATTTCTATATAAAATTATGCCTAGGATTGCCTAATGTGTGTAAATATTTTAAAGATATTAATATTGAGCAAATAAAATAAAAAATAGTTTTTAATTTTATTCAAAATGAAAGTATTACGTTAAAATTATTTTAAACAAATGGGATATGATCGAATAATGGAACCGTTTGAAAGCTAGCCCTTCCTATAACTCCCGGCTTTCATTGCTAAGTTTTCTTAATTCAACTAACTCAGACAGTTTAGAATAAAATTACAGTTATCTCTTTTTGTTAATGGAACCAAACAATTACAAATTAATAATACCAAGCGAATATAACCAAAATTGATTTTTAAGATCAATATGCAACTTAGTCTTTTTTAACACTAAACTGCTATTTAGGTATAAATATAAATTGCATTTTATATGTAGATAAGGCCAAAGTGGAAAGAAAATAGAATATTTTCATTATATTTGATCTAAGGAGAACATTAAAAAAAAACCTCTACCCAGGCGACGCTGGGTAGCCGCTGCTAGTATCATATAAATAAAAAAAGCTCTTAGGAAACAACAATCAAATATCAATATGAACTTACTATGAACGCAAGTTCCTTAACCTCTCGGCATAGACGGGTTGACATTTAAAATTCAATCATCAAAAGACATACAAGGTGTGCAAAAAAGTACGGAAAAAAAAGTACTTTTGAACTTTGTACACCGGAAAAAAAAAAAAAGAATGGAAATTCAGAGACAAGGTGGGAAAAGTAAACAACGGTGTTTTGACACACCGTGATAGAACAGTGGGAAAAAAAATAAGAAAAAACAGAAAGAAAAGTAAATGAACGTACCCCAAAAAAGTGGGGAAGTTCCAATTAGAGAGTTGTGTGGAAGAGTATGTCACTCCAGGCTGGGCTGGCTGGTTGGTCATCAGGAAGAGAAAACACTTGTGTCAATCTAGGAGTATGATGATCTGGTTTTACTTGAAATGAGAACACGAGTTACAGCCATTATTATTATACTATGTCCCAACCACCCGGCACAAAAACACTTACGGGTTGACATGCCATTACAATAAATCAGCCATTATTTTTCTGTAAGGATTCTCTTTTGTCCATCAGCGAATCAAGCGAAAACATTGTAGACAATCATTTGTACAATAGACAAGAGTTTCACGTCCTCTTTTGTTTGTTTTGCTTATCATTCACTTACATTAGAAAACACAGATTGGCAGATTTTCTTTATTCATTTCGTATTGTTACTTTTCCCGCCGAGGTTATTGTCGTCTATTGCGAGATAAAATTAGAATTCAAAGTTATTTCTTTTAACTGGATGACATATATGCAATACGAATCTATTTTGAGGTACACATTACTTAATTGTTGATAAAATCATGCGTAATTACAAGTCTACTCCCGTAATTTACAAACTTTTTTATATATTTAAGTGCCAACATTGAATAGACATAATATAATATTAGTATTAGATAGAAATACTAGAAAACCATGCATAATATATATATATATATATTATATATTATATATATACCGTTAGACTAGGGACATTATTTTGCAGACGTGGAGCGTCAAACCAAACGTCACCCCCTTACTTTACCGCACAAATCAGATTACACAATCTGTGCTACTCATGCAGTGAGTAGCCGGGGACTGGTACTGAACCCAGAACCTTGCGATTTCAAGGTAGGTACCCTACGAACTGAACTAAACCGGCCCTTAATATATATATATATATATATTATATATATATATTATAAGTAAGTAAAGTCGACGGGCGGCCTAAAGTCGGTATCAGCCAGTCAGCGAGGGAGTCTTATCCCTTTTCAATAGCGCTAGACCCAGGAGATTGTTGTTTAGCATCTGAGGTGGAGCGCCACACCTACCATCAGCTCCTTACTTTACCGCACAGATCCCTGTGCTACTCATACGCTGAGTTGGCGGGGACCGGTATTTTTTTTATTTTATTTTAATAAATAAATTTACATAAAAAAATTCACTCTGATGAAGGTCGTAAAAAATCTTTCTGTGTACGGAATATTTTATACATTTTTCCTATTATTATTATCATCATCATTTCCACTCCATCGGATTGTTTTAATAATAATAATAACGTAAATCCGTATACATTTTGATAAACAGACCGAAACACATGTGTAAGTGATATCGATTAAAAGTGATATCAATAAAATTCATTTTTATCCACCTACATTTCTTTTCTTTACTCATTTTTTCCTCATATATATATATATATATATGACATATAAAAAATAAAAAGGATTGAGGATTTGACATCCGAGCAATAGGGTGGGGACAATCATATAGGTGCTAGGGTTTGGTGTGACCAGCCGATTGATCCAACTGTACGTCTTTCATAAGTAAGAACCATATTGGAGTTTTGCTTTTCATGGACTGCTCAGCTACCAGGATTCCGTCCTTAAGCATCACAAGTCGCTACTGATAATGTTAGGTTAGCGGTATTTAGGATTGGAACCTCACCACTAGATGCAATTTAACGTCTCAATCAGGAAATTTAGACCATCAGCCATCAGCTTTTAGCATATACTTGATAAAAAGGGTTGGGAAGTTGCCATAAGGGCAATAGGGTTCGGACAATCACATAGTTTGGGGCTTGATGTGATCAGCCGATTGATCGGAGGAGGCCTATCCGACACGTCTTACCTAATTAAGGGCCAAAGTAGGTGTTGTAT
>CM042142.1:53693811-53696311 GCA_023376005.1 Doryteuthis pealeii
GAAGGCGGTGGCTGAGGGTCTTCATGTCCTGGGGATGACGTTAAACTCTAACTGATGGTAAGGTTCTAGTTCTGGAGCTCTGAGGAATGTGGAGCACCCCATCATCACCATTGCTCCCTGGTCCACTCTGACTCGGAGTGGTAGTACCAGTTAGTGTCCCATTTATGGTTTTAAATAGAAAATTTTTTTACAAAAAAAAAGAGTTTAAAATTTTCTTCTTTCAAACTATCACTACGAATCTTTCAAACCTTTGCCGGCATTAAATGACCAACAGTGGTTAAAAAAAAAAACAAAAAAAACAAATAAACAAACAAACAATCCGTAAATAGTCCGAACCGTATGATAAAAATAGAAAAATAAAAACTCTTTACAATACTCTTTTCGATTTAGGGAGCCTTTTTTTGTTGTTGTTGTAGTTGCTTTCTCATCCCCCCCCCTATTTTTTCCTTTTTTTTTAAACTTTTTTCTTTTTGTAACAGAAACGTTTGAAAAACAGCAGCATTTAGGCTTGTCAAATCTAGTCATATGAACTTAGCTTCACTTTACACCCGATTTTCCGACGCCATATTTGATGTTATTGTTTTTTTCCGTACACCACTAATAGTAGTAGTAGTATTAATAATATCTTGAATTTTTATTAAATGCAGCATTGTCAACTGTTATTAATTTTTGACTAGTATTTCTTTCATCTCAGTTTTAGTTGCCTTTCAGTTTTCATCACATCTACTCAACCGCCAGTCTATGGCCATTAGCGGAAAGCGCGTATCATGAATAAATGATAGAATGCAAGGCATTTATAACAGTAACAGGATATAAACATGAAACTATATCTAAACTATTTTTGTAGAGAGATGAAAACTGTAACATTGTAAGTGAATAGTACCAGGGTACAAATAGATAAGTTATTAACAATGCCAAATAATCGGAAGTAAAACGAGTTGACAAAGTTCAACATCTCCTTCAGTGAGCTATGTGTAACAAGATATGCTTCAATTGGGCATCTAAGTGGTGGCGTGGTTTGGACGGATGATGTCCAATTCCCACCCTGAATTTATAGACTAGCCGATGTCACATGGTTTACTTCTCCGGCCAATCAACAATCACAATGCGTGGCTGATTCACTACTTAAACACTGATACTTGTCACAGTTCACTTGCCATCATTGAGGAAGAACTTACGACCATTGACGAAGGAACTGAGGACTCTTTTCCAGAAGAACCAAAGGATTCATTATCAGAGGATTACCAAGGATCCAATTCCACTGGATAAGCGCTCTTGCTTAAGGCCTACAGGATGGCCCATAAGATTGTAACAGACGGGCGCTCGGAGAGGCCCCCACTGATCAATCAGCTGGACAGGTCAAACCCTAGCACCTATATGATTGAAATGGAGTAATGTGTTCTGTGAACCCCAAAATAAGTCTACAGATTTCTTGATTCCGCCTTTATCTTTTGGTGGATGGGGTACCAAGAAAAAACATTTGTGTGTATGGTGAACAGAAAACAAATCCTGTGTCTGCATGCCATTAATCAATCATGTTCATTAAGACAGAAATGCTGAAATTGATACACATGATGCTTAAGAACAGAATCCATGACATGCAACACTCCACTTTGGTCCTTACTTCGGCTAGACCAGTGGTCGTAGAAGCCCCATCCGATCAATCAGCTGGTCACAGTAAACCCTAGTCCATACGATTGTCCCGACCCTATTGCTTTTATGGCACCTCCAACACTTTTTATCCTCTGTGTGCTAGAATGCGGTGGCTGGTTGAGATAATAACCATGAAATGTTAATTATAATCCATCACAGCTTCTGAAATAGAAACACCATTGTAATAACAGAAATGTTGCAACGGAGATCCAATAGATTAATATGGTTATTAGGGAT
Organism: Doryteuthis pealeii; assembly: GCA_023376005.1. Classification (NCBI taxonomy): domain Eukaryota; kingdom Metazoa; phylum Mollusca; class Cephalopoda; order Myopsida; family Loliginidae; genus Doryteuthis; species Doryteuthis pealeii. The sequence continues at coordinate 53,695,702 of CM042142.1, forward strand.
TAATAAATAATCAATTTCTGTATTTCTGTATTAATAAGATTATTCATTAATGTCATACAAACTCATGATATGTCCCTTGCTTTCCGTACACGCAAATATTTATCTCCTTGTACCCAGCCACCAAAAGAGAAGAGAGGAATAATTAAGAAACCTGTCGTCTTATATTGTGGCGGTTCACAGAATACCTAATCCCAGTTCCATCTTACGGGGGTAACATCATCCTTGTGTAATGTCTATAACATCGACAAGGATTTTAAATCCACAGTCCCTCTCATTGACAATGCATCTTTGTAAACTTCATAATAATCTCCTATTTAATTGTTTTGTGTTACAAAACCAGAGGCTGATATTTATGACAGGGCGGGAGAGGTTGAACTGTCAATAACCCATTTTATTCTTATTACAGAATGCAGATATACGGCAGTCTGGCAAATTATCCGTTGACATGAAAGCAGAGTTATATCATTGAATTCCTACCTGTAAAGAAAACTACACCTATTTTCAGATTCATCGACGCTTAATGGAATGTTTACGGATACTTAATAGTGGGCGTGATATATATTTCGAGATAGATGTTTTATTGAGATCAACTTCTAGGTAAAAAAAAGAG
>CM042142.1:53698811-53741311 GCA_023376005.1 Doryteuthis pealeii
ATATATATATATATAATATAATATAATAAGATAATATATAAAGGTTTTACATATCTATTTATTAGGTGACAAAGGAACATTCACGACCATATTGGTTTCATGCGATGCAATCTTCAGGTGATGTTTCAAATGCCTTTTGAAACATCTTCACCTGATGATTGCATAGCATGAAACCAATATGGTCGTGAATGTTCCTTTGTCACCTCATAAATAGATATGTAAAACCTTTATATATTTATCTTATTATATTAAATAACAGCTCTATTTCATATTGAGCACTACCAATAATACTGCCTTTGGTAGCAATCCAGCAAAAGCTGAAACAGTAACCATCTCATATATATATATATATATATATATATATATATATATATATATATATATATTATATAGTTTGTCTGTATTGTGAACTTTAATTTCGTGGAAACATAGATTTATCAGGTATTCCTCACCGTGTATCATATAATGTTTGTGTCAGTTATTTAACTTTGTGCCTACTCTAACCACTCACAGCGGCTCTCCAACACTACGATCCTGCCGTAAACCACTAATAGCGGCTATCGAACGTACCACTTGTTTACACTGACGAGCTTAAATTACAATAATTGTAATATGACTTTATTTGAATAGATATGCGTTCTGAGGGGAATAGAAACTTTAAAATATATCATCATATGGGTAAAAATACAAAAAAAAAACTAGTACAGCCATGGGTGAAATTTGGTTGGCAAAGAGTAAACAAATGGACGTCTTTATTTGAATTTAAAATTTATAACCTTCAAGCTTTATACATTTTTATCACACCTCGTATATGTGCTTAATTGAAGTCATACCTAATTTTGAAAATTAATTAATTGATAATTAATGAATTAAGCGGGCATACCTATTCAAATGTAAGGCTAAACAAATCGAGAAAAAATCAATCTCTGTATGTACATTTCAGCCTATTAGGCCTCATCAGCAGAGCTATAGACAGGAAGACTGCTTTGTCTGTGATTCGAACCCTATATATATATTATATATATATATATTATATATATATATATATAATATATATATATTGATCAGATCTTTCTCTGCCTCTGTCTCTGTCTCTGTCTCATTCACTCTCTCTCATTACACACACACACACACCACACACACACATATATATATATATATATATATATATATATATATATATAAGTTATTTGTTACGTAAGGTATTTATACCTAACACTAGTTCATGTAAGATCTTTTGTACTTGACAATATTGGATTCCTTATTGTAGAACGACAATTCAAACAGAAAATAGGAAATGCAACGTAATTCTTATTGCTTCTGGCAAATTTCGAATATGAATTCAAGTTAAATAGATATGGGTGGTTCGATAGTTAGAAAGAATTTAACTGTATTTCAATTTCAAGTTTTATTCGAAGGGAACAAAAAAAATATTTAAACCAAAAATCGTTGATGAAATGACACGATTAAGACTTTTTCTAATCATTCACATTTTAATTACAGAGGAAATGATTACTTTTAAAACTTTATCATTATTTATATTATCCAGCTTGATGCATAAATCCAGTTAGTTCTTGTATTCTAATCTAATAAGTTTTCCTTGTTCTTTTTGAGAGGGGTACTCATTTCTTACTTTTTTTTGTTATGAGGATACTTTTCCTTATTTTTCTTTCTGAGATACGCTTATTCTTTTGTTCTTCTGGGGTAATCCTTTCTTACTTTTGCTCGTTCTTCTGGGGTACTTTCCTGCTTTTCTCGTTCTTCTGGGGTACTCTTCTTACTTTTCTTGTTCTTCTGAGGTACTAATTTTCTTACTTTTCTTATACTTCTGAGGTACCCCTTTCTTGCTTTTTTTTGTTCTTCTGAGGTACCCATTTCTTGCCTTTTCTTGTTCTTCTGAGGTACCCATTTCTTACTTTTCTTGTTCTTCTGAGGTACCTTTTTCTTGCTTTTTTTGTTCTTCTGAGGTATCCCTTTTTTACTTTTGCTTGTTTTCTTAGGGTACTCTTTTCTTATTTTTTCTTGTCCTTCTGAGGTACTCATTTCTTACTTTTTCTTTCATCTCCTTTTGCTTGGTAGTGTCACCGCCCAGTCGACTGCGACAAAAATGTTCATCGACTGCACCTCTACATTTGCAGTTCTTAGTTGTCGATGGGTGGCGACCAGGGATGCTTAAGGAAGAAATCCTGGTGATTGAGCAGTCCATGATATGCAACAATCCACTTTTACTCAGACGATCAGAGCCCCCCTCCGATCAATCGGCTGATCATGTCAAGCCATAGCACCTATATAATTGTCTCAACCCGATTGCGCTCTTTTTGTGGCATCTACACAATCCTCAATGTTGGCGATGTTAAGTATCTGACCGCCATCCTTGGCCAGTTGTAAAAGATCTTAAAGTAAATAAGTAAGTCAATAAGTCCTTTGGGTCCGACGTCCAAGAAGATCCAAGTGGCAATGAGCTAAGATTAGAATCAGGCCAGTATAAATGCAACAACAGCAGCAGTGCCAGTGATTGGATAAGAGGTTGCCTTCCCTGGTCACATGGTAGTCAACGAGTCTATATTTAGGAGTGACCATCTACCACACGCCTTTTATCTATAAAACGCCAACCTTTTTTTCCTGATACATATATCCTGTCTATATCATCTCTCAGGTGTCATTAATTTTCTTACCTTTTGGTCTATCTGTCGAAGTTCGTCTCTTATCCATTTTAAGAATGGTCCAGAGTATCTTATAATGATGACGGCGGCACAGGAATTTATTCCTTTGATGGAATTTCTTCTGCAGAGATTGGTTTCTAGAAGTTTTCTTGTTCTTCTGAGGTACTCTTTTTTTAAAATTCTTTCTATCTTTTTTTTAAAAACTTTTTCTTTCATCTCTGTTTGACGGTGTCCGCTCCCAAAATTTCAAAGTATTTGTAATTCTCCTTTTCTCCAAGTGTTATTATATTTCCCTGATTTGATAGTTGTATTCCGTCTATGGTTTCTATTCCCCTCCCTTTTTATCACTATTATGGCAAATTTCTTCGATGCCGAATTCAATTCCTATATCCTGGATGTATATTCTTATGGTTTGTACAAGGGTTTCCAGTTCTTTTGTTTTTTTGGGGGGGGGGCTAAAATCTTGATATTGTCCATGTACATAAGGTGGTTTATTTCTTGTTATTTAGTGCATTTGTTGCCCTCTGTACATTTTTTAGTATATAATTGAGTGGCAGCATTGCTATAATAAATAGTAATGATAATAGTGGGTCTCCTTGGAAAATGCCTCGTTGGATGTATACTTATGCTAGTGATTGCCCTCCTGTTGTTAAATGTACTTTTCCATAGCTTTTTTGATTTACAATTTTGTCGGATATTTGATAGATTTAAAACATTCTATAATCCAAGTTGGCGAGACCATGTCATAGGCCTTTTTGTAGTCGATCCCATTGCGAGATTTTTGCGCCTAGTTTTAACCTTTTTAAGGATATGTTGATCAATATAAAGTAGGTTATCTGTTCCTCTTTTTTTCCCCCTGTTGCCTTCCTTTTGTTCTTCTAGAAATAGTTTGCGGCAATTAAGCGAGTAATATATTTCTTCTTTAATCAGTGTAGTCAGAATTTTCCACATCATGGGTAGACACGATATCTGGCAAATATTAGTTGTAAACATATAACCAAGTTGTAATATTGTATCCCTGTTTATACAAAATAGATAAAAGAAAATTTAAAAGTACATTGTCATAAATATTAAAGTAACTAGATACATCTGAAGATCTTCTGAAAAGAAGTTTAGTGTCATGAATATATGGACTGGTTTCAACTAGAAATTATGGAGGTTTTCTTGGATTCATTTCTTTTTTTTTCCTTTCTCCGTTTATTGAATCTTTTTTCCTTTCTTTCTTTCTTTTGTTTCTCAGTATTCTTTACTTTATTTCATGTGCTGTACGTGAACTCTGATAAAACCGAGTTCATGTCTTTCAAAAACAAAAGTGACATCTCAACCGTCGACGGCAAACTCCTAAACTCTGTAGAACAATTTAGATACTTAGGCAGTAACATCTCCTCCCCAGAAAATGACGTTAGTGCACGTATAGGAAAAGCATGGGCCGCTATAAATAAACTATCGATCATATGGAAATCCAACCTCACAGACAAGCTAAAGAGACGGTTCTTCCAGGCTGTTGTCATATCAGTACTGCTGTATGGCTGCACCACCTGGACCCTAAGCGACTAGAGAATAAACTAGATGGGAGCTACACAAGAATGCTGCGGGTGATCCTGAACAAGACATGGAAACAACACCCTACGAGAAAACAGCTGTACGGCCACCTGCCACATTACACAAACCATCAGAGTAAGACGGACAAGACACGCGGGACACTGCTGGAGAAGCAAGGGCGAACTCAAAAGCGACGTCTCCTGTGGAAGCCAGCACATGGACAAGCCAGTGTGGGCCGACCAGCAAAAACGTACATTGATCAGCTCTGTGCGGATGCAGGATGTTGCATAGAGGACCTCCCGAAAATGATGAGCGATAGGGACGGATGGAGAGAGATTGTCATGGATATCCGCGCCGAAAGCGCGACATGATGATGATGATTCTATATCTATTTCTTTGTATTCTTCTTTTGTCTTTTTCTCTATCTAATGAATCTTTCTTATTTTTTGTTTCCTTTTTTATTCTTTTTTTGTATTCTTTTCTTTATTTAATGTATTATTCTTTCGTTCTTTGATTGTTTTTATTCATGATGGCTAGGAATGTTTCCTTCTTGTGGGTCTTTCTGGATTAGGGTAGTTATAACATTTGTCATCCATTCGGGCAGGTTTTCTATTTTGTAAGCCTCGATTCAGTTGTTGGGCCAATCTCTCATGAGTGAAAGTAATGTTTTTTTTTAAACCAGAGTCCTTCGTGCCTTAAAGTTTTCCAGTTTGATACCTTTTTGAGTTTGCTCTTAGTGAAATTATTATATTGTAAGTGCAGATAATTTTATTTGGACACTACGTCTTAAAGTTTTCCAGTTTGATACTTATTGAGTTTGCTCTTAGTGAAATTATTATATTGTAAGTGCAGATAATTTATTTTGGACACTACGTCTTAAAGTTTTCCAGTTTGATACTTTTTGAGTTTGCTCTTAGTGAAATTATTATATGTAAGTGCAGATAATTTTATTTTGGACACTACGTCTTAAAGTTTTCCAGTTTGATACCTTTTTGAGTTTGCTCTTAGTGAAATTATTATATTGTAAGTGCAGATAATTTTATTTTGGACACTACGCCATTGTCCTTAGTGGACGGAAAGGATCCAATAATAAAAGTGAAATTTATACATTATTATTATTATTATTTTGAGTTTTTCACACCAGCGTTAGCTGATGGTATTTCACAGGATTCTGAGTGACAACAAGTCTCCACACGTCTCCAGGTCTCTCCTGAGTATTCTAGCGGATTGCAACAATGCAGTATTCTGGATGGTCTCAATTCTTCCTCTGATTTCCAGATCCTCCAGTCTTTTCCCCAAGCTTTTTGGGACCGTTTCAAGTGCACCACCTACAATTGGTATCACTTTGACCTTCATATTCCATAGGTTTTTCAGTTCTCTGGCAAAGTCCAGGTATTTGTCCATCTTTTCGTTTTCCTTCATTTTCATCCTGTGGTCTGCTGGAACAGCAAAATCCACCAGTTGACAAGTTCTCTCTTTTTTTTTGTTAATCAGCACTAGGTCTTCATGCTGGGATAAGGTGATCCGTCTTTATTTTGAAGTCCCAGAATTATTATTATTATTATTATTATTATTATTATTATTATTATTATTATTATTCAAAATCATATTCCCAAAATAATACATGAAAGACGAGATTTTTCGCTTTTAAAAGCACTGATGAAATACAAATAAATGGAAAATGAAGAATTATTATTACAGTCATCGCAACTACCTTTCTCAAAAATACATTTTTAAGTCTTCTTTCAATCTACATTCATTTTTCCGTGATTTATACACCTCTATATTTTTTCGTTTACTTTTGATGATTGGGATTTCGAATTATTATTTCAATTTTTTTTCCCTTCTTGTGTCAACCGCACTTTTAACTGTTGAGATTATGTGCGTGTGTATGTGTGTGTGCGCACGCATGCAAGTGTGTGTTCCTCTAGTTCGCATAGCGACGAGGCATCCAAGCGAGCTCGAAAACGAGGCTGCTAACACCGCGGCCATCTTGTTTATTGCAAGAGAGTCTCTTGGTTTTGTTTTTTTTTTATCTGATTTTATTTGTTTATTTTATTTATGTATTTTTGTTGTATTTATTTTTTTTTTATTTTTTAGTACGGAAAGTTTCATGCACTGCTGACATTCTGCCGGTTTCTGTATTACAAGAAGACACGTGTTTACATATGGGCGCGCATACACGATTCCTCTTAAAATAACTCTTTGGGATTGCATTTTTGTATCCGATTATTCGAACATTTCAGCGAACAAAAAAAAAAAAAGAAAGAAAAACAAACAAACAAACAACAGAATTATGACATTTTACACGAAGGTTTTAAAAAAAATTACAGTGTAGGGCAACGATAAACGGGGGGAAAAATGTATATTGTAAGGTCATTTGCAGGAGCCAACTGAGATGAGAGAATAAAGAGAAGGATGACTTCCTGTTCGTGTGTGTAGATGTCTATGTTTTTGGGGGTTTTTTTTTGTTTTTTTTTTTGAAATTGCAGAAAAATATTGTTTTTGTTTTGTTTTGTTTTTGTTTTTCTTCTGCATAAATAAATGCAAAATATTCATTCACAGATTTCACGTTTTTTGTTGTTGTTTTGTTTTTTTTGTTTTTGTTTTTGTTTTCTTTTTTTTGCAGCTATCTGTTATGTTGCAAGAGAGAGAAAAACCTTTCGCTTAACAACTTTGTCTCTTCACCAGCCCATTTCTTTCCTTCTTTCGACCTCTCTTTCTTATATACACATCCCTCTCTCTCTATTCTCTCTCTCCCTCTCTCCTTTCTCTCTCTCTCTCTCTCTCTCTGTCTGTCTGTCTGTCTGTCTCTGTTTCTGTCTCTCTCTCTCCTGTCTGTCTGTATTCTCTCTCTTCTCTCTCTCTCTCTCTCTCTCTCTCTCTCTCTCTCTCTCTCTCTCACTCTTTCTAACACTCGTCAATTGCACTTTTAACAATTATAGACTTCACCAGCTACGTTCTTTTCCCTTTTTTCAACCTCTCTTTCTTATATTTCTCACTTCTACCTCTTCTTCTACACCCCTCTTCTCTGTCTCTGTCTCTGTCTTTCTCTCTCTCTGTGTCAATCTCACCGAAATTAAGGAAACACGTGACTTGACATTTGAACTATCAAGCATGTAAAACGTTGGTGAATTACAACAGATTTGAGAAAAATTTTAAAAAATGTATATACATCTATTTCTGCAGAATTAGAGATGATGATCTTCTGTGGGGACAGGAGAAAGAAGGAAGGATTCTAAAGGAAGTGCAACTGAAGTCAGAAATAACACCCAGCCATTTCTAGATGCGCACAATAAAGCTAAAATCTTAATGAAGATATTTAACTCTTTGCCAACCAAATCTCTCCCCAGGGCTAGACCGAATTTTCTGGGTATTCTTTTTTAAAACCATATGGTAGGATATTTCAAAGTTCACCATCCATTCAACTCTGAACTCCTTCTATTTAAATAAAGTCCTATTATCATTGTAATCCGAGTCCTTCAGCTCAATTATAACTAACTAACCATCAGTTTTTGTACTTTACTTGTGAGAGCTACTCTGAGCGGCTTAAAGTAGGCAAAGAGTTAAAGGCAGATCATTGGAAGATTATGTTTGTAATACACCTAGAATCCGAATCTTGATAATGAATAATTGATTGATTGATTTTTAACGGCATGTCAAACGTCTAGGGTTATTTTATGCCGAGAGTTAAAGGAATCGCTATTATTGTACATTCACATTTACTTTTTTTTATATAGTTCTTCCTTTTTTTCTTTTTCTTTTTCTTTTTCTGTTTTTTGACACGCTAGTGAAAAAGCGCTAGCGAAGAAGGGATACTGACAATAGGCCACTCCGCGAACTTTATTTTACTTAACAGAGCGACACAGTCTGCATATTTTAAGCCCCGCCGACAGTGTGATGAGTAAGCAGAGCTTATATAGCGAGGGAGTCAATCCACTTTTCGCTAGTGTTAGACCAGGGAGATTGTTTTTGCTGAGGTGGAGCACCACACCTACCCTCAGCTCCCAGATGCTTTACCGCACGGATCAGATTAACCAATCTGTGCTACTCATGCGCTGTGTTGGCGGGGACCGATATTGAACCAGCAATACCTGCGATTCCTTGCCGGTTTCTCTACCGACTGAACTAAACCGGCTTTCGAGATAAAAGTTGGAAAAGTCAGTGATGAGAACCAAAGTAGATATGTAAAAAAAAAAGTAAGTAAATTTGCTGGAGTGGCCTAGTCTCGGACAGCGACGGAGTCTATCCTCTTTTCGCTAGCGCTGGACCAGGGAGATTGTGTTTTGGCGAGGTGGAGCGCCATACCTACCGTCAGCTCCCAGATGCTTTACCGCACGGATCAGATTACCCAGGAGATGAGAACCGAAGTAGAAATATCGAAGATTTTTGTAATCTGATAGTTAAGAGAAAAAGGTCATTAGTGAAGAAGCAAAGGGTTAAAAAAAAAGATGAAGATGAAGATGAAGCTGATCTAAAGTGTTGAAAGATGCGACAAGAAAGAAAGACGGAAGAATGAAAAAAAAAAGTACGAAAGAAAAAAAAAAAAAAAAAAGAATTGAGATTAGAATGCGTAAGGTTGTGTTGATGGATTCTTGTGATGTGCTGTTCCCCAATTCCCGTGATGGTTGTCCCTTCCTTCAAGTGGTGTCCATTGCAGAAAAGAAAAAAAGAAAAAAAAATGAAAGAAAAAATGAAAGAAAATAAGGAGGCCATGCAAACGATTCGCGTACATACTGGTTTCACCGCCGTCTCTCCATCCTAGATATTTAGTTTCATTTGAAAGAACTGATCATTGTATCTATTTGCTTCTGGAAATTGTACACACATACTCACACGCATACATTCATACATACACATACACACATACATACATACATACATATACACGTACATACATACATATACATTCATAGATACACTTACATACATACACATACATGCATATATACACATGCACATATAAACATATACACAAACACATGCATACACATACATACATATGTCCGATAGAGATAGCCAACTGATCATTGTATTCACTTGCTTCTGGAAATTACGCAAACACACATATATTCATATATGCACATACATCCATACACATACACACATACATACATGCATTCATATACACATACATACATACATACTTGCACATACATACATACACACATACACCCATGCACATACACATAAGTACATACATATGTCCGATAAAGACAGCCAACTGATCATTGTATCCATGTGCTTCTGGAAATTACACACACACACATATACATATACATACATACATACATTCATACATACACATACATACACTAATATACATTTATACATACACATACATACTATTATACATTCATACACATACATCATACATGCATACATATATTCATACACACATACACACAAATTACATATACATACATACGTACACATACACACACACATGCATATACACATACGTACATACATATGTCCGATACAGACACCCAACTGATCATTATATCCATTCTGGAATTTTCAAAAAACCCACATACATTCATACATACACATACGCATATATACTTACACATATATACATTCGTACATAACACACATATGTATATGCATATACATGCACATACGCATAAGTGCATACTTGTACATACTTATGTCCGATAGAGACAGCCAACTGATCATTGTATCCATTTGCTTCTGGAAATTGCACACACATACATACATTCATACATACACATATATACATACACATATATACACATATATACATTCATACATACACATACATACACTTTCATACATACACATACATATATACATATACATACATATGTGTATTTGGGTAGCATTTTTTCATTTATACATGTAGAATTAAACAAAAGACACATCTCCTGTTTAACAATTTTATTTTTGATCTTTTCGAGTTTTCTGGCCAACTTTTTAATGTTTGGGTGGAATTGGTGGATACGTCCACCAAAGTTCAAGTCCCGAGTACTTTCGGCACTTCGAAGTGCCATCATCAGAGGTGATGTGTTCCAGTTTTTTAAAAAATTATATTAATGTAGAGGCTGGAAGGAGAAGAATTGGTGAGAAAGGTGTTATAGGCATTTTAAAATGTGTGTACTGCATTGGAAATTAATTTTGTTTAAGGATGATTTGTATTGTTTTATGTATAAAGCTTATACATACATATACATACATATACATATACATACATACATATGTCCGATAGGGATTTGATGCATAACAATTAAATATCTAATGAGAATCATCCGTGGTGTAACGGTTTGTGCGTTAAGCAAGGAAACCATTATTAATCACTGTTATTCTAACTGAGTGCCCGAAACCTCTGCCATTATACTAAACTAAACTAAACGATATGTCCACCATTGCTACAATTCTGTTAAGTTGCGAGTTGTTCTCAAATCCAATACGCTCTTCCCCATATTAAAAGTAGTATGACCCCTCACCAAAAAAGTTATCTCATTTATAAATTTAGATGTAAATGAGATGTTTGCTACAATGGGCGCACTACCCAAAGATTGGAGGTTAGAATAAACTAGCATATTCCATCTGTTATCCGCAACAATAACTTGGACCGTTCCGCTCCACTGAGCAATCCAAATTCACCTTCCACCATTGGGCGACACCTTTTGGATAATCCTGATTGTGCTGCAGTAGATAAGCCCTCAATGTTCACTATCTTGGCATCCCAACCAGCGGTTACAGCTAACTGTACTCGAGGCCCTCCTTATCAACAAATTCCCATCAACATAAAGAAATTATATATATATATATATATATATATATATATATATAAAAGATAAATCTAATGAGTCAGACGAACCTACTATTAGATTCGCTTAATGCTCTTCAGGGCTAAGATCTGACAGATCTCATTAGATTTATCTTTATTATTTGCTCTATTTAGGTATTGAGCACTTTTTACTTATTAGCTTATTCTCCTAGCGGTTATATGAATATATATATATCTTATATACATATATATAGATATAAATTGTTTTTTTCTTTTGGTCAAATAGTGTACCAATAGATTACTTTTTGTTGGTACGACTATCTTGGTCTTTTGTTTTTTCCAAAATTTTTTTTTCTCCCCGGTTGATGTTTGGTAGTATATTTTTACAATCAAACTATTTGCTGGGTTTTTTCTCACCACGAGGATTTACCAACACGCTTGGTATATATATATATATATATATATATATATATATATATATATATAGAATAACAAATTATTATTATTAAATAGGAATAGTTACTTGAAATCATAATTGTGAATGAATTAAACTAAGTTTAGTAGATCACATGTACCAAATTTGGTATGCACATATATTGGATTTCAAAAAGATTCCAGGATTTAAAAAATGGTTCTCACGATTAAATAATTGATTTTAACGGCATGCCAACCCGTTTGAGTTTATCTTAGTCATATGATTTTCAAACCAAGTGCTTGGTTTGAAAATTGTATAAGTGAGAAACTATCCACGCTACCCTTACTTAGATATACATGTTCTATCAATGATATCGAAAACTCTTTACTTATGAATATTGTATACTACACACACACACACACACACACACACACACATATATATATATATATATATATAATATGTATGGAGGCGCGTGGGCTAGTGGTTAGAGTCATGGGAAATTCCTAGACGAAGCTGTTGGCATTTCCCATAGTGCTAATACCCTTGGGAAAGGTATGAATCCATATATACTTCCTCCAGCTGTGAGTTAAATAGTAGGGCAGACTGGGCCCTTCATCCTTGGGTAGGTAACCAGTCTAGGAGAGGGATAACTCTGAATTCAAAATTCCTGAGATCGGTCGTTGATTGGGTTTGTAGCAACTCTTGATGCACCAATTCTTTCCTATCGACTGTGCCAAAAAGTGTGGATGGTCCAACACAAACCTTTACCACTATAAACAAATCACTGTGTGGGTGTTCATTGTGCATATGAACCCTCATGCGTCGAAAATCGACGCGAGAGTCCATAAAAATATATATATATATATATATATATATATATATAAGGATAATTGGAATCGTCCCGGGAGAATTACTTGCAGTATGCCTGTACAATAAAAAAAATATAGTTCTACGTACACTATGCAACAAATGAAGAAAAAAAAAAGATTACTTGTTAATGTTCAGTGGTATCTCTTTCCAGTGGTGTTACTGGTTTGCTTGTCAATAATGAACCTACTTACCTCCGAGAATCTAACTGGTTGCCCACAATTCCGACCATGTAAGCCAGAAACTAAATCTCCAACGACCTTAAAGGTCGTATTTGATCTTATCCGCCCTACCATTTGTGAGGTCAAAATCGTTTTTGTACTTCGTATCAAACTCAATATCTCATTCCTTTTGTTAGATATTACTACATTTGGCTTGAAATTATACGCTGTGCTTTTTTGTTTGACCTCTCTCTCTCCTGTTGACCTCAAATGATCTGCTATATACCCACACCCCCAAATCTTCACGTCAAAAATAGATTCATTGACCTCTTTGTCATCTGAACTTGAACTTGAACCACAAGCATAATCGGGCCGGTTTAGCTCCGTCGGTCGAGCACCTACCCAGGAAATATTAGGATCCTGGTTCGATACCCCTCCCCACCAACTCAGCGTATGAATAGTACAAATTGGATAATCAGATCTGAGCGGTAAAGTGGGGACTTACGGTAAGGGTAGCGCTCCACCTCAGAAAAAAACAATCTCCTTGGTCTAGCAGAGTCAACGGCGCATGATGATAGCCAGTTTCTTGCCTATGCAGTCATCGGATCAAGTGTCTACGATATCTTAACTTAGCGTTTCCTGGGCACTTACAATAGTGGACACTTTATTTATATTTACTAGCAAATATATGCACCCTCGGGTGCAAGTATTTAAGTTTTAATGTAATAAAATATCATATTAGATTAGAAAGGCTAATGAAACTCAATAAAAATGCAGATAAAAAAGATTTAAAACAGAGGGAGTATAATCGAAAAATAGAACAACTGAAACTTACTCTTCCATCACTCTCGTCTTTCATTGTTATTTTTTCTAATTTAAGTATTTAGCTAAGAGGAAGTAAAGAATAAAATGACATGTTTTCTTGTTAATGGATTTCATTTAAGACTCATTGAAGAGATTTTTGCTTATATTCATTAAAATAAAACCAAACAGTTAGAAATCAATAATACTAAGCACATATTTATTAAAATCGATTTTTAATATCAATATGCAAATTAGCCTTCCGTTTCACTGTAAACCGCTATTTTGTTGTATATATATATAAATATAATTGCATGTTGTTTAGTATGTAGATATGGTTAAAGTATAAATAATGTAAAACAATTTTATTAATAATTGAGGTTTAAATAAAAATAAGATCATTGAGAATGTGATGTCAATAACTAAGGGAATTGTTACTTGAGTAGTGATATAGTTTCGGTTACAGACAGAAAAACACACAATCTCCATTATAATAAGATTTATATCAAACTAAATTATCAATAAAAAATACATATATATGTAGAGAGAGAGAGAGAGAGACAGAGATAGAGACAGATAGACTGGCAGACAGACAGAGGAAGAGACACACATACACAGATGAGCAAGTTTAAATTACAGGGGAGAGTGTGGATCACAGAATCATTAGATCAAGCATTTTTATACACTTTTATTGTTTGTATTTTATCTTCTCACAATGCCTGAAGAGGATATCGGAAGATCTGAAACACGTGTCGCAAATGCAAAATAATAAAACAAAATTTAAAAAAAAAACATAATCCATTTTGTGGATCTTCTTTTTTTATAAAATATTTAATTTTCTCCCGCTGGACCCATAACAATACTTTATATATATATATATATACTCAAAAAATTCAGAAAAGCATTGATAGCTCTCTCTCTCTCTCTCTCTCTCTCTCCTCTCTCTCTCTCTCTCTATCTATCTATCTATCTATCTATCTATCTATCTATCGCTATCTATCAAAAGGAGTGATATCAATATATACGATTTGATATTATAATTAATATTAAAATTACACAACTATTATAAACTTAAAGTTTATTTAACTTTTGCATGTATTGGAAATGGATTTTTATTTTGCAGTGATCGCATAGTCACTTTGCAAACTAATGAAATGCATTGCTGAATTGTTTTTTCTTTTTTTCTTTTTTCCTGTAGATTACGGATGATCACTACTGTAATGATAAAAAATAGACTAAGTTAATGAGACTGAGAATACACCGACTGTATCCCCTGCATATTGTTAAGACCCATCCCCCCTAAAAAAGAGGGGGCCATCTGGTGATGAGGCTTTTGTTACAGAGATTAGATGAGTGTGGAGTACCCCTTCATTGCCATTATTCATAGGTCAACTCGGACAAGAAATAGTAGTACCTATTCGGGTTCTATTTATAGGTAAAAAAAATCTATTTAAAATGATTAGTATCAGACTATCAGGACTTATAGATATACTACAGTATGATAATCTAATTATTACAACGTTTGATATGTGTACTTAAGAGCTATTGCTAAATAGTTCAATATGTAAACAGTATAATGATCTTGATTTAACTCCTTCTCACTCTTCTTTTTTTTTCCTTCCTTCTTTTCGTCTTTTCATTATGTTTGATTGAAACAGATTAGCATTATCGCTTGCGCACGCTCACTCCTCCCTATAACTTTTCTCTACTATCTTTCTTTCTTTCTAATAAAAACGGAATAATCCATTATATAGCTGAGGTGACGACACTCATAAGAAATAGGAATTTGGGGGATAAGTAAATCAGATAATCAGGATTTACATTTTTGCATTTCCCTTGGACGATTTGGATGGTTTCATTTTTGACCAGAATGTGTTGCAAGATGATAACGGTCGGAAGATTAAGGAACAAGATCATTAATATATAGGTAGGAATACTTGAAAACATAACTGTGTTCGAATAGTTTATATTAGGGATGTTTGATAACAGTGTAAATAAATGATAACACTAATCTGATCCATCGAACATAATCAAGAAATAAAAAGAAGGAAAGAAAAAAAGAGTGAGAGAGAGTTAACTCAACAATAATATATTTTTCACATATCGAAATAAATTTACTAGCTCTTAAGTAAACATATCAAACGTTGTAATAATTAAATCATTATACTTTGGTATATCCAAATGTCCTGCAATTTATCATTATCATTATTATCATAATTATTAGTGTAGACAAGTGACACGTGCAAGAGCTGCTGCCAGCGGTTTACAGTAGGATTGAAGTAGTAGAGAGCCGCTGTAAAGCGGTATACAGTTAGCAAAGAGTTAAGCATATTTTGATGAAATTAATACGTTTTGATATTTAACTTAAACGGGTTTAATTACGTGTTTTGTTTTGTTGTTTTTTTATTTTATTTTTTGCGGGGGTGGGGTGGTGTCTTCTTGGGAAGGAAATTCTTCCACACATCTAATGGAGGAATCAATGTTTTGTTGTTTTTTCTTTCCCCTCGCTGGAAAACAACCAGCCTATTTAAGCAAACCGCGTTGCTTTCAAACACATTGCACGCAGAAGCAAAACGTCATATCAAGTTACTGCAGTGAACACCAAAAAAATAAATAAAAAATAAAAAATCACACGCTTTTTTTTTTTTTTTTTTTTTTTTTTTACTAAGATTGTTCAGTAAGGTCATCGATCAAGCATCGGCAAATCGATACTGATCATCCCTAGAAATAGTTTCAGCAGCAGTAGGGGGAAGGCAAACAAAACAAAAAAAACAACAAAAAAAAAAACAACAAAAAAGGAGATAGCTAGAGAAGGGCGGGCGTAACTATTACTGGTTCTATGACTACTTTCCAAACAGTTATAAAGACAGATTTGGAGATTATCTTATAATCCAATGATTTGTAAAAACAACATTCTCCCAGATGATCTGGGCGTAAATGTAGTATTATGGAGATTTGGCCGGAATTAAAATACTGATCAACGCTGATCCCTTCAAAACCTTATAATAATCAGAGCTCTCATTTTCTCTCTCTCTTTCAAAAAGAAATAGACTAAAAAACAGAGCTCTTATTATCATATTCTTTCTTTATTTCTATTTTTTCCTTCTCTCCCTCTCTCTCCCTTCCCCCCTCTCTCTCTCTCTCTCCTCTCTTTCTCTCTCCTCTTACCACTGCCTGTTCGTGTCCCAATCTCTTTTTCAGCGAGCAAGCGAGTGGGGTGGATATCTGATCCTCTAGCGGCACAGAAAGCCTATGTGCCCCTTGGGGGACAAACAAGGATATATCTTAATCCGATTCAAACCTCTCGTTCTTTGGTCCAATTCGCAACCTACATTTTGCTTGATCTGTGCCCTCGCTAACAGAGCAATTGTTTCACGATTTCTGCATCGACCGGCTTCATTGCTTTCTTTTATGGTCTACAGATGTCGAAAAAGAAAAAACGAAATCAAATGAATATATATATATATATATATATATATATATCATTTCGTACCAAGTATAAAGCTGTATTTACCAAGATAGCAATGAAGAATGAATGGAACGTTATTTTTTTCAGAATACAAGTTGTGTCAAAAAGTACAAAGATTCTGGATACTTTTTTGCCACATCTTATATATATATATATATATATATATATATATATATATATATATATATATATATAATAAAGTATCGAGATTATTTTGTACTTTTTGAAAACACCTTGTATTCTGAAAAAAAATAACATTCCATTCATTCTTCGTTGCTATCTTGGTAAATACAGCTTTATACTTGGTTTTTTTTTTGTAAAACCTTGTATTCTGAAAAAAAAATGAATGGAATTTTTTTTTCAGAATACAAGGTGTGTTAAAAAGTCCAAAAATCTCGATATATTTTTTATATTTATATATATATATATATATAATATATATATATATATATATATTGATATATGTATATATATATATATATATATATATATATATATATATATGAACTGGGTTTATCGAAGCATGGAAGAAAAATACATATTCTAAATTAGACGTTTTAAAACATGTCGTATGGAACGCTATCCCCAACCGTTACTTTTAAGGAACACGAATATTAATATAGAGATTATTATTATACCTCATTAAAATGATTTAATAAAACCGCCTTTTGATCACAATATCTATAATATAATATAATAAAACTATTACCCACCTTTTCAACAAGGCTGATTTAAAACTTTATACAAAAACTATAACGAATGTGCAGCATGAGTGAAGACCTGTTATGAGTTATAGTAATGATAAAGGAATAAAACTTGACCTTATCAGCTCATATATAGAACCCTAATAGATACTATCACCCGGTCAGAGTGGACCTGGGAGTAATAGTGATGAAGGGGTACACCACAGAGCTCCAAAATTGGAACTTCACCATCAGATAGAGTTAACCTCATACCCAGAACACCAACACCCTTAGCCGCCGTCTTCTAGCACATATATAATTAAGAAAAATGAGGCTTTGACATGAGTGCAATAGGGTCGGGGCACTCATATAGGTGCTAGGGCTTGACGTGACGTGACCGTCTAGCTTAAATAAGGCCAAAGTGGAGTGTTAAATATCATAGACTGCTCAGCCACCAGAGTTTCATCCTTAAATAGCTTGGGTCACCACCCACGGCCAACAGGTGGTTCCATTGGGAGTGGGGATTTTCTAAAGACCCAATCGACAGGGCTGAAAATTTAGCTTTAATAAGCGCGCGATAGCAACTTTCAAACGAGGAAAACTAACAGCTTTATCACTTTTGAATGAAGACATTAAAATCAAAAGGTAGACCGAGAAGGGACGTATAAATGTATAAGCTAAAATTTGAATAAAAGAATACAATAATACATGAATAGGAACATCAGAAAATAGTTTTTATACAAGAACTAGAAGTGGCTACCCGGTGTCGCCTGGTTAGAGATATGTGGAAGAGATAGTCTCGCAGATCCATTTTTGTTGAATTGCAAGTTGGATCCAGCACTAAAATCCCTATGTAAAAAAAACCAAAACTTTACGTTGCGCCATACACTCTGAAAAGAAAAATTAATGTCTCCTATTTAAATTATCAAATGCAAAAAAAAAAAACACCCATGCTGTTATCATTTTGTTTTTATTTTTTTAATTATCTTCACGAATATAAATCAAATCTTCATTGCTTTTGCTCAAAAACCAAGCCCTCGTGATATTTAATGCGTATATATATTTACTTAATGTCGTTAACTGTTTTATTTTCGAAGTATATTTACTTAATGTCGTTAACTGTTTTATTTTCGAAGTTTCCTCCGGACATATATATATATATATATATACACAACTGCTCTTTATATATGTATAGATAAGTGATCATAAAAAATGACATTAAACAAAGAAAATCAAACCCTGATATGTTCAAAGTCAATTTTCTCTAAAGCATTACAGACTAAGGAGCGTATAACGAAAACATGTAGAGGCGATTATCGTCGTAGGAAATGGTGTCTTGAGTATGACATTAAACTGCATCTAATGGTGAAATTCAAATTCTGGAATTCTGGGAAATGTTGAGCACCTCTTCATCGCCATTAATTCCAGGTCCACTCTGACCCGGAGCGGTAGTACCTGTTAGGGTCCCATCTATAGGTTAAATAAAAATGAGTATTAAGAAATATGTTAAAAAATGGCGTTTGAAAAGAAAATTGAAAAACAAGAATGTATAAAACAAAGAATCTTCGCCTTAAATATCCCAACAAGGGTTGACATGCCGTAAAAAACAACTGAGACGGGTTAAAATCCCAGCCGAGACTGTTTGCATTTCACATAGGGCTAGTTCCTTTGTGAAAGGTAATCAAACTATTCTCCTAACAACTACGGTGAATAGTAGGGCGGACTGGGCTCTTTAACCTTGATTAGGCAATCAAACAAGGAGAAGAAAAACTCTAACATGTACTACCACCGAAGTGAAAATGGCTATGAAGGGGTACTCCACACTCACAAGAGCTCTAAAATTTGAAATTTACCGTTAGATGACGTTTAACGTCATACCCAGGACAAACGGATGGGTTGGCAAATGTATGTAACGAATCATGGTAGGAGATAATATTTGGGGGCTGATACGTGAAATGATTTTATTTCATAGTCAGAAATCTGGAAAAACTATGCTCTTTTAAGTTTCAGTTTCGTATATCTTTAGTGTAAATATATGTACATTTTTTAAAAATTCATGTTTAATAAATTAAATCTAAATTGGACAATTTAAAAAAATAACTCTATGTTACATATTTACGTTTCTTTAAATAAAAAGAAAATTATCGTCACATAGTGATTATTGTTGGCGAAAGGCGAATCCACAACAATAACGATTTTTTTTCAAATGTCAAAATTCGTTCTTCAAATGTCATTTTTCTAAAACAATGTCGATTCTACAATCTTTTCTATCAGTTAAAGATTCAAACCGAACGATTATAAACGATAATCATTACCATAAAAGTTAAATCCACAATAGTAGAAATTTTCCAATTAATAAAGTTAATATAAAAATAAAATCACACACACACACACACACGCGCGCGCGCACGCGCTTGCACACACACACGAGCACAGCAAAAACATATATAGCATACATCTACACCCATATATCAACAACCAATCACAGATAATGACAACAACAGCATCAATTATAATACAGCTGGGATCTCAAGAATCCTAAGACCCAAACCCCTCACACACACAAATAGATAAACAACAAACAGATGGAACCAACCCCCACCTCAGGGATGGGTCAAGACAGTGCCCCAACCACCACCAAGGAAGCAACATAAAGTGTTAGAATCTTTTTGGCCATCGTGGAGCCCTCAAGCAAGAGCGCTTGTCCAGTGGAATTGGATCTTCGGTAAAGAGTCTTTCGATAATGAATCCTTTGGTTCCTCTGGTTAAGAGTCCTCAGTTCCTGGTAAAGAGTCCTTCGATAATGAATCCTTCGCTTCCTCTGGTAAAGATTCTCTGTTCCTTCGTCAATGGTCGCAAGAAAGAAAGAATCAGTGCTAAAGTAATGTATCAGCCACGTCAGTGATTGGCTAAGGCATAGACCACATGGTCTAATCTATATATCCTGGTGGGGAATTAGAGCACACCTTATATAATCAAAATAATTCCAACATAAAGCACACAAACATACAGAGGAATGACCAACACACACGCACATACACAAACACAAAGAATTTAGAAGAATAAGACATTATTAAACAAGCATACACATAACCACAAACTGCAACAGAATGGGTAGATTCTAGGAGCAGTCAACATCTCCCTTTAACGGCTCTGTGCTTTCAGAAATCTACTGATAAAGGGATCTTTCACCCCGAAATATTTAGAAAATAAATCAAAGGTAAATGAACAACATCATAATTACCGAGTGTCCCTTGTGAGATTTATCGATTTTAACATTTTTGTTTTTGTTCTAATTTGTTCATTCCGACTAAGCAATTTTCGCTACTGATCCTGAATTACAGTCGCAAATCTCAAACTACATACCCTGGGTATGATACTAAACTGTATCTAAAATGAAGAATCAGTTCTGGAGATCTAGCTAGTGCGGGGTACCTGTTAATTGCCATTACTTTCAGGTTCACTATTGTTAAACTTTGTAAGCCGTGTTTCTTACTAAGTGCATCTTGATCTTGTGCCAGACCAAACTAAACTTAGTAAAATAATTTAATCTGTTCATATTTATCTATAATCTATCTATCTATCTATCTATCTATCTAGGCAATCCATGTCAAATCATCCAGAAAAAACGTAAAATTGTCAAAAATGCAATCGGAAAAGTCTGAAAGTTAAGTTATTGATGATTTTTATTTTTTCATAGCAAGATCAATATCCCGATGTGGCACTGCATCTAGGACTATTTCTTTTCTATTATTATTTCGCATATATAGAACATTATTTGTACCAAAATGATAATTTGGTGTTTGCTCAGAACCGAAGCTACATCAGTTAAAATTTTGAAAATCAGAAATCATTAATACTTTAAATCTGGTTTACTTTCAGACTTTTTTGATAGCATTCTTGGATTCCTTGGGCAAAAATCTTTTATAAACCAATTATCAGGAGAAGCGAAGCTCTAGAACTCATTTTACAGACAAAAATAGATTACAAAAAGTCGCCATTTTTCGCGACCGACTACCCTAATTTTTGGAATTGGAAGCTCAAATTTTGGGGATTGTCTAAGATAGTCAACACGTGGACAACATTTCAGAAAAATTAAAATGAGAATTTTTAAAAAATTTTACAAAATATTGTAGCTTCTGTTCTGAGCAAATCCAAACTATCTTTTTGGTACAAATAATGTTTAATAGATACGAAATGATAATAGAAAAAATGTCATAGATACAGTGCCACATCGGGATATTGATTTTGATCTCTGACTGATAAATTATTTATTCATTTATTGATCTACTTGAAAAAAAGAAGACGGAATTAGGGTTAGGGTTTAGGGTTAGGGTTTAGGGTTAGAATTAGGGTTAGGTTTTAGGTTAGTTTAATGGGAAAATAATGGGTAGATTAATTAACAGATAAAATTAATTCAGAGAGGTTCCCGTTTTTTTAGCTTGGAGTTATAGGAAATAACCTTTTTTGGTGGTGATCCATGAAAAAAAAAAAAAAAACCCAAATTACTATACATTTAATTAACCATTGAAATGAATTGTTGAATCGAACGGTAGACACATTAGTCTCAGTTGTTTGTGATAGTATTGCAATGTATAATTTCAAATAAACTTGGTTTAAAAAAAAATATTTTTCAGCATTAAATGTATAGTAATTTTTTTTTGTTGTAGTTGTTTTTTTAGGAATTAGGTAATTAAAAACAACCTTTATCCCCAAACCCCTAAACCGTAACCCAATTGGCAAAAAAGTTTATTCATACACTGTAGTTAAACTATCATGGATCATCACCAAATAAGTTCCCGTTTTAATTTTGACGACGATTTACAAGTTTACCAATAATTTTCCTGCTTTAATTCCCAAAATGAAACAATTGCAAACTATTCGTTAAAATATTTATGGGTGCTCTTAGCAGTTAAAACCATAGAACAATCCTAAATTTACAAGGTGCTGTCTTAAGATCAAATTTGGTTCTTTTTGTGTAATGTTCCTTTTTCTAACTCTCAAGATGAATTGATAAGAAAAAAATGTCTTTTTGTTCAAATACTTATGAACAATACTGTATAAATAACATTTACATATATTTCCGTACTCTAATAAATAATAAGTTCTAGCTAAACGTATTACTGTCGAATATTCGGGGACATATCGTCTTTAAATCTGGATTATGGGTTCTTTGTCACAGACAAAAAAAAGCAAGACAATGTAATTCCTTCCTGTTATTAATGTTTATATGGTTCTATTAGAGATAAACGTAAAGATATATGGAGCTAATAGTTCTTATGTTTTAAGCGAGGAATAAAATCCATTTTGTGATTTATAAAAGCCGAATAGAGTTTTATCTATTTACAGGGCTTTTTTCTTCTTTTTTTTCTTTCCTTTTCTTCTTTTTTTTTTGTATGCAATGTGACGACTCTCCATTTGTCACTAATTACAGACAACATCCACAGCTTTGCATTCTATCTCCTCTGTCGCTAGTCTGATCATTTCTGTTGAATCATTGAATGCTTTGCGCGAACAAAACTAAAATTCACTAATGAAATGAAAAGATAAGCAAATGCCATCGCTCGCGGACTTCTATCATCTGATAACTGCCTTGCTATATGCAGATACTTTTTTTACATAAAAAAACGGGTTTTGTTATCGTAACAATAGTTCCTTTCAGGATATTGAAGAATTCACGTTGTTATTCACAAATATGAGACAGAACCCCGTAGATATATGAGTTCTATATGGAGGCACGTGGTGTAATGGTTACCATCGTAGGAAATGGTCATGGCAGGACGGGTTCAAACCCTGGATAAGGCTGTCTGCATTTCATACAGCGCTAATACCATTGGGAAAGTTATGAATCTACCTATTCTCCCTCCACCTATGGGTAAATAGTAAGGCAGTCTGGGCTCTTTAACCATTGTTAGTCAATTAGTCTAGGAGAAGGAAAACTCTGAATTCAAACCTGTTAAATTCCGCTTAAGAAATTAACCCTTGTGTCACATCCTACTCGTCCTGAGAGGGTGGTGCATATACATATACGAGTTCTATACAGAAAGTATTCAGACTTGTAATATTTACGAAAAAATAAAAACAACTTTCAGGGGAAAAGCGTCTTAATCCGCTTCAAAGTAAATTCCTGAAGATCTCACACATTCATCCAGCGTCCCTTCCACTTATAAAAAACTAGTCTGCAAAGAATTATTCCGGGATCACCATCAGTTTTCCTCAATGGAGGATTTAATATTGTTGAATGGAACAGCCAAATTATATCAAAAAAAAGGGGGCGTGTTGGATTTATTTTGGATATAAGGCGTGTGGTAGATACCTACTCCTAAATATAGACCGTTGACTACCACGTGAACACCGAAGGCATTCCTATTGTCCAATCACTGGCACTGCTGCTGCTGCTTCTGCTGTATTAATAGAGGCCCCATTCTAAACTTATGTCATTGACACTTGGATTCTCTTGGACGTCGGACTTACAAAGAATACTATAACACCGGATTCTTATTGGCTTGCTTACTTACTTACTACATCTGGAACTAAGGATGCCGACCAGATACTTAACAGCCATGTCAAGTTCCCCTTAATCTCATTCAAAGCGTTTCGAATGTGATTTTTGCTTTGGAAAAGTTCTAGAAGTTTTGAAAAAAAAATGTCTAATCATAACTATTCTTAATAAAATAATCTATACAGTTATATAGTGACTTCGATATGACATTCAATTTCAGCCGTATGTAACGGGAATTCTTCCAAGCTGTATCTGTATCATTACTACTGTATGGATGCCTCACTTGAACTTTAACGAAACGCTTGAGAATTTCACAAAATTTTCTTCAGGTGTTTCTTGTCGAACTTTGAAACCATGACGCCGAACTCGAGAGCCTTTATGTTGTAATTAGGAGCCTTCATAGGACTTTGAACTGAACCCTTTGTCTAATCCATTGGGTAGATTGTTCTGTTGGAATATGTTGATATATATATATATATATATATTTACTATATACCCATCCGCACGAGCAGGATGTGAAACAAGGTCAATTTCTTAAGCGGAGTTTAACAGGTTTGAATTCAGAGTTTTTTCTCCTCCACCAGTTGCCTAACCAAGGTTAAAGAGCCCAGTCTACCCTACTATTTACCCATAGCTGGAGGGAGAGTAGGATTCATACCTTTCCCAAGGGTATTAGCGTTAAGTGAAATGCAATCACCATTGATATATATAAGATGTGCTACAATACACCACTTAAATTTATAGAAAAGGCGAGGTCACGTGGTTTAAACCTCAGCCAATCAACAGCCCTAATGCGTAGCTGGTTGATTACTTAATCATTGATACTGATTGACGAAGGACTTGCAATACTGAGAAGCACCAAGGAACAACCAAAGGATTCTTTACCAATGATTCACACTGGACAAGCGCTTTTGTTTGGAGCCTAAAGGATGGACCATAAAATCGTAACATGTTCTCATTCCGTTAACCGTGATCGAGTACAAGTGTTAAGCTATGTGAAGTATTCTATCTTATTACCGTCCTTGGCCAGGATTGAACTTTTAACCTACAGATCATTGTCACTTAGAACTGTATTAATTCAACCCTTATATCTGTTGCGCCATGTGTCCAATTAGGAGGGCACATCGACCGAAAAACTGTGAATATCTTTATTATAATGGAAATTCAATGTCTCTGTCTATCGGTCTGTCTGTCTGTGTGTCTGTAAACGAATCTATGTCTCTGCTTACGCCGCAATGACATCAGGAAATGCGTAGGTCTATCAATGAGTATTTAATTCATAGTCAGAATCATTAATACATAGAGTAAAATCTTATCTATTAACGAGGTCCTTTGAAAATCTGAGTTAGATTTGCCTCCAAATGACCCGTTATTTGTGCGTTTATTTACCACGCACCCCTCTTTTGCGGGTCAGACCAAGGTCCTATTAATGTGGCACCACCCACGAACAGAAGATCATGGGATGGCATGCAATGAAATTGCGTGTTTCCCCTCGGAATTCCATTTAAGGGGGTGCATTAGCCACAGGGCAATAAACCCAGCCCGGTCCCTTTAAATCAAGAGACAGGTGTTGCCTGGGAGATGGCCCCCTAGGATCATGCCGTTAATAACCACACTATATATCATGGAAGAGCGTGGTGTAATGGTTAAGGTCATGGGAAATGGACTCGTCGCCCCGAGTTCAAATCCTGGACGTGGTAATTGCATTTCACTTAGCGCTAATACCCTTGGGAAAGGTGTGAATCCTACTCTCCCTCCAGCTATGGGTAAATAGCAGGGCAGACTGGGTTCTTTAACCATGGCTAGGTAACCAGTCTAGGAGAAGGAAAACTCTGAATTCAAACCCGTTGAACTCCGCTTAATAAATTGACCTTGTGTCGCATCCTACTCGTGCGGGGGAGTTGGTAAATATATATATATTATGTGAAGCTTTATTTCTTTGATATATATATATATATATATATATATATATATATATATATATATATATATCAAAGAAATAAAGGTTTACATAATATATAGTATAGTTATTTTGCATACTGGTTTTAGCAAAACCATGTTTAATAAATAATTACTTAGTTTTATTATTTTATTCTCGAACGTATTAAAATCAATTCTATGAATGATTTTACATAGAAAGCAATTAAATATAATTGAAATAAGTATCATCTTTTAATATGCGTTCTTATTTAATTTCGCTAGTCTTTCTAATTTAATATATTTCATTAAATAAAAACTTACATACTTACGTGAGGAGGACGAATATTCTTGCTAATAACTATAAAGATGAGGAATTCAGTTCGAAAAATCTAAATAATAAAAATTATCAAGTCTCATGTGAAAAATTTTTGCTACTATTAACATTAACAAATATTCCGGTAGTTTCCTTGCCTCATAATAAGAGACAGTAACATTTCTTTTTAACTTAATAGTTTGTTTATTTTTGTAACATGTTTGTTCCTTCCATCTTTACTGCATTAATTCCTTTTGCAGAATATAATAATAAAAAATTCGGTTATTTCCTATAAGTCTAACATAGACAAAAGTGAACCGCTATTTTCCCAATAAAATAAACCTAAACCCTAACCCTAAACCCTAACCCTAAACCCTAACCCTAACCCCGTCTTCTTTTTCTGAGTAGATCAATAAATAAATAAATAATTTATCAGTCAATAGTGGTTCCCCTTTGTGTTTGTTAGACTTATAGGAAATAACCAAAAACTCTATAGTTTTAGTTTAGCTCAGTCGGTAAAGCATTCACCTAATGACCACAAGGTTCAGTGTTCGATACCGACCCACGTCCAACCCGGTGCATGTAGTAGTACAGTTTGGATATGTGCTGTAAAGTGGGGAGCAGAATTCAAAAAGCTTTATTCTGCTTAAAAACCTTGTGTCATATCCTTCTCGTGTTGGAAGAGTTAGGTAAATACACACATCAAAGAAGGCTCCGGGTTCAATACTGGCCCGGCTCAGCACATGTGTAACACAACTTGAATCTGGGCTGTAAAGCAGGGAGCCGATGGTAAATGTGGTGCTCCACGACTCAAAAACAATCTCCATTGTCAAGCGCTATTGAAAAGGGGATAGACTCCTTTGATTCCGGCTGATATCGACAATAGGTGTTGCATAGGCCAAATTCAAGTTGTAGTAGTAGTCGTTAGTAGTAGTAATAGTTATTATTCAGAAACAACATACGCAGTCGTATAGTCACAAGGGGCTGTTTATTTCTTTCTTGGCTCGTGGGTTCTTTTCAGAGAGAAGGAAGGAGAGATGATGCGTGTGTGTGTGTGTGTGTGTGTGTGTGTGTGTGTGTGTGAAGAGAGAGAGAGAGAGAGAGAGAGAGAGAGAGAGAGAGAGAGAATACGGTCAATTTACTCTATCGTAAATCCTGTTCGGTACTACTATGCAAAATCCATATTGAAAACCGAGGAGCCACGTCTGGTTCCCACCAAAACCCAGCTGAAAAAGATCGATTTTCCTCTTCTTCCATTTCTCGTGCCGGGGTTGGAGGGTCACCCAACTTCCGCTTCCGGTCAAACCCTGGAACTACCGTTTTATTTTTAATCCCGACCATAATAATTACACTACATAATCCAACCCACTGACTGTTAATAAGTGTTTCGGCCTAAAATGCATTTAAATGAAAATTTCCGGTTTAGCGCTGTTGGTAGAGCAGCCAACTAGGAACCACGAGGTTCCGGAGTTCGATTCCGACCCTCAGTAATCAGTGCGTGATCTGTGCAGTAAGAGTAGGAAGCTAATGGTAGATAGAGAGCTCCACCACAGACGCAACATCAATTTCCCTGATTTAGCACTAGTGAAAAAGGGATAGACTCCCTCGCTAGTTTCACTCACATATTTACTCAACCCATTCGTGTAGTTTGTGACACAAAGTCGCAAATATGGGGCATCAAGCGAGTATTGAACTTGCTATCTAGTAATAATAGATTTGCGAGACTAGCTTGCTAACCATTGCACTACGATGGGACACCATCATAGTCCCCTGCACTATTACTTGGTTTTCTGTCCTCTCCACTTATATGCTAATTAGGAAGTGCGTGGTGTAATGGTAAAAGTCATAGGAAATGAACTCGCGCCCCGAATTCAAATCCTGGACGTGGTAATTGCATTTCACTTAGCGCTAATACCCTTGGGAAAGGTATGTATTCTACTCTCCCTCCAGCTATGGATGAATAGTAGGGCAACTGGGCTCTTTAACCGTGGTTAGGCAACCGGTCTAGGAAAGGAAAACTCTGAATTCAAACCTGTTAAACTCCGCTTAAAAATTGACCTTGTGTCACATCCTGCTCGTGCGGAGGGGTTGGTAAATATATATATATATGCTAATTAGGCAATCTATATAGTTATTTACTAAACTTAGCTTAGATGTGGCACAAGGCCTAAAGTATGGGGCGCCCAGTGAGAATCGATCTCACTAACAATGGTCTGCAAATCTAGCTTACTAACCATTACACCACGTGAGGTGCCATTGTCAATCTATGTATACTACATTTATTTTTTAAACGAAAGATAACAGTATTTACTAAGAAAGTAAGGTATTGTTAAAGGTCTGGTTGCATTAAGGACAATTTCCACCTCAGATGACTACGCTGCATTCTACGCATACGCTGGCAGGACAAAGTGCCCAACACAGACATGCTGGAACGAACCAACATGAACAGCATGCCCGCTATAATCTGCGAAAGACGCCTGCGTTGGCTCGGTCACGATAAGAGGATGGACAAAGGCCGCATCCCCAATGACCTACTGTATAGTGAATTAGCAGAGGGCATCCGACCAGTAGGGAGACCACGCCTGCGCTTCAAAGATGTCTGCAAGATGGACATGAAAACATGCCACATCGACACCAACACATGGGAGGCTTGTGCAGAAGACCGTGCGACTTGGCGCCTCCTCGTCAAACAAGGAACGAGGAGTGAAAAATTGAGGAAAGTAGCCGCCGCAGAAAAGAGAACCAAAAGGAAGGAGAGACAACAGCAACCCAGCAAGCATCACTGTTTGTTTGCAGCCACTGCACCAGAGACTGCCATTCAAAAATTGGTCTGTTCAGCCTCTCACGCAGTTGCAGATAAAAGAAAAAGAGAAAAGTGGACACTACGCCATCGTCTTTAGTAGACGGACGGATGCCAACAACATAATGGTATTTGTTATATAGAGTTTAGTGTACTAAACTTACTAACTAATGGCAAAGAATTTATGAAGCTAGGAACGAAAGAAGAAAGAAGAGTCTCTTATTTACCGTAAATAAAATTCAAAGTTTAAACACTTTAAGGTGAGCGCGATCCGACTCTTCAAATTCCCAAGAAACAAAAATTATAAAAAGATTTTAAAAGAAACTGAAACAAGAGAGAAAAAGAGAAACTGCAAAATAACACCAAAGCAATAAACTTCAGTACGCGGTGTAGCGTTACTTAATTATAGTATTAATATATAAGACAACCTACTAAATTATTTGACTTCATCATGGTACATTAAAAATATTATATATATATATATATATATATAATATATATATATATATATATGTATGTGTGTGTGTGTGTGTGTGTGTGTGTGTGGTAGAAAGTTTTGTAGAAAAAACAACAAGAGGTTAAAAGTTTTGCTGACAGAAATCTGTTTCGACATTATGAATATGTCTTTATCAAAGCAACATTGTAAGCGGAAAAATGAAATAAATATATCATTAATTACGAGGCACAGAACGCTCTCGATCATACCGGAATTTTCAAAAATTTTTTAAAAATACGTATTTAATGTTAAAATAAAATAAATTTTATTTTTAAAATTATAAGCATTTTTATCATAAAAAAGCTCAAAAGAGTTTGCAGTAAAATGTATATGAATATCAAAAAGTTCAGGAAAATGTTCCGGTTACAAATGAAGTTTAAAAAATATAACAAGTCCAACAACAGGAATCTGCAATGATGATAAACTCGCAGAGTCGGGATCCTTATTACACACACACACACACACACACACACACACACACATATATATATATATATATATATATATATATATATATATATATATCTAGCAAATATTTCCGGGTGCAAGTATTCTAATGAAGAATGCAGTTAAAAAGATTGAAATATAAAAAAATTTACTCTTCCTAATCCTTGTTAATGGATTTCATTTAAGATTCATTGAAGAGATTATATGAAATCAATAATACCAAGCACATATTTATTAAATCACATTTTTAATATCAATATGGTTACATTGTAAACCGCTATTTGTTGTATATATTAATACAATTTTGTTGTATTGTTCCGCAATAACTAAGCTTGATACGCTAGAGGGATGCGCATGAGCTTAAGGTTTAGAGACAAAAATGTTAACGCTGTTGGCGGGCTTAGAATACACCAACTATATCCCCTGCAAAGTGGTAAGACACCCCAATAAAAACGGAATATCCTGGTTATGATACTTGCGTTCAGGGTAATGTGGATTACATCTTCATTTCCATTACTACCAGGTGCAAATTGAGTCGGTCTGTATCTCCTGCAAAGGAGTAAGACCCGCCCCAATAAACGGAATATGATACTGGAGATCTGGTGAGTGGGCAGTACCTCTTTATTGCCATTATTACTACTAGCAACAGAAAACACCCACCGGGCGTCGTAAAAATTATTTTTTGAAAGACATTGCCTGAGAGGTAGGGAGTTAAAAATTCAATGTCAGAGGGTTTCTATCATAAGTAAGACAAATCTTCATATTTATTAAAGCAAAAAAACAAACAAAAAAAAAACAATTTGAAATGAAAACTGAGCCCCGTCCCTCTCAGATAAAATGTTGCGTGCATGTAATAATCAAACAATTATTTTGAATATTTTCCACATAAATTTTCCACAAAATCGTAGGTATTTATTTATTTGTAAACTTTATAGTTAACTTCTTGTTACTGTAACAAAAAAAAAAAGAACGAGAGTAAAAAACAATTTTTAAAAATTGCTTACTCAAATTTTGGGTGTATATAGCATAAGAATATTGTGACGTAATCTGTGACGCAGAGCTATGACGTAGTTTTTGTTACAGACAGAAATACAGACAATCTCCATTATTAATAGATGTGCAATCTGACTCAGAATGGTAATACCTCATAGGCTCCCATCTCTGTGTCGAATAAGTTGGTTGATTGAATTTTACGGCATGTCAAACCTTGTTGTGTTATTTTATGCCGAAGACTTTTTTTGTTTTATTTATTCTGGGCGCAAACAAATGACTATTATCAAATAGAAATAATTACGCAAAACTATTAGTTTTATGTAGGAATACTTGAATCCATATAAATTGGATGACATTACCACTACCAGAAAACTCGCCAAATACTGTGTGCGATATGCCGAACACTGGGCAGCTGTTTCGACCTTATTAGGTCTCATCAGCAGTGTATACCACGATCTCCCTGCTAGAGATCAAACCAGCGACCGCAGAATGCAGAGCCGAAACTCTACCCCTGGTTCACTAGCCCACGTCACAAACGGGGATCGCTGAATCATCCAGTGAATGGTAATCGTACAGCTACATAACCTGTATTTATCTTGTAGCCCTATTGCAAGCATTACAGAGGACAAGGCCACCTCTAGGGCAACGTCTTCCCAAGTCGATGGTCTGTATCCACGTGACCCAACCTCATGGCCAAGGGAATAGACAATTTTGTAAATAGGGAAAATTATATATTAATCAGATATGTAATATAATTTCTCTATTTACAGAATCCATATAACTGTGTACAAATTATCCATATTAGATAGCAATACTTGATATTATATAACTGTGTGCAAATTATTTGTATTAGATCGGAATACTTGATATATAACTGTGTTCAAAAGAACTCTTAAGACACAACTGCCCAAAAATTCAGTCGTGATTTTTTGTTTAGCAAGTTATTCTTGCAGTCCCATAACAACTGAAAAGCGAGTTCAATCTCGCTGGAGGCCCCAAACTTGTGATCCTGTGTCAAATCTTACCTGTGGTCAATGGGTTGGGTAAATATTTTTTCATAAATTACATTGAACAATTCTCTATCCCTAGACATAAAATAATCCTAGATTAGTTGCTATGCCCTTAAAAGGAAGGGAAGGAAAGGTAACTCTAATCCTTGCCTTCTTTCGAGTAGCCATTACACACCGCAGTGCACCAGTTCTCTCCCCCTCCTGTATTCTTCTTCTTCTTCTTCTTCTTCTTTTCACTTTCTTTGAATTCTTACTTCTTTCTATGCATCTTCCTCTTCATGTTCAGTATAATTCTTCTTCTTCTTCTTCTTCTTCTTCTTCTTCTTCTTCTCTTCTTCTTCTTCTTCTTTCTTTTTTCTTTCTATTCTATTCTTCTCTTTATCTCTCTATATTCTTCTTCTTCTTCTTCTTCTTCTCTTCTTCTCTCTCTTCTTCTTCTTCTTCTTCTTCTTCTTCTTCTTCTTCTTTCTTCTTCTTCTTCTTCTTCTTCTTCTTCTTCTTGTAAACGATCGACCAGACACACTTAGGAAATCATATTAAGCCTTTTCACGACTCAGATGGTCGAGTTAAAAGTATCCTAACGGGAGTGGGATGGGTTGGGGGCCAAAGACCCAACATCTCAGCCACTGCCCTTTATGATGAGTGGACCCATCTTTCAAAAAAAAAAAAAAAAAAAAAAAGAAAAGACAAAAGCTGAGAAGTATGCTTTCATATACACTATCCTTCCTGTCAGACAGTGCTGGCGCAAGCAGCACACCACAGAGCAAACAAATAATTCTGGGCCGGCCTCGGAGCGGTGCTCTCAGCGTCTGGCGATACAACAACTCAACCGGCTAAGATCATTTAGTGGCCTACACGCTGCCGTTCAATAACGAATTAGGCGTCAGCAGGGCCCGAGGCCGGATAAGGTACGCATGCGCGTCGGCTGAAAGGGGAGATGGCGGGAAAAACTGGGTCGGTTGAAGCGGGAGGATCAGCGACAGCTCAGGTTGAGCGGATAACGTGTTATATACACGCGTACGGCTTGGGTGGAGGGTGTCGGGTTGTTACTGCTGTTGTTGCCGCTGCTGCTGCTGCTGCTGTTGTTGTTGTTGTTGTTGTTGTTTGTATATTAATTCTACCAGCTTTTGTTCGCGGATAGCCTCAAGACTAAAAAGAAAAGGAGAGTAAGGAGTAAGGCTGCAGCCTTGCTCTCCTTTTCTTTTACGTTTATCGGCAGCTATCGACTTAATTTCACATTGTTTTGGTCAGCGCCGACTCTCCAAGGTTATTAGTACGAAATAACAGAAACAGTTCTATCAAACGCACGAGCATACACAAACAGACAGTCACACACACACACAGACATACACACACACATACACACACACACACGTACACAACGTTTTATCTGCGAGAGATGCGCTCTGCTGTCCTGAGAGGTGGTTGACCAACTGGTCGCGTAGACAATTTACAAGTGAAGTCGATCGTGTCTGCGGGGGGGGTATGAATCCCCTATCGTTGCCTTGCTAACGGATTAGCGATAGGCTGAGTAAATAGCCACGTCGCAGCGTCTGTTAAACGGTCGCTGTAGTAGCGATGCTTAGCAGGATCATCTCGCAGGACGTTCATAATGAACATGATTCTCACGCTGTTCTCAACAATTATAACCTTGTGTTAGGAAACCTAAGTTGTGCATAGTATCTACATGATATCATTAGTATATATATATATATATATATATATATATATATATATATATATATATATGATCAATGTACGTACATTGCGGGTACAGGATGCTGCATAGAGGACTTCCCGAGAATGATGAACGATAGGGACGGATGGAGAGAGACTGTCATGGATATCCGTGCTAACAGCGCGACATGATGATGATGATGATGATATATATATATGAAAACCTTAAAGTTATCAGATAGAAAATTATTTCAGCTTCTTGGCTTTTTCAAATCTGATTTCAAAATGGACAAGGATTACAGACCGGGATGGGTTATTAATATGTACACATATGCATATATATATATTATCAAATATACACACATACACATACGCACACTCACGCATATATATATATATATATATATATATATATATATATGTGTGTGTGTGTGTGTGTGTGTGTGTGTGTGTGTGTTGTAATCCTTGTAAAAGAAAGATCATTCTCTCTAAATATTGGATGAAATAAAATGGAGCTTAGCACATAAAATCCAACGCAGTTTCTCATTTACTTCACACTTTAACCATGCACTAAAACACCAAAAATATATTATAGACATATATATATATAACATATATACACAGATATAATATATACATTGAAAATTAGATTCACCATATATATATATATATATATATATATATATATATATATATATAGGGAGAGAGAGAAAGAGAGAGTGGGAGAGAGAGAGTGGGAGGAAGAGAGAGAGGGGGGGAGAAAGAGAAGGAAGAAAGAGAGAGGGAGAGAGATATTACAATTAAATATGATTCTAATTGACTATAATTAAGTGCCGGTTTAGCTCAGTCAGTAGAGTATTCATCAAGTAATCACAATATAATTGTTAACAAAAAATGCCTACAATAAATAAAATACCATTCCCCATGAGAATTGGCTTAATAGATGTATGTAATAACAGTAAATGTTATACTCCAAATTTAGCTACAACACGTGACGATCAAATAACTATAACTTAACAAAACACTATAGAAAGCTGTCATAGAGTACCTAAATAATGACAATGGAATCGTTCGTTTTCTATATATAATGTCTGACGAAACCTCGGAAGAGAGAAACAACGAGACCTCAAGTGAGCCATTAATTCAATATTGCAATTGCTAATTACTCTGTTCAACTTGAATCTTTGCTTAGTAAACCTTTTCCCCTGTCCTAAATGGTTGGGCTCGATACCGACCCTCGCCAACTCAGCATATGAGTAGCATAGAGATATATGGGGTAAAGTGAGGAGCTGATGGTAGATGGCGGACGGCAAAACAATCTCCTTCGTCTAGTGCTAGTGAAAATGGGATTTACTCTCTCGCTGTCTGGTTGATACCGACTTAGGCTACTCCCGACGACTTTACTTTACTTACTTATTTCTGATACTCGAATTACAACAAAAAGATACAAATTATTCAAAATTTATCTACATTCTGAACAGAGCAAAATTTTAGGAAGCGACCATAGTGTAGTGGTCATTGTTATAGGATACAGAGAAGTGATCAGTGTTCAATTCCCGGACGAGGCTGATTAAGATTTTATTTTTTTAAAGGAAGTGGATCTGTGTTTTTTTAAGAAAATACTTAAGGAAAACTCTCTCTCTCTCTCTCTCTATATATATATATATATATATATATATATATATATATATATATATAATGGTATGAAAAACACATATGTTGTTAAATTGAATATATTCTATATCTTTTTCATTGCTGATATTGTCAATATTTCGATTTATTAAAAAATCTTCATCGAAGCATAATGATAAGTAGGTCCATTTTTAGATGTATGTGTTTTTAATCTGGATTCTTCAGGAGAAAAACAGAATATATATATATATATATATATATATATATATATATATATATATATATATATATATATATATATTCAATTTCATAAATAGAGGAATTACATAATTGATATTGATAATTGAATTCTATTACCATGACCAGACAACGCGACAAACACCATGTGCGACATCCGGAGCACTGGACAGCTGTTTCGACCTCCTTTGGTCTCATCAGCAATGCATACCACAATCTCCGCCACTAGAGACTGGTTCAATCTCTAGTGGCAGAGATTGTGGTATGCACTGCTGATGAGACCAAAGGAGGTCGAAACAGCTGTCCAGTGCTCTGGATGTCGCACATGGTGTTTGTCGAGTTGTCTGGTCATGGTAATATAATTCAATTATCAATATCCATATATATATATATATATATATATATATATATATATATATATATAGAGAGAGAGAGAGAGAGAGAGAGAGAGTTTCCTTAAGTGTTTTCTTAAAAAACACAGATCTTCCTTTTCCTATTATATATATATATATATATATATATGTGTGGTGTGTGTGTGTGTGTGTGGTGTGTGTGTGTGTGCGTGGTGTGTGTGTGCGTGCGTGTGTGTTGTGTGTACATACACACATATATATCAATATTGGTAACATACTTTGCTATATTTATGAGTAAAGAGTGTTCAATATCATTGATAGAGCATGTATATCTAAGTTAGGGTAGCAAAGACATGAAATCAACAGTGCTTGGTAACTGACAGATTCTCGCCGGATTTTCAAATCAACCCTGGTTTGAAAATCACATAGGCGAGAAACTATCAGTTACCAAGCACTGTTGACTTCATGTCGTCGCTACCCTAATATATATGTGTGTGGTTTGGTTTCGTTTATTTGCTTAATGGCATTTTAACTTCTTATGGGTTATTTAATACCGAAATTCGATTCATTTGTAAATGCTTGATTGAAATCATAATTTTATCTTAAATATTCTCTTGTATTTTTTTTATTGCACTTTTTTTGTCTGTAATCATTTGTTTGCACAATTATATGGTATCAGTTAATCCTGTCTAATACAAATAATTGGCAGACAGTGATATGATTATAAATTATTCCTTTCTACTATTAAATACTAAATCAATTATATGATTTCAAGTAAACATTCCTATTTAATAGTCATTTGTTTACACAGGCATGATATTAAGTATTTCTATTTAATCCAAATAATTTGCACACAATTGGAGGATTTCAAGTATTCCTAACTAATACTAATAATTTATATATGGTGCTAAATAACTATTCCTATTCAATAATAATAATAATAATAATAATAATAATAATAATAATAATCTGCGAATGTAGCAAACTAGCACAACGAGAATACAAAATTAGACACGACTGGGTTGGGAAGGTGATCCACTGGGAATTATGCAAAAAATTAAATTTTGACCATACAACAAAATGGTATTGC
This sequence comes from Doryteuthis pealeii, assembly GCA_023376005.1. Taxonomy (NCBI): domain Eukaryota; kingdom Metazoa; phylum Mollusca; class Cephalopoda; order Myopsida; family Loliginidae; genus Doryteuthis; species Doryteuthis pealeii. The sequence goes on from CM042142.1 coordinate 53,735,640, forward strand.
ATAAACCAGAATATGTTCTTGAGAACGAAACGCATAAAATTCTCTGGGACTTAAAAAAAAAACGGATCACCTTATCCCAGCAAGAAGACCAGACCTAGTGTTGATAAACAAAAAAGAAAGAACTTGTCAACTGGTGGATTTTGCAGTTCCAGCAGATCACAGGGTAAAGCTAAAGGAAAATGAAAAAATGGACAAATATCTGGACCTTGCCAGAGAACTGAAAAAGTTATGGAATATGAAAGTGAAAGTTATACCAATTGTAGTTGGTGCACTTAGAACATTCCCAAAAAGATTGGAAAAGGTTCTGGAAAATTTGGAAATCAGAGGAAGGATTGAAACCATTCAGAACACTGCACTGCTGCAATCTGCCAGAATACCCAGAAGAGTCCTGGAGACCTGAGGAGACTTGCTGTCACTCAGACTCCAGTGAAAGACCACCAGCTAATGCTGATGTGAAAACTCAAAAGGAGAAAATAATAATAATAGATTTTGCAGGTCCAGCAGATCACAGGGTGAAGATGAAAGAAAACGAAAAGATAAATAAATACCTAGACCTCGCAAAGAATTGAAAAGCTATGGAATATGAGAGTCAAAGTGATACCAATATTAGTTTGGGCACTAGGAACGGTCTCCAAAAGCTTAGAAAAAGACTTGAGGGACTGGTGATCAGAGAAAAAAATGGAGATCATCCTAGACAACAGCATTGTTGTAAGCGGCTAGAAAACTCAGAAGAGTCCTGGAGACCTGAGGAGACTTGTTAATCAGACTCTAATGAAAGACCATCAGCTAACGCTAGTGGGAAACACTCACAGAAATAATAATAATAATAATAATAATAATAATAATAATAATAATAATAATAATAATAATATTTTTGTGCACATTATATGGTTTTAAGTAATTCTTATCCAATGCAAATTATTTTCAAATTTTCTTTTTGACCCATAGATGCGACCTTAACATGTGCTACCACTCCGGATTGAACACCAGATTCATTTTAGTGTCATATCCAGGACAATATTTTTGCAATGTGATTTCTACCCCTTAAAGTTGTGCATTCGACGTATTCTAAGCCCCGCCGACAGGGATAATAAGTGCGTGTGCGTGTGGCCGTTCTAACAAAGTTTGGCATTGTAAGTACAAGTGTATGTTATTTAGGATTTATATATAGAGTCATGATTCAAACAATTTTATATCATTACTGACTACTCAATTATTTCTTCTATACTTTATACATGTATTTGCAATATATATATATATATATATATATATATATATATAATATATATATATATATATATATATATATATATATAAAAGATGGGCAAATGTGATAAGACAAATAGGAATATTTATTCTATGTGATTTATTTTTTGATTGTTCTCAATATCATTATCATCATGTCGCCCTAGTAGCTGTAAGATTCTGGTGAGACCCAATAACAATAAATTTGCTTTTGTTCAGCATTCAACTAAGGAAACTATCAGTCACTGGGGCTTGAGTGAAAAACACCAGTTACTATTGGTGTGAAAAACACGCATGCAGTAAAATAATATCGTTTTTTTTATGTGTTGGTGTTTGTTATTCGATTTTTCATATTCCGTTTTGTTCTTTACTTCGAAAAGATAATTCCAAGAGTTCTTTCCTTCTTCCGTGGGAAAATTTCTCATGAGAACGTAATTCTGCCTACTTTAAACCTCTTACAGCGGTTCTCCTACCACTGGGATCGAACGCATACCACACACAAGCAAAGAACAAAAACCGATGGTTAGTTCATTATAATTGAGCAGACGGACCCAGTGTCGTGTACCCCATTGCTGGGTATATAATGGAAGGTGATAGAGAGAGTGTTCGAATGATAGTGAGACAGACGGACAGACAGACAGACAGACAGTCGTGTGTGACTTACTTGTTTGTCCAAATTCATGACTCCATTCTATCTTCTTTGTCTAGTCGCCATGTTTTCGTTTCTTTCTTCTAACTTCTTGCTGCTTCATTTTCTAAGGGTTCTTTTCAAGTCATGCATTAATTAACTACAAGACTTGTTTTTCTTTGATCAAAGATTTTATTACTGCATTCCCCTGAGTCACCGCGCGGTTGAGCCAACCTCAGCAGAATACGTCTGTTCTGAGGTCCATTTAGGTTGAAACTGATAACCTAACTCTATCAAGTGACTCTTGAGATTCGCGCCTCTGGGGTCAGTTGGGGTCATAACCGTACCAGTAGTTTTCCATCCTCTGATCTGAAAACAATGACCCCTTAGAATTCACGCTACAGGGCTTGTCAAAAACCCACGCCACGACACAGTTATGCAACATCAGAATACAATGATGATATTACTTTATTTTAATAAAATGAGTTCTGAGGTGAATAGAAAGTGAACTTTGAAATATCCCATCATTCAGAGAAAAAATACCAAGACAATTTGGTGCAGACGAGACGGAAATTTGGTAGTCAAAGTGTTAAACTGACCTTGTCACTCATTCTTTTAGTAAATACCGTAAATTCTTGCTGATTTCATATGTGCAGACCCTGGTGGTCTTGTCTCGACCAAAATCCAAATTATACGAATGATTATATTTTGGTTTCGATGAAGGTGCGTCGTGTAATGGTTAGAGTCTTAGGAAATGGACTCGTCGACCCGTGTTCAAATCCTGGACCTAGGTATTTGTATTTCACGTAGCACTAATACCCTTGAGAAAGGTATTCATCCAACTACTCTCCCCCCTCTCTCTCTCTCTCCTCTCTCTCTCTCTCTCTCTCTCTCTTCTGGCTATGGGTAAATAGTAGGGCAGACTAGGCTCTTTAACCTTGGTTTATTACCAGAGAAGCAAAAATCTGAATTCAAAGCTGTTAAACTCGTTTAAGAAATTGACCTTGTGTCACATCCTGATTGTGCAGAGGGGTTGGTAAATATATATAAGTAAAATTACAAATGCATACACACAGATATACACTAAAAATGCATATACATCCACGAACGTATATAGGTAAACAAACATAAATATGCACAAAAGCATACCAATATATATATACGCATACACACGAGTATGCATATAAATACACACACTTAGGCACATATATATACACGTACACATATATACACATACAATTCCACACAGGTACGAGTACACACACATACACAAAAAACAATTTTTTGTTTCGATTTGCTTCCAACGCATTCCAAAAAACGATTTTAAAAACAAAAGTTATTCAATTTGTGCGTGCACAAGACAAATATACATCTTGGGAGATACTTCTTGTCATTCATCTTTGAAGGTTTGTGCTCGAATACGCAACACTCTATCTATCTATCTATCTCTCTCTCTCTCTCTTTATATATATATATATATATATAATATATATGTGTGTGTGTGTGTGTATATATATATCTAAGTCTGTTTAAATCTATGTCAGTGTGTTCATATCTATCTGTCAGTATGTTCATCTCTCTTCTTTCTCTCTCTCTCTCTCTCTCTCTCTCTCTATATATATATATATATTATATATATATATATATATATATATATATATATATATATGAGCTATGTTTATATATATATATATATATATGAGCTATGTTTATAACTAATTTAATACATATAGTTAATATATATATATATATATATTATATATATATAATATATATATAAGCCTGAAGAAGGTCTAACAGACCGAAACGTTGCATCGTCGACATCACTACCTACAATAAACATCCATTTTCTACAACATCCCGTGTTTGTCTACCTTTCTCCACATACTGTCGGATAATCTCCTCATATTTCCCCATACACACAACACACACACACACCATATATATATATATATATATTATATATATATATATATATATATTAGAGCTAGGTTTACTTTTTATAGTATACTATATATTATATATATATATATATATTTGAATCCTGAATCGGGTTGGAGAATGGATCTTTTTGAAAAAGTACGAGGAGACCTTACATTTGGTTATCTACATCTAAAAGGCAGTTGGTATGTATGTCAGGATGAAACTAGGAAATAAAATAATTAACGACAAAGTAAATATACAAGGTGTGTCAAAAAGTATGGAATTTTTGTACTTTTTGGCACACCTTGTATTCTGAAAAAAATAACGTTCCATTCATTCTTCATTTCTATCTTGTTAAATACAGCTTTAAACTTGGTACTTTTTGACATACATTGTATTCTGAAAAAATGATAGAACGGAACATTATTTTTTTCGGAATACAAGGTGTGTCAAAAAGTATAAAAAATGTCGATACTTTTTTGACACACATTGTATATACATATTGAATATCAATTTTGTAAAAATTATGAAGACTTGATTTATATTCGAAGATAATTCAAAATTAGAATATTTCATTGAAATAACATGAAATTCTACTAAGAATTTCCAGCATTTGTAATCTGAAAAGTAAATAATTCATAAAGGACAGTGTCACTGTATCACATTAGAGTAATACTAGCAGGACCTGTGGATATACCACGGTATGATAATTTAATGATTAAAACGTTTGATATATTTACTTTAAGAGCTATTGATTAGATTGATAAGTAAAAAAAAAGTATAATAATCTTGATTTAACTCTCACTCACTTTTTATCTTTTCATTATGTTCGATTGAAACAGATTAGCGTTATCGTTTCCTCGTATTCACCCCTCTCTCTATCTTTCCCCTACTTTCTTTTATTCTTTCACATTGTAACTTGACATTTTAGATTTGCTTAGGTTACCTATCTGAAAATTAATATAAAAATCAAATTAGAAATAAGAAAGTAATGAATATTTTTTAATGTGTATTTACAATTTGTTGTCAAAAAGCTTCAGTCACTTTCATATTTCCCTATATGCATGTCAGAACTGGGTTGAGTGGAAAATACTAATGACATGAATCAAGAAAAAGAACTTTAAAGTGTTGACTTTGAAGAATAAAGGTTGGTTGGTTGGTTGGTTGGTTTTATGAGACATGTCAACTATTTTTGGGTTATTTCATGCCAAAATCAGTTTAACAATGATGGTCTAAAATTATGTATTACAATTTATGGGCAGTCATAAATTGTTAACATGCTTGTAGCTAGAAATTTAAATAAGATCTGTTAGATTAAAAATAATAGGTCCCCAGGAAAAATTACCAGTGACTGTTAATAAGCTTTGACCCCTTAAAAGGTGCGCGTGAGAATAAATTAGTTCGGTTTAGCAGATCAGCCGGCTTTCAAGGAGTGTAGACGTATGTCAGCTCTGATAGGATCCATCTCTCCCCGCGGCGGAATTATGGGCTAAAAAATAAAACTTGATCAAGAAAACACCAAGTCATTTTTAAATTAATTAAATGAAGAAAGAAGCAATGACCAGCCCAGCTTGTAAGAAGAAACAAGAAAGAAAAATCAACAACCGAAAGTCCTCTAGATCAGCCCTGACAAGATGGCGGCCAAACAAGTTAGATGAAGGCAACAGTGTGAAGGTTGCAACTTATCGTTTATTGATGTGAATATTACCCCACCCCCAATGGAGCCACTTAGTGCTCGTGGGTGGCGACTCGTTATGTTTAAGGAAAGAATCCTGATGGCTGAGTGGTTCTTGACACGCAACATTCCACTTTGACCCTTCGTCGTCGAGGCGACCTAATGTCGGTATCAGCCAGTCAGCGAGGGAGTCTATCCCCT
>CM042142.1:53746311-53753811 GCA_023376005.1 Doryteuthis pealeii
CCGGAGGAGAACGTCGCTTATGAGTTCGTTCTTGCTTCTCCAGCAGTGTCCTGCATGCCTAGTCCATCACACTCGGATGGTTTGTGAGATGGCGGGCAGGCAGCTATACAGCTGCTTCCTTATGGGGTGCTGTTTCAGCGACTTGTTCAAGACTGCACGCAGCATTCTTGTGCAGCTCCCATCTAGCTTATTCTCAAGACGCCTCGTTAGAGTCCAAGTGGTGCAGCCATACAGCAATACATTAGATTGTATAATCTAATAAAAATGATAAGAAATAGCAATCAATGTAGTCTATAAAAAAACAATTTTCAATTGAATATTTTTTCGAAATTTGTTTGTAAGTTAGAGGGTAACTGGATGCTTTATACATCTTGCATTGTGACACAACTAAAGAATAAATCACTACTTTCTTTGTTTCTATCAATTTACTTCAGTCTTTTCATATCTATCTATCTATCTATCTATCTATATATCTCACAGTCACTTTCTTTCTTGCTTCCTTTTTTTTTATATCTACATCATTTTGTTCATATCTATTTATCTATATATCTATCACAGTCATCTCTCACTCACTCACTCTCGTCTCTCTATATCTATCTCTATCAATCTGATCTATCTCTTTGAATGTCCTAAAACGCTATAAAGTGAAATATGTGCAAAGAATCTCAACGTTAAAGTGTCTATGAAAACCTAGGAAATAAAATTCGTTCCGGGTTAGTGAGAACAAGGTTAAAACATTAATCCTATATAGACGTATGCCTGCAATTCTTTTTTTTTATACCCTTGAGGGGAACATTCAAATATGCAACGCCTGATGGAAAGCCGCTGAGAACGAGGGTCCCAGGTTAAATCCCCGCGTATATGGAGGCGACAAAAGAGTGATCAAGTTTGCTGTTCAAGTGAAATATGTCGAGGTCGCTTTCTCTTTTTTTTCCTCTCTTTTTTTATTTTTTTTATTTTTTTAAATTTTTTTTACAAAGTTGTAGGTCAAGACAAAGTAAATTGTTGCATGCCACATACTTAGAATGTGAGATATGAAGAAAATGAACAAGAAACTATTGCATTCACACACGCACACACACACACACACACACATACACAACTACAAGAGTCCAATAAGGGACCAGGAATTCGGAGAAATTTGATTGGACGTGAAGCAATCCATATATATATTGTATATACTTATATATATATATATATATAATTTAAGATGATATATGGAGAATTTACAGTGAAATTATACGTCAAAAATTAATCTTTAGTTTTAATGAATTTATATGCCAAATCATAACATTTTTTCTTCTTATCCATCAGTGATGATGAGGATGCCACTATTCTTACTCTATCATCATTCAAAGCCTTTATTAATGCCATTGAATTTTTATTTCAAATGACTAAACAATTTTGGCTTTTCATATATATATATATATATATATATATATATATATATCATAGCAATCAACAAATGATAATGGATGGAAGACTTAAAGCAAGAAAGGAATGGGAGGAAAAAAATTGTTTATTGATAAAATAAGGGCCCTTTCGTCCGGTGCTTTTCAAGTTTTAAACCCGGAAACTTGAAAAGCACTAATTATAAATCGGGTGATAAATTCTACCTTCTTTGTATGGAGGAAAAATTGGCTATCGCATTTTACGCTTATTCAGAAGGACTATCAAAGACCTTAAACTTTGAACACATTTTTGTAGACATAAATGGAAATGACACCTCGACAATTTGAAAATCAAAACGCGCGCTATGGTCCTTCTGTATCCTACGTTTTATTTCTAAGTTTTTTAATTACATCCGCTTCAGTTTTAATCAATTTCAATTAGAATTACTCTGCTGAACCTCTCGGTGAAAACTAGAAATTTATGATTTTATCGGTTTCTAACCAGCTATATATATATATATATATATAATATATATATATATATATATATATATATAATATATATATGATATTTTTTCATATTATTCATTTCACACGACTAATTTCTCGACAGTCAAAATTGGACTCACTCGATTTTTCATAAGTCTACTCCTCTCTCTCTGTCTCTCTGTCTCTGTCTCTCTCTCTCTCTTCTCTCTGTATGTATATATATATATATATAAGTAATAATTTTTCCAAACCGAAAGGATTGGTGCAATAGGCTGCGCTGTCTGACGCCACCATAGCTGACAGAAAAATCGAACTAGCAACCTTGTGGCTACTATAATTTCCCAAACGGGAGTTGTATCAGTGCTACTGTATGGCTGCCCCACTTGGACCCTAAAAACGGGCCTAGAGTATAAACTTGATTGGAATTACTCAAGAAAGCTGCGTGCTGTCTTAACTAAATCGTGGAAACAACACCCTGCAAGAAAGTAGCTGTACAGCCACTTGCCCCTTATCACTAAACCATCCGAGTAAGATGAAGGAGACATGCTGGACCATGCTGGAGAAGCAAGGATGGAACTCATAACAGACTTTCTCCTGTGGAAACCCTGCACACAGGTACGCTAGTGTGTGCCGTCCAGCAAAGATCTACATTGCTCGTTCTCTCCTGGGTGCTACGCAGAGGACTCTCCGGCGGAGATGATTGATAGGGACGGTTGGCGAGAGATGGTCATGGATATCCATGCTGCCAGCACGACCTGATGATGATGATGATGATGATGTATAATTTTACGTGTACATTAACAAAACTTTTTTGTATACACCTCCATATTTAATTCCTCGCCTACCAGAAACAATATTGTATTTCTAAGATACGCCATATTGCCTAATATTGTACTGTATTATTTCGAGAATGTAAAGTTATCCTAAATATTGCACCATGTTTTTATATTGTTTTGAAGTGTTTTTTTTTTCTTTTTACATTTTTACACGACTGGTAAAAGAAATAAAGAAAGAAAGAAAGGATTCTGTCTCCTCATAAGACGTTCCTTCATTCCCGTTATAACTTAAGTAGTTAGTGTCCCTTTTTTTTTCTTTTTCTCTTTGTCTTTTTTTTCTTTGTTTGTTTTTTGTTTTTTTTTTTTCTTTAAGCCTGAACAAGACGTAAGGCACAATGTGTGACACTTCATTTGATATACAAGATAATTATACTCTACATGGAAGAGAATCTATTTAAGTTTATTTCTGTTTATTTTTGGAGAGTTAAATTCCAGTTCTTCGAGTCGCTGATAGCCATTTAGGGAGTGGCCTCTATTTTCTGCTATTTCCATTTTCAAATAATTTTGAAAAAAAGAAAAAAAGCACCTTTTTTATGGTAGTGAATCGGATTGCTTTTCAGAGCGTAAAGCAATATCAACTTGTATGATAACAATGCATTTCTATATTCGTTAGATGCTTGTAAATTCACGACTAATTGTTGTGGGGTATATTTTAAGATGAAGCAGTCTTCATTTTGGGATATCATCTAATCGAGGTCAGGTCACTGTTTCAAAACTGATGTGCGTAATGAGAAATAATGTTAATTAAAACTTTAGTATTTTTCATTCAATTTTTTCTTCTTTCTTTTTTTTTTCATTCTTTGATTTAATCCTTTTTCCTTCATTCGTTCTTTTTAATCATTTTTTCTTCTCATTTTTTGCGCAATCACATAAAATGTTAATTTAAACATTAGTATTTTTCAATTTTTCTTCTCTTTTTCCTTTTTCTTTTATTCGTTGACTTGATCCTGTTTCCTTCCTTCATTCCTTTTAATCATTTTTTCTTCTAATTTCTTTTATTTAACCATTCTTTTTTTAAATTTTCATGCGTCTTATTCTTCCTTTGATTCTTTTTTTTTTTTTTCATTCTTTGATTTGATCCTTTTTCCTTCATTCGTTCTTTTTAATCATTTTTTCTTCTCATTTTTTGCACAGTCACATATAATGTTAATCTAAACATTAGTATTTTTACTTATATTTTCTTATCTTTTTCTTTTTTTATTTGTTGACTTGATCCTGTTTCCTTCATTTATTTCTTTTAATCATTTTTCTTCTAATTTCTTTCATTTAACCATTCTTTTTAAAAAATTTCCATGTGTCTTATTCTTCCTTTGATTCTTTTATCTTATTTTTCATTTATTCATTTATTTTAATGATTTTAATCAAATCCTATTTTTCATTCAATATTCTTCTTTCTTAGACTTTCATTAATTCTTTCTTTTAACCATTTTAGATTTTTCAATCATTACTTTTTATCATTTATTTCATGTGATGGAGAACGAAAAAGAGCAAGACTTTGTCTTGCCTCCCGGGATCGAACCTGCGTCCTCCGCATGCAAAAACAAATGCGATTTATGGACTGGATGGACATGAGTGCAATTCAGGTGCCCGGATGTTGGCGCCTAGTCATTCATTTTCATTAATTTTGATTCATGACTTCATTCATTTTTCATTCACCCATTTTCTTTCATTCACACATTCCTCTTTCATTCACCATTTTATAATTTTATAGTTTAATTCATTCATTTTCATTCATTATTCTTTATCATTTCTTTCATTCATCAATTATTCTTCAAAGTTTCTATACTTTCATTCATTCATTTTTAATTCATTAATCTTAATCATTTCTTTCATTCACCAATTCTTCTTACATTCAACGATTTTATACTTTCATTCATTCATGACATTCCTTATTTTTAATCATTAATTTTCCTTCATTATTTATAATCATACCTTTCATTCGCCGATTCTTCTTCCCTTCAACCATTTTACAATTTCGTCCTTTCATTCATTGATTTTCATTCATTATTTTTAATCAATCCTTTCATTCATCAATTCTTCTATCTTTCAATCATTTTATACTTTCATTCATTCATTCATTTCAACCTTTATCTTCAATCATTCCTTTCATTCACCAATTCTTCTTTCAGTCAGCAATTTTATACTTTCATTAATTCACTTTCATTCATTAATTTTAATCATTTCTTTCATTCAATTTTTCTTTCATTCTACTTTTTTTAAATAGTTTTATTGATTCATTTTCATTTCTTATTTTTAATCATTCCTTTCATTCACGAATTTTTCTTTCTTTGAATCATTTTATAATTTCCTTTATTCATTTTCGTTCATTATTTTATTATTCATTTCATTCACACATTCTTCTTTCTTTCAACCAACATATACTTACAACAATTCATTTTCATTCATTATTTTTAAGTATTCCTTCCATTCACCTATTCTTCTTGATATCAATCATGTCATATTTCCATTAATTCATTATCAATCAATACTTTTAATCGTTTATTTCCTAATTTCTTTCATTCAATCATTTCTTTTTGTTTAATCTATACATATATAGCAGTTGTCTGTATATGTATGTTCGGAGCAAACTTCAAAAATAAAGCAATTAACCACAAAATAAATATATATACACATTAAATATCACCAGGGCTTGGTTTTTGAGCAAAAATAATAGAGATTTTATTTATATTCATGAAGATAATTAAAAAGTAAAATTTAAATGATAACAGCATGGATTTTTTTTTCATTTAATATTTTAGATAGTAGACATTAACATTTCTTTTCAGAGTAGCTGGATCAATGCAAGGTCTATATTTTTACATAAGGATTTAAATGGCGCATCCCAAAAGGATTCAACTCACGATTCACTAATAATGGATTTGCAGGATTAACTTAAACAAATCCCCCTCTACCCAGGTGACATAGGGTAGCCGCTGCCACTTGCTTTCTAATTTCTGTTTCTTTCTTTTTTGACACTATTCAACTACACTATTTTCTTTACATTTGATTAAACTATTTTCTTTCTTTACTATACTTTTTTTTTTCATTCTTAATTTTTTCTTATCTTTCTAAATTTCCTTCTCGTGCAATTTTGCTTAAGACAAGATCAATCTTTTTATTCTAAGTGTTTTTATTATATTTTTCATCTCTGTCATTTTCAATTTCTTTCGCACATATTTATTTTTTGCTTCTTTCATTTTTTTTTCTTTCGTTCTTTTTTCTTTATTATTTAGCTTTTATCAGTTCCTTAAATTTAATTTTCATGGTTTCATTCATTGTTTCATTTATTGTGTAAATTTTGTTCTTTCGTTAATCTATTTTTCCATTTTTTATTCTTTCCAGACATAGGGTAACTCGCAACTGAGTGCTAAAACAGAGGTAGACGGTTCGCGTAATGATTCCGTATTCTTCGCAGTCTCAGGGTATTTGCCCCTCATCCCACTTATGAGTGCGTAATACAAGGACATTTTTATGTGGGCTCACATGGGGGGGGGGGGTAGGCAAAAAAATGCGTTGATCTCGTCGGCATTCCCTCGGGGAGGGGGGCTCAGACACTGGGAAATAAACCCAACCCTGCCCCTTTAAATTAAGGGGGCAGGTATTGCCTGGGGGAAAAGCCCCCTGGGACCAACGCTGTTAATTTTACACTGCCGCTCCAGAGACCGAAGTGCTCTGAAGCAGGCTCAGTGATCCCCCAGATATTCTAAAAAAGCAGTGTACAAATAGTCTTGAAACAGCCCATTTACTCTCTACGAAAGATAAGCTAATTATTATTATTAATCGCTCAATCTCAGATGTTAAGCCTTCTCCTAATAATACTGCATATATTGGCACACCACTAACTCATCAAGTGCGTTTGTGTGTGTGTGTTTATTTGTAACTGATATATTGTAAAAGGTTAATTTTAATTTACGTATACACCAATACCCTGACCCTGTGCCAGATGTAGCAAGCTGAATTAAATAAACATCTTCACTTTCTTCTGTGTGTTTAGGTATTTATCCGACCCTCTCGCCACGGGTAGGATCCGACACAAATTCGCGAGTATGGGGCATCCACAAGGATCGAAATCGCTATTTAGTAGTAACTGATCTGTCAGAATGGCATGGAACGCCCTTTCTTCTCTATGAGTATACTTGCGGCTTTTTTCCTCTGAGAGAAAATTAAAATCAAAATTGAAATAAAAAATAAAATCTATCTATTAATACTAGCAAAATTACCCAGTCCATCATACTTGGTATTCTCAGCTGTTCGAAGCAAACTTTTTAAGTCACTGTAAAAACTAATTCAATGGATAAAAACACATACAAATTACATAAAATTCAGAGCTGAACGGTTTAGACTGCGATTTTGTTCACTAAAAATAAAATTAACTGCTGGTATCGCTATAATAGAAAGAAGGCAGTGAACAATATTTTATCATCAGCTGCTGGTATACGGCCAGTTTCGCAAATCGGTTGATTTTTGATTAATTAATTAACTATATCCCTTAATCAGTAAAAATCAATAAGATTTGGTGTGTTTCTTAGTTAGAAAGTTATTAAGGTGTATGCAAGATTTCGAATCTGAGTGACCTCCCTTTTCGTAGTTATACATCGTCACGTACATACCAAACTTCCCTTTATATATATAGATGCTAGTACCTATCTACATATGCCTCGCCTTTACATCACTTTTGATAAATAATCAACCATTTCATTTTGATTCATAAGATATGAATGCATTTGTTCAGACGTTATACACTCTCATCACCTCAGATTAATAATGGACCATGTCGTTATAAC
>CM042142.1:53758811-53761311 GCA_023376005.1 Doryteuthis pealeii
GCTCCCTGAAATAGACTATAAAGCTAAATCTCTAAGTCTTTTGTTGTTAATTCTTTACTTATACTAGCAAATATATGCACCCTCCGGGTGCAAGTATTTAAGTTTTAATGTAATAAAATATTGTATTAAATTAGAAAGGCTAATGAAACTAAATAAGAATACAGATAAAAAGATTTTAAAACAGAGGGAGTATAACAAAAGATTTGAAACAGAGGGAGTATAATAAAAAATGGAACAACTGAAACTTACACTTCCATCACTCTCGTCTTTCATTGTTATTTTTTCTAATTTAAGTATTTAGTTATAAGAGGAAGTAAAGAATAAAATAACAGTTATTTTATCTTGTTAATGGATTTCATTTAAGATTCATTGAAGAGATTTTTGCTTATATTCATTAAAATAAAACCAAACAGTTAGAAACCAATAATACTAAGCACATATTTATTAAATTTGATTTTTTAATATTAATATGCAAATTAGCCTTCTCGTTCACACTAAACCGCTATTTTGTTGTATATATAAATATAATTGCATGTTGTCTGTATGTAGACATAGTTAACAGTATTAATAATGTAAGACAATTTTATTCATAATTGAGGTTTAGATGAAAATAAAATCATGGAGAATGTGATGTCAATAACTAAGAGAATTGTGACTTAAGTAGGAATATAGTTTCGGTTACAGACAGAAAAACACACAATCTCCATTATAATAAGATATTTGCTCTGTGACTCTAACATTAAGAGCACACATTGAGCTCTCAAACTGCGACAGGTTTTTTTAATAAAACTCTTGTGTCGTAAGGAAGATTTCTTCTCTGGACTTTCGGATTTTATATATATATATATATATATATATTCTCTTTTGTTACGGATCGATCTCAGTTTCTCTTGACATGGTGACCTTTCCAAATCAAGCACGGACACGATAAGGTCGAATTATCTTACAATATTTTTTTTAAAAAGTCTCTTTGGATTTGAGCCACGAATTTAGTAAATCTGTCTGTACGTCTGTCTGTCTGACTCTCTCATTATATTTTGCTTTCTCTCTTATTTATTTTTATTTTTCCTTTTCTCTTTTCCTTTCGCTTTTCATTCTTTCTCTCTTTCTCTCTTTCTCTCGATTCCTCTCTTTTCTTCCAATCAATCTTTCGCGTTTTTCGACTTTACTTCTCTTTTTATCTCTCTTCTTTGTCTCTTACTCACTTTTTCTCACTCTTTTTCTTCTATTGTCTTTTTTGTTCTCTCTCTCTCTCTCTCTCTCTCTCTCTCTCTCTCTATATATATATATATATATATATATATATATATCAATCTCTCCTTTACATACATTAACTTTTCTTGTTGACGTACAAAAGAATACATGTCTGGATCCAATGAATGCAAATATTATCTAAACATTTGTGAATATGGTGTTTTCGGCTACACTTCTGTCCTTTCTTAAGATCGAGAAAAAAAACGGTAGATGCTATTCTTATTCTAATTGTTATTTACTTTTACTTTATTTATTTCTTTTGTGGAATTTTACGGCATGTCAACACTTGTTGGGTTATTTTATGCCGAAGACGTTTTGTTCTATTTATTCTTTATGAATCTTGAATTTTTTTAAACTCAATCTTTTTAAACACATTTTTGGTAATTTATGTTCTTCTATTTAACCCATAGATGGGACCCTAACAGGTTCTACCACTCAGGGTCAGGGTGATCCTGAGATTACCGGTGAAGAAGTGGTACTCTACGTTCCACGGAGCTCCAGAATTGGAACTTCACTATCAGATAAAGTTTAACATCATAACCCGGACACTAAGACCCTCAGCCACAGCCTTCTAGCACATATGTAATAAAATGGTTGGGGGGGTCCATGAGATCAATACGGTCGGAACAGTCATATCGGTGACAAGCGATTGATCGGAGGGCGACTCTCCGACAGCCCGTCTAGACCAAAGTGGAGTGTTGTAAGTCATGGACAACTCAGCCAGGAGGATTCCGCCCTTAAGTATCACTGGTTACCACACACGGATAATGGGTGGCTCCACTGGTGGGGATGTCTTATCCCTCTACATAGGTGCAGTCGGCATATTCTAGTGACCCATCCGAGTGAACGTTTAATCTCGACAAATCTGTTTGGATGATATTTATCTAGATTGAGTCTAAAAATGCGTAACCTGTTTTTAACAAGAAGGTTTATGTAATTAAATTGGGAAGTGGTTGTATATAATTTGCACATGAAGGAATGATATATATATATAATATATATATATATATATATATATATATATATATATATATATATATATATACTTTGGTGTGGTACCAAGTTTCTTGGTACAAGGTGATTCTAGGCTAGTCCTATTCTCTACCAGTAGTTTGTGGTAGAGTTCAGGTTCCGTGTGAGAGCTCAATGTTTAATTATTGTAAACAGAGAAAAGTTATTTGTGAATAAAAAGGCTTTAAATACCATAGGTATCGTGGTTATGGACCATTTCCACTTGTGGGTATCT
>CM042142.1:53763811-53773811 GCA_023376005.1 Doryteuthis pealeii
GCGTTTCAATAAATATGAGAAAATTGTTTATTTAATATTTTATCAGAAGAAGATGTGGGTCTAGGCGAGAGAAAAAATTTCGAAGGCTTTTTTTATTATTATTTGTAGTCAAACTGTTTTCGACGACCATTGGACATATATTATCAAGAATGTAATTTCTTGAAGTGTTGAGCTTGGATTTTTTTTTTTTTTTTCAAATTGTAATTTTATCAAGAAATGATTTTTACATAGAACGACTGGTGAAATTTGCATTTATAAAACAAGTTCCAGCAGAAGCCGAGATATGCAAATCAGTCTACGGTTAAAACACGGACCTTGCGGACATCGACGTTGCCTCGGACGGATTATTCTATTTCCCCAACTTTTTTTTTCTACGATTTTATTTCTGCGTTCAGCCTCGTGCGTCTCACACAAACAAAAGCACACACACACACGCACACCACCACCCACCCACACACACACACAATTATGTGTACGCGATACTCACAACACCACACGACATATACATGCGATACACACAAAAAAACTATTCTACCAAGAGAAGTGTTTTTTCCATTGTGTTTTTTTAATCGTATCTCACCTATACGATCACAAACATCGTGTTTCAACGAATCACATCTTCTCAGTGTGACTAGACTTAGCAGGCTATCTCCCGCCGGGATCGAAATATACACGTATATATATATATATATATATATATATATATATATATGTGTGTGTGTGTGTGTGTGCATATATGCACACACACACATATATATATACATGCACACACACACACACACACACGCACATATATATATGTGTGTGTGTGTGTGTGTGCATGTATGTGTATATTTACCAATTCCTTTGCTCAAATAGGATGTGGCTCAAGTATAACATCTCCTCAGTGTGACTAGACTTAGCAGGCTATCTCCTGTCGGGATCGAAATATACACGCATATATATATATATATATATATAAATATATATATATATATATATATCCACAATAAAACTCAAATCCCCGCATAGTACGATAGCACTTCACTTTAACATCCTACCACACAACCTTACACACCTCAAATGCATTCTAATAGAACACGCATTTCCAACAACGCAATCTCGAAATCAAGCAGAAACTAAATGGATTCTAAAATTACAAACTCACGTGAGGGGATTGAACGCTGATATCGGAATACTCCGTTATTATAAGTTTTTAACAAACGCTGCCGCTGTCAATAACAACAGAGACGAAAGATCCGTTGAACAGGAATAACAGTCATTTGATAAAAGGTATCTAACGAACCCGAAAATTTATGATGAATAATAATAATAATAATAAAAAATAAGTGAATCCATCGAGTTCATTCATTTATTTTTAGATGCTTCATAATAACGCCCAACTTAAAAAGACATATATATATATATATATATATATATATATATATATATATATATATATGTCTTTTTTTAAGTTGGGCGTTATTATGAAGAGCTCATTCACTCCGTGGTTGTTTGGGTCGGAGAAGAATGTAAAATAAGTTCACGAACAAAAAACCCTAATACTGAAAAAAAAAAAAAAAAAAAGAACGAAAGTTGTTACATTATTCACCAATTTGGGCATTCGCGCCATATATATATCGGTCATGTCGCTATGTATACCTTTTTGTCGGTAAACTATCCAAATGTAGCGGATTTTGAGATGTTGGCAACAAGATGAATCAATTTAGTCGGAAGGGGATGGGTATTAAAAAAAATGATGATGATTTTTGTAAAATCGAAATATTGATCAGTATCAGCTATGATTATATTATAAATTGTTTTCTCTTTAACAGCATTGTGTGATGTTTTTATATATATATATATATATATATATATATATATATATATATATATATATATATATAACATGTGTAGCATGCACCTATAATAGATTTTACAAGTAAACATTTTAGGATGGGAAAAATAAGACCAAAAATCAATCTAGTCATTAGGTGAGCTTACTTATCTCAAAGATCAGGATTTTGAAATCCTGGTTTTGGCCCGGACACGAACGTGACTGGCGCCTGACCCAAAACTCACATCTAAATAAATGGATTCATACAAACCTGGACACATTCGCGTCTGTCTGTGAATATGCATAGCAGTATGTTTTGCCTAATGTCAAAATGATTTCGGTTTTATTTCTTCTATTTCTTTCTGTTATAATCACAATAATTTATGTTTATAAAAGCCATTAGGTTATTTTTAAACGTATACTCAACATGGCAACAGAGTTTCACCTTCCCTTTTTTATTGTTTTTTCTTTTAATTATTTCTTCTTATTTTATTTTTATCAACGAAGTGGTTGTTACTAGCGCTAGACTAAAGTGAGCACCATTACTTCTTTGCGCGGCCCAGACGAGAATTTGAAAGGTATTATTAATGCAAATATGTCGGAGACATTATTCTATTTTACGAAACGGTTATCGCTCATCAAATTATCGAAATTGGAACGTTGAACAATCAATGTCGAGACACGAATGGGACAATGAGCAAAATAAATAAGAGTAAAAAGTATAATGGTACCTTGACTTAGGAGTTTAGTTCGTTCCACTCGGAACTCAATTTCCTCGTATATCAAATCAATTTTTTTGATACTTTAGGAGTAACACAGAAATGTTAATGTGTATTCGTACGACTATGGAGGGAATTTCCAACCAATATTGATTATATAAAGAGTGACTTTGAAATACCAAATAAAATCATATATATATATATATATATAGGTGACGAAGGTCGAGGGTTTAAGAAACCTGACTGATGATGAATCGTCGGGTTTCCATCCCGGCTGCAAATTACCTGAAAATGTCTAGCCTCACAAAAGAGACGTGATACTTTGAAACACGGTATCTGTGGATGACTATATATATATATATATATATATATATTTGATAATTTTTGAATCATATTACCACGACCAGACAACTCGGCAAACACCATTTGCGACATCCGGAGCACTGGACAGCTGTTTCGACCTCCTTTGGTCTCATCAGCAGTGCATACCACAATCTCCGCCACTAGAGATTGAACTCGTGGACCACAGCGTGAAGAGCGGGGACTTAACACACTGGGCCACCAGCCCATGCCACAAACGGAGAATGCCAAATCATCTAGTCAATGGTAATATTAATTCAAATGCGCAGTCAATATATATATATATATATATATATATATATATATATATATATATATAATATATATATATATATATATATACAACCAACCGCACGAGTAGTATGTAATACAAATTTGATTTATTAAACGAAGTTTAACAGGTTTAAATTCAGTTTTCCTTGTCATAGACTGGTTTCCTAACGAAAATAATTAGCCCAGTCTACCGTACTATTTAGACATAGCTGGAGGGAGAATGGTTGGATGCATACCTTTCCCAAGAGTATTAGCGCTATGTTAGATGCAAACAGTCTCGTCCAGGATTTAAACATGGTTCTACAAATCCATTTCCTATTACTCTAACCATCACACCACGCGCCTCCATTTCCTCGTATATCAAATCAATTTTTGGAAATTTTAAAGGGTATCACGTACATGTTAATGTGTATTTATGGGACTATGAAGATGATTTCAAATCAAAGTGGATGATATGAGGGGTGCCTTTGAAATACCAAATAAAATCTTTGATACTGGTGGGACCTGTGGATATATCACGGCATGATAATTTAACTATTATAACGTTCGATATGTATACTATGGCAAAAAAGTTCAGTATGTAAAAAATATATATTTGTTATATATTGGAACAACGAATGTTTCGGTATACAAGTGCATCGAAATAAGGGCGCTAAAAAAAAAAAGTTATTATCACTATTTGAAATGCAAACGGTCTCGTCCAGGATTTGAACTCGTCTTGCCGTGTCTATTTCCTAGGAGGGTAAACATTGCACAATGCGCCTCTACACACACATTTTTTCTCATTCAGTTAACCATGACTGGGTACAAGTGTTAAGCTATGTTAAGTATTCTATGTAGTTTTCGCCCGCAGTCATGGTTAACGGAATGCGAACAATCTACCCGAATGGATCAAATAAAGGGTTCGGTTCGAAGTTCCCCGAAGGCTACCGATTATAACATGAAGGCTTCCGAGTTCGACAAGAAGGTTCCCAAGTTCGACAAAGGAGTTTACTGAGTTCGACAAGAAACACCTGAAGAAGGCTGGGGGCACATCGGTAGAAACGTTGAGTATATAACAATAAAGATGAGGACAATTGTCCAAAAAATCTAGATAATACAAACTGTCTATATAAGTTGTTGTTGGATTTGAAAGCAGTATGTATAGGTCATAAGAAATCCATTGCATGATAAGGATGGTGGGGTATCCTAAAAAGCCAAACAGGAATAGAAAAAAAAATCAAACACCCTTGCATTGAATATTATTGCTGCATCTAGTCTACTGCGTCTCTTGTATACCCTGAGATTCTAGATAAAATCCAACAAAGAATCTATATATCAATACGCTTGTTCCTTAATCTTCCAACCGTTATCATCTTGCAACGCCCACTGGTTAAAAATGAGAGCGTCTAAATCGTCCAAGCTGAAATGCAAAAATATAAATTCTGATTATCTGATGTCGCTCCTCTGTCAAATTCTTATTTCTTACGAGCTAAACAATGAACTATTCCGTTTTTATTATAAACAAAGAAATGGAAGAAAAAAGGCAGGCTACAAAAAAAATATAATAAGAAAAAAAGAAAGAAGAGAGTAGGAAAAAGATAGATAGATAGATAGATAGATAGAGAGAGAGAGAGAGAGAGGAGAGAGAGAGAGACGGTGAGCGCGTGGAAGCGATAACGCTAATCTGTTTCAATCGAACATAATCAAAAGAAGAAAAGAAAGAAAAAGAGTAAGAAAATTAAATCAAGATTATCATATTTTTTTACATATTAACTTATTTTTTCAATAGCTCTTAAGGAAATATTAAACGTTGTAATAATTATTATTATCTTACTGTGGTATATCCACAGGTTCAGCTAATCGTCAATATAGTTGGTCCTAAATTATAATGTGGGTTCCAATCCCTATCGCATCATCGGAGTGGTACTTCCGTCTTTTCTATTAATATTCCCATGGTAACTTCTTTGTTGCCATATCCACAAGTATTTTGACAGAATATTAGATTAACTGCTTGATCTCATCTTTTACAGTTAAGATTTCTAAATGCAATCATAATTTCTATTTGATAGTTTCTTGACACGTACTTGTCATCTCTCGAGTTCTTTTGCCAGACTCTTGTTTTCTTCATTTTATAACCTGTAAAATGTCAACTGCAACATCAATCCTCATCTCTATTCTTTAACTTTTCTCTCTGTCTTGTCCCATTTTTACTTCTTTTTGGCTTTTTTTTATTTGTTTAGGGTAAAATGATTAAAAAAAAACAAATGATTTTATATTATATTTTTGCTTGAAGGCAATTACATGTATCGCATAAAATTCGATACTTTTTTTAATAGAAAATGAACTTGACAAGTGTAATCCCGGAAAAGGATCGCTCGGTGTGTAGAACATCGTACAGACTGTTTCGACTTTTTTAAGTCTCATCAGCGATGTATACTAACGACTTCCCTCCAACAGAAATCGAAACCGGGACCTCTGCAGGCATAGTCAAAGACCATATTGCCTCGGCCACTGTACACAGCGAACAATCCTTACAAAATTAACCTTGTCAATGATACTTACACGCCTCTACCATAATAGGTAAGGGGGCGTTGAGTGAATAATAACAACAAACCAGGTCTTATGCTCTTCGGCGAAGTGAATAAGATTTTTGGATGTTTGTTTGTTTTGTTTTTTTAGAAGCATTGTTGATAAAGTATATATTATATTTTTGCTTGAAGGCAATTACAATGCATGTATCGCATAAAATTCGTTACTTTTTTTTAATAGAAAATGAATGTCGGGGGAAGTCGTTAGTATACATCGCTGATGAGACTTAATAAAGTCGAAACAGTCTGTACGATGTTCTACACACCGAGCGATCCTTTGCCGGGATTACACTTGTCAAGTTCATTTTCTATTTAAAAAAAAGTATCGAATTTTAAGCGATACATGCATTGTAATTGCCTTCAAGCAAAAATATAATATATACTTTATTCAACAATGCTTCTAAAAAAACATCCAAAAATCTTATACAAATGATTTTGATATTATAAAGTGTTTTGTATACATTTTTGAGTGAATGTCTATGTTGGTTTTAACTATCATTTTGTTCAAATTAAGTCATTAATTTTGCAACACCATGTGTATTTTGTAAAGAATCACGAGTCAATGTAATTCTGTCAATATTTTAACTTAATCTATACATTAATACATATATTCCTTATTTATAGTAGGAAGTGTTGGTATACATGTTAAAATCATAGGAAATGGACTCGTCGCCCAGTTCATCCTGGACGTGGTAATTGCATTTCATTTAGCGCTAATATCATTGGGAAAGGTATGAATCCTACTCTCCCTCCAGCTATGGGTAAATATAGGGCAGACTGGGCTCTTTAACCTTTTAGGCAACCGTCTAGGAGAAGGAAAACTCTGAATTCAAACCTGCTGAACTCCGCTTAAGAAATTGACCTTGTGTCGCATCCTGCTCGTGCGGAGGGGTTGGTAGATATATATATATTCCTTATTTGTACGACCGCTACCGTCTTGCAACATTTTCTCGTTAAAAAGAAGACCAGAATGAGATAAAATGCTAAAATATTGAATATCTGGTGTTACTTATCCACCGAATTCTTATTTTTATAAGTGTCGTCACCGTAGCTAAATAATAAACTATTCCTTTTTCATTATAAAGAAAGAATTAGGAAGAAAAAGGATGTGCTACACAAAAATAAATAAGATAAGAAAGAAAAGAAAGAGAGTAGGGGAAAGATAGGGGTGAGCGCGTGGAAGCGATGGCCCTAATCTGTTTCAATTGAATAATGAAAAGATAAAAAGAAAGAAAGAAAGTAAAGAGAAAGAGAGTTAAATTAAAAAAAAAAATATTCAACAAAATTCACAGATTAACAATGAAAAAGAGTAAAATTTAACTGAGATTCAAAACAATCTACGCATAATAAACAATCAGGCCAGTTTAGCTCAATCGGTCGAGCATTGGTCTAGAAACTACAAGGCTCCGGGTTAGCCAACTCAGTGCATATAGTAACATCGCTTGGGTCTATGCGGTAAAGTGAGTAGCGGATGTTGGGTATGGCACTCCACCTCAGACGCAAAATCAATAATCCTGGTCTAGTGCTATTGAAAAGGGAATAAAATCCCTTGACGTCCGACTGATACCGACACTAGACCACTCCACCGACTTTATTTACTTACATCTAATATCTCTATTAATAATGGAGATTCGCTTCCGGTTTTTGTCTGTAACAAAATTACGTCACTGCTTACATCACATTACCCAAAATCGTCATAACATAGAATAAATACACTCAAAATTTGAACATACAACATTAGACAGTCCTCATTTTTTTTAAAACAAGTTTTAATAAATACATGACTGGTATTATATATCTATATATAGTTTGTTTTATTTTAATACATATTTAAAGTTTACATTTCAAATTGTTTTATTTTTTAATCCTTTAATTAATTTGATGATTTTACGTACTTAGGGTACAAAAACTAGCTGACATTGAATTTTTTACTCCCACCCCTCAGGCAATATGTTTCAAAAATCTATTTTTACATCGCCCGAAGGGCGTTTTTTATTTTATACTAGTTATTAATAAAAAAAAAAAAAAAAAACTACACTATGTCAAATATATATGCATTTGGTTCCTGTTTTAATATTTTATTCTTTATGAAGTATCTTCAAGTGAGATCAGTTTTGTAGAATATTGTTTTCAGTGGTCAAAATAGGAAATGCTTAATTATAATAGATTTGTATATAAAAGTTTAATGACAACAATTATTTTGAAGAAAATCATAGTTAGAATCAACATATGTTGTTGGCATCCTTTCGTCTACGAGAGACGATGAAGTAGTGGCTAAGTTTTATTTTCGGGGGACTACATAGCCTGGGAAGGTTTACATAAAGGATGAACTGTTGCCCAAGCAGCAAATCCCACCACTCCACACTGCCGCTGTGATCCAAAGGAAAGGTAACGAACCAATGCAGTTTGGCAGCGGTAGTGTCACAGGAGATGCTGGATTTCAGCATCACACCACATTGGGGACTCTGGCTCCTAATTTTTTTCGGGGTTTACTCCCTAGCCTTTCCTTGGGATGGACTAGAGCCGCTAGGCAGCGCTTACTTAGCCTTAGATGGGTTACCGACCAAGGCTGAGGAGCCCCTTAAAACCTATTTGGATATTTATGTGAGTAGTAAATACCCCAATCCTATTACTTCCGGTGTTCCTGAAAAAGCAGCATAGACACTCACTCAAAAATGTACACAAAACAATTAGAATATCAAAACCAATCTCATTCATATAACCCGGTACAATAGTGAAATTACAATTTCTCATAAATATCAATAAGTACCATTATATTTCTTGTTAAAACTGAAAGCTCTGACTAAATTATTACTGTGGCAGTATTCACTTGTTTGCTAATTAATCTTTATACTGACCCAATCAGAAGATGTCATCAAATTAGTAAACGACAAGATGGGTATGACGATATGACTATGTAATATATAGTTATCTTCAATTAGGGTCGTAACGTTACATACTTTACAAATTTGTTAATGTAATATACACTTCTTTGGGGTCAATAAACAATGTATATTTGTCATTTAATATATATATATATATATATATATATATATATATATATACTAGCAAATATATGCACCCTCCGGGTGCAAGTATTTTAAGTTTTAACATAATAAAATATCCTATTAAATTAGAAAGGCTAATGAAACTGAATAAGAATTCAGATAAAAAGATTTGAACAGAGGGGGTATAATCGGAAAATAGAACAACTTTGAAACTAACTGTACCATTTTCCCTTACTCCGTCTTTCAGAAATTTCCCTAATTTAACTATTTAGTTAAAATAGGAAGAAAAGATTAAAATTACAGTTATATGTTAATAGATTTCTGTTAAATTTATTCCCGAGATTTTTGCTCATATTTATTAAAATAAAACCAAATTAGAAATCAATTACTAAGCATATATTTATTAAAATCAAATTTTTAAGATCATATGCAAAAGCCTTCCCATTCACACTGTAAACCGCTATTTCGTTGAATATATAAATATAATTGCATGTTATTAGAATGTAGATAGTTTAACAGTCTTAAATGATGTAAAACAATTTTACTAATAATTGAGGTTTAAATAAAAAATAAATCATGGAGAATCATGATGTAAATAACAAAGGGATTGTGACTTGTATAGTAATATAGTTTCGGTTACAGACAGACAAACCAACAATCTCCATTTAATAAGATATATATATATATATCAATAAATGAGGAGAACTCAATACAGTAATCCCATAATAAATTATTTCGACGAAAAAAAAAAAAAAAAAAAAAAAAAAATATTATATATATATATATATATATACACTATAATCAATGATAATATTATGGATTTACACTCATAACTTGAAGTTTCATGGTATTGCAATCATCAGATGAGTCCAATGGTTGAGATCTTAAAAACCAGTCGTGAAATGGTTGAGATTTTTAAAACCAGTAATTTTTTAGCGTTTATATAAATGTGAAGCGTTTTCATGCGATGGGAAATATAAAGCTAAAAATTGCTTTTTAAAACTGTGTCTTGTTTACTGTTTATCTGACGTGGATCGTCTTCACGTGGTGTAATGTTATGACGTTAAAGTTGTGTTTGAAAAAACATGATAATAAAACAAACTTGGTTTGGTTTTAATGCACGCGGTTTTCAGATGAATTTCCTTTTTTTTTTTAATAAATAAAAGGAGAGCGAAAATTAAGGGATCAATTAGGGTCAGGTGGTAAGTGACACAGTAAAAATATGTTCAAATGCCTACATTTCGAAACGAGTTC
>CM042142.1:53776311-53801311 GCA_023376005.1 Doryteuthis pealeii
AAACGAAAATAGAGAGAAAGAGAAAAGGGGGGGTGACAAGTCAGTGTGTTAGTTGTTCTAACTTGTGTGTCAAAGTGACAAGTTGCAAACATCCTGTTGCCATAGATTGTACGGCTCTTGGAGACTTTTCAGATGCCAATATTTTCAAAAGATTGGCACAGAAAAGAGCAAACTTTCTCCATTCTCACTTCCGGTTCCGCTCTTTCTCCTCCCCCTCTCTCTCTCTCTCTCTCTATCTCTCCCCCTCTCTCCCCCCTCTCTCTCTCTCTCTCTCTCTTACTTGATCTCTCGCTTGCTCTCATTCTCAAGGATGACGGAATAATGTAAGACGGTAAATTCTCTCTCTCGCTCTCTCTATATATACTCTCTCCCTCTCTCTCTCTCTCTCTCTCTCTCTCTCTCTCTCTCTCTCTCTCTCTCTCTCTTTCTCTCGTTTTCTCTCTTTCTCTCTTTCTCCTTCGCTTGATCACTCGCTTGCCCTCTCACACACTCTTTCTCAAAGATGACGGATAATGTAAGACTGTAAATTTTCTCTCTCTCTCTCTCTCTCTCTCTCTCTCTCTCTCTCTCTCTCTCTCTTCTCTGTGTGTGTGTGTGTGTGTGCGTGTGTGTGTCAAGGATGACGGATAATGTAAGACTAAATTCTCTCTCATTCTCTCTCTCTTTCTTTCTCTCTCTTTCTTTCTGTCTCACTTCTGTCTCTGTCTGTCTCTCTCAAGGATGACGAGATAATGTAAGACGGCAAACTCTCTCTCTCTCTCTCTCTCTCTCTCTCTCTCTCTCTCTCTCTCTCTCTGTCAAGGGTGATGGGAAAATGTAAGACGGTAAATTTGGACATATATCGATCTCCCCCACCCCCGCAGAAGTGGGAGGGGCGGGTGACGAGTCATGTAATTTCCGTCCGAGTTTCATTCCAAGTATTTTGACCATAATAGGTGAGAGGATATGAACCGATAGGGGGCGCCTTGCAAGTGACTGGAGTGGGTGGGGGTGACAACGCCAGTATAGTCCCCTACTGGATGATTATGATAGTTGTACCTTGCCGGTGGTTGCAGTTCGAGTGTCGGTAAAATCCAGACCTTTCAATCCTGGTTTCAAACCGTTCCCGCTTGTATAGTTGGTGCACCATGAAAAAAAGTAAAAGTTTGTGGAGTGGTCGGTATCAGCCTGAGATCGAGGGAGTCTATCCTGTTTATGCTAGCAATAGACCAGGGAGATTGTATTTGCTGAGGTAGAGCGCCACACCTACCGTCAGCTTCCCACTTTACCGTACAGATCAGATTCCCCAATTGGTGTTACTCATCCGCTGAGTTGACGGAGACCAGTATCGAACTCTTTTTACTGTTATGATTAATCTTTGGCTTTTTAAATTCTCACTGTGTGCCTATGTTCAGATGTATGGTTTAGTTAAGCTTAGTAAATAACGATTTAGCATTGATATTATGAGTTTGGTGAAAGAATCAACCAAACTTCAACTGCGGAATGTTAGGACATCTGAGTAGACAATGGACGATTCTTTGTAGGAAGAAGTATTTGCAGAAAAGGTAGATTTTCCAGAAAGCAATATCCGTATTTTATACCTTTATATAATAAAACTATAACCGCCATCTTCTTCTTCTTCTTCTTCTTCTTCTTCTTCTTCTTCTTCTTCTTCTTCTTCTTCTTACTTTTTCAACGTTCTATCGTCTTATTTATTGCGTATCTACTCCTTTCTACCTCTCACGTTTTTATGCCTCTCTTTCTTTTTGACTTTCTTCTTCTTCACTCAGTTTTCATTCTTTTCTCCAAATCTCTTCCTTTTTTAAGTAACTTTCTCTTTATTATTCTCTCTTCCCCCTTTTTAGCTGTTATTATTATTATTTTATAGAGTTTTCCCACCAGCGTTAGCTGATGGTCTTTTACTGGAGTCTGTATGATAAATCTACTCAGGTCTCCAGGACTCTTCTGGGTATTGTAGCCGATTGCAGCAATGCAGTTGTCTTGATAGTCTCACTTGAAGTATCCATATTATTATCTCCTTTTGAGTTTTCACATCAGTGTTAGCTGATGGTCTTTCACTGGAATCTGAGTGCCAGCAAGTCTCCTCAGGTCTCCATGACTCTTCTGAGTATTCTGGCAGATTGCAGCAGTGCAGTGTTCTGAATGATTTCAATTTTTCCTCTGATTTCCAAACTTTCCAACCCTTTTCCAATCCTTTTGGGACCGTTTCCAAGTGCACCAACTACAATTGGTATAACTTTCACTTTCATATTCCATAACTTTTTCAGTTCTCTGGCAAGATCCAGATATTTGTCCATTTTTTCATTTTCCTTTAGCTTCCCCTGTGATCTGCTGCACTGCAAAATCCACCAGTTGACAAGTTCTTTCTTTTTTGTTTATCAACACTAGGTCTGTTTTTTTTGCTGGGATAAGGTGACCGTTTTTATTTCAAAGTCCCAGAGAATTTTATGTGTTTCGTTCTCAAGAACAGATTCTGGTTTATGCATATACCATTTTGTTGTATGGTCAAAATTAAATATTGTGTATGATTCCCAGTGGATCACCTTTCCAACCCAGTCGTGTCTAGTTTTGTATTCTCGTTGTGCTAGTTTGTTACATTCGCAGAGTATATGGGTTTACAGTCTCATCTCTATTACCACAAAGTCTACATTTACTATTTTGTTGGGTCATATCAATTTCGTTTGGATATAGTTTGTCCTTATGGCATTATTTTGTGCAGCAATTACTAATGATTCTGTTTCTCTTTTAAGGTTTCCTTTTCTTAACCATGTCCAAGTCTTTCCATGTGCAACCTCTTCGATTTGTCGTTTGAAGTGTCCATATAATTGTTTTTCTTCCCATTTTTGTTTTCTAGTCTTTGTTGTTTTTCTGTTTGTCCATCTGTCGCCTCTACTATTGTTGGCCGCCATAAGTAGTTTGTCTTTGATTTTTCTTGTGTAATCTTCAAGTTGTTGCATTGTGGTTTCTACGCATTCCTCTATGTTGGCAAGACCTCTTTCCCCTTCCTTTATATAATCTATCTCTATCATCTCTAGGGTGGAGAGCCTTGTGCATTATTATTATTATTATTATTATCATTATTATTATTATTATTATTATTCATCGGTGTTTTCTGCTCATAGACATACAGCTTCGGGGAATTTTCCTTTTAACTTGTACCTGATTGACACGACGGTTACTCGTGATTATCGTAGAATTTGCAAGAAACCCGACAAATCGTCTAATTGGGAACGGTTGCTTTTTGCTTGGGCTACTTATAGCACGAGCTTCATTTGGTGAAGGAAATTAAGATACGGCCTCCTATGGATCTCAGTCTCAGGATTTATAACACAGACACCCCCCCCTACACTGTAACTATCAAGATAATTTGAATTAATAAGTGAGGGAATAACGATTAAAATCAATTTTTTTTAAATCAAAATTATTATTTAAACATACTAACTGAAAAAAATTGTATTTAGTCTAATTGGCCATGATTCTCAAAGTGTCCTGTGTTTGACGTTAAACTGCGTCTAATGGTGTCAATCGGGTGGTCACGTCATGTCCTAGCACGTATAAGATTTTTTTAGACCCTATTACTCTTATGGCAAAACCCAAGCCCATTTTATCATATATATAACAGAAGGCGGTGGTTGAGGGTCTTAGTGGTGAGGTTCCAATTCCAAAACTCTGGAGAGTGTGAGATTCCTCTTCATTACCATTACTCCCAGGTCCATTTGACACAGAGTGGTAGTTCCTGTTAGGGTCCAATCTATGAGTTAAACAGATAAATATATAAGATTTTTAAAAAAAGTGGTTAAAAAACAGATGTAATCCTGGTGGCTGAGCAATTCATGACACGCAACACTCCACTATGGACTTTTGAGGGCCTGTCCTATCAATCGGCTGGTCACATCAAGTTCTAGCACGTATAAGATTTTAAAACACTATTGTTCTCATGGAAATACCCCAAACCTTTTTATCATATATGTGCTAGAGGGCTGAGGTTCTTGGTGTCCTATGTATGATGTTAAACTCTATCTGAGGTTAAAGTTCCAATTCTGGAATGTGGAGTATCTCTTCATCACCATTACTCCCAGGTCCACTCTGAACCAGAGTGGCAGTACCTGTTAGAGTCCAATCTATGGGTTAAATAGAAAAATGAGCTTGAAAAAATAAGTTTAAAAAAACTTAAGCTAAAAAAATTGAATACCGAATAATGAATAAAACAAAATGTCTTCCGCATAAAATAACCCAACAAGGGTTGACATGCCGTAAAATCCAACCACCCAACCATTTATGGACAACGCTTGTGGTTTTGGTATACAATTTCAGCTTATATAAACGAGATAAATTTTTAGATTATTTTTAATTAAACTATTTTCATAGAGAGATTTTATTTATTTATTTATTTTGGTGTTGTGTATATGAGAAGCTTCTATTCGATTTTCTTGTGTTCCTAGTGCCCTGTTTTCTGTCCTGTGGGGGCCTTACATTGCATAATGCTGTCGGAATCCCGCAATGTCATTTTTCTGTCCCATACGATGAAACTCGCGATCAGGATATAAGCGACGAAAGGCCTGAATGCAATTAGTTCCCATTCAGTGAGTGAAGGCAAAATGGGTGGCGACTCTAATCCAATGCAATGAATTACAACAAAAAGGGAAAAGAAAAGAAAAAGAAGATTTCGAGCCCACACTCACACACATATACACTAAAGGGTTGAATAAAAATCTAACATGGTCATTGTGAGCTCGGCTCTTAATGTATATTAGTTAGTTATTTTGCTTATCTACTTATATCAGATATTCGTGAAGGGTTTACAAAATATATGATATAAAATGTTTTTAAAAAGTATCTGTACGTTATATAAAATATTCATAAGTCCAATGTACTTCTTCTTTGCACTGCAAATAAAACATTCGTGTATATTTCATCATAAACACAATAGACACATCTCATCATATATTAAAGTATGTATAGAATTATATGCATATAATAATGTAACTTTTATATATATATATATATATATATATATATATATATATATATATATATATGCATACATTTATACGTATGAATTAGTCTCGATTTCACCTGACATAGTAACCTCTGCAAATTTGAGGACGAACACAAGGTCGAATTATCTCAAATTTCTTTTACAGTATTTATGGATCGGGGATATTATCAACCAAATAAACTTATATGTCTGTTTGTCTACATATTGTTAGTGAGTTCGATTCTCACTGGGGACCCCCTTAATCTACTGACCTTGTTCTGAGCTAAGCATTGCGAATGACCCCCTCTCTCTCTCTCTCTCTCTCTCTTTCTCACACACACACACATGCAGACAAACTTTCTCTCTCTCGTCCCCTCTCTCCCTCTCCCTCTCTCTCTCTCTCTCTCTCTCTCTCTCTCTCTCTCTCTTCCCCTCAGTCTATCTTTCATTTCTTTCTCCTGTCTTTCCTTACTCGTTGTTTTTCCGGTTCTGTTTTCTTTCTCCTCCTTTGATCTTTGAATACAACGTATTGTTATGTTAGTTATCTAAATAATGTACCAATTACCAAATTTCAGAGACGGACAGGCAAAAAACATATCACTTTTTGTCCTACGTATGACTCGAAACTGCATCCAGTTGTGAGGCTCTAGTTCTGGAACTCTATGGAGTATGAAGTACCGCTTAATTGCCATTACTCCCAGATCCACTCTGATCCGGAGTGATAGTACCTGTTAGAGTCCCATCTTTTTGTTAAATAGATCTACTATAAGAATTAGTAGTATTGGATAAGAATACGTAAAACCATATACTTGTGTGCAAACAAATAATTATCATTAAATTGGAACAATTACTTGAAAGCATATAATTGTTTGTAAATTATTAGCATATGGTTTCAAGTATTCCTATCTCAGACGCTAAAAACAATTTCCTTGGTCTAGCGTTAGTTAAAAGGGGATAGACTCCCTCGCTGTCTGTCTGATACCGACTTTAGGCCACCCCGACGACTTCTCTAAGACTTTTCCCGTCAAAGGATGTGTGCAAGTCAGCGGAGGTTTGATGGTAATGTTTTCTTCTTCAGTTTTGATCTTGGAGTAAACTTCTCCTATAGGGGTTGTCATTAGACCCCACAATTCGTTTTATTATAATAAGGATTGTAATCATTTTAATAGTTTAACGTGTCACTATAGTGGTACAAAGAATAAGGATTTGACTCTGACGAAGGACGATGAGCTTACTCGCCACTGCGCTACGGTAGGCGCACCAGTGTCGTTCATGACTCACTGTTAATGTATCGTACACTTCTGCAAAAATAACATAAAGGAACATTTTCTGAATTGAAATAACTAATCTGTATTTAAAAAAAAATTCCGATCGAAAATAAATTAAACTTTTATTAAAAATTCCATAGATGGGACCCTAACAGGTACTACCACCCCGGCCGGGGAGTAATGGCAATGAATGAGAACTACACAATCCCTAGAGCTCTAGAACTGGAACCTCGCAATTAGATGCAGTTTAACGAGCCACTATAGTAATACATAGAGTAAGGATCGAACTCTGACGAAGGTTGATGAGCCTACAATCCATTGCGCTACAGTAGGCGCACCAATGTTTTTTAAAATTTAAACTCAACTTTTTAAAATAGAATCTTTAAACTGTTATTTCTATTAACTCATAGATGGGACACTAATAGGTACTACCACTCGGATAGAGAGTGGACCTGGAAGTAATGGCAATTAAGGGGTACACTACACTCCCCAGAGTTTCAGAACTAGCCACTGCGCTACGGCAGACCCAATATTGTCGTTTATGACTCACTGTTAATGTATCGTACACTTCTATAAAAATACTTAAACGAACATTTTCTGAACTGAAATAATTAATCTCTATTAAGAAACTTCCGATCGAAAATAAATTGAACATTCATTTAAAAAAAAAACTATAGATGGGACCCTAACTGGTACTACCACTCCGGACTTTGGAATAATGACAATGAAGACAATGACAATGAAATAACTAATCTCTATTAAGAAACTTCCGGTCGAAAATAAATTGAACATTCATTAAAAAAGACTATAGATGGGACCCTAACTGGTACTACCACTCCGGACTTTGGAATAATAACAATGAAGGGGTACTCTACACTCCCTGAGCTCCAGAATTGGAACCCAACAACCTATGCAGTTTGACAAGCCACTATAGTGGCACACAGAGTAAGGATCGAACTCTGACGAGGGCAGATGAGTTTATCAGCCATTGCACTACGGCAGGCGCACCAGTGTCGTTCATGACTCACTGTTAATGTATCGTACACTTCTGCAAAAATAACTTAAACGAACATTTTCTGAATTGAAATAACTAATCTGTATTAAGAAACTTCCGATCGAAAATAAATTGAACTTCCATTAAAATAAGAAAAAGTAAAACTGGAAACAAAACAAAAAGATCTTTAATCATTCTGTCATTTTCTGTATTGATTTTCCCTCAGTCAGTGTTTTCTGTTTTCTTTTTCTGCACGTCTGTGCATTTGGAAAACTTTCTTGTTTGGGATGAAGGCACAGTGTCTGAGAATTTGGTCGGATATTCATATAAGATGTAACGCTAGCCATATGTTCTGTTTACGTTGGTAAATAGACATTGAAATCCATATTATTTGCCTTTTGAAAGCTTCAATGAAACGCTAATTTGGAAAGAAATGCAAAAGAGATAAATAAAACGAATTTTAGCAAATGCTTTGTTCTGGATAATTCTTGTGATTCGACGTAGTTTTTTTTCTTTTTTCTTTTCTTTTTTTTTTTTTTTTTTTTTGTTCTTTCTTTAAAAAGATATGCATGTAACTTATATATGGATTACGAACATGACTCAAGATTTTCAATATAGACATTTGTGTGAAAAAATAAAAAAAATAAAATAAAATAAAATAAATAAAATAAAACAACAACACATTAGCAAAGAACAATATGCTAGAAAATGAATAGAAAAGAAAATAATAATAATAATAATAATAATAATAATAATAATAATAATAATAATAATAATAATAATAATATTTCAAAAATTATCATCATTGTTATTATTATTATTATTATTGTTGTTAAAAAATATTATTATTATTATTATTATTATTATTATTATTATTATTATTATTATTATTATTATTATTATTATATTATTATTATTATTATCAAAGACGCTGGAAAATGAATAGAAAATTATATAGAGAAAAGTGTGGCGGGGTGAATTGTTTGGGTTGGTTTAAAGTTTTCAATATATATATTTATAGATCAATTGTGGCAGATTGAAATGCTGAAAATTTTATAATGAGATGTATTAAAAAGCTATAACTTGTAAACGATAATTGTTACCTCCCTTTCCGTAAAAGAAAACAATTATAAAGAAAACTTAATTTATTTACATTAGTACATCAATAAATCCGCAGTCTAATCAAGACCATAACAACAACAACAACAACAACAATTAATTTGCTATAAGAATATTTATTTTCCAACATGATCTCTTTCATCGTATGCAACCCATCGCGATATAAAGTTGATCGTTTAATTTTAACGGTACATCAAACCGTCTGAGGTTATTTTATACCTAGAAGTTACCTGCCACAGGGTGGGTATGTGAAGTGGGTATGAGGAGAGTCAGGAAAATAAATACCTAGAAGTTAGGTTAGCTAGTTGGTTGGTTGGTTGGTTAACTGTTTTTATGGCATGTCAACCCTTGCTGTGTTATTTTATACGAAGACAGTTTGTTTTATTCATTCTTCATGGGTACTCAATTTTTAAAGTCAATTTTTAAACACTTTTTTGAAACTCATTTTTTCTATTTAAACCATAGATAGGACCCTAACAGGTACTACCACTCCAGCTCAGAGTGGACCTGGGAGCAATGGTCAATAACGGGTACTCCACATTCTCCAGAGCTCCAGAATTGGAACTTCACCATAAGAGTTTAACGTCATACCCAGGACATTAATACCCTAGACACCGTCATCTAGTACATATTTGATAAAAAAGGTTGAGGTTTGCCATAAGGGCAAAGGGGTTGGGACAATCATATAGGTACTAGGACTTGACATGACCAGCTGATTGATCGGGGGGGGGCTCTCTAACCGCCCTAAACTAAGTAAGGCCCAAAGTGGTGTGTAGCATGTCCTAGATTGCTCAACCACTAGGATTCCGTCCTTAAGTGTCATGGGTTGTCATCCACGGCGAACAATTGTCCCCATTTGGGGGGGGGGTATTACGCCTCTGCAGAGGTGCAGTCGGTGTATTCTAAAGCCTCAGCCGACAAACCGATGTTAAGTCAACAATTTTGGACTAAAACATTCTTTTCCGTTCGCAATACACATTATCCTACAGATTTCACATGGTTTGCACTTATCAGTCCCCCAAATTTGAGGACAGACCTCTATTCAAACTTAGAGCACCATGTTTGATTTGCCACCCTTTTGAATAGCCTCAGAACATTTTTTTTTCTTTTGAGATTAAAATAATTTTTGCTGTAAATCAATTTCAAAGTTTACATATATAGAAGAGAATTCTGAACAATTAAAGGATGATACGTTTAAAAAAATCTCCTATTTATTGAATGACCCGCGTATCTATCTATTTATCTATCTATCTCATTCTGTTTACATCTCTCTCTCTCTCTCTCTCTCTCTCTCTCTCTCTCTCTCTCTCTCTCTCTCTCTCTCTCTCTCTAAAACACACACACTCTCTCTCTCTCTTCCTCTTCCACGCTCACTCTTTCTGTATATATTATTCTATCTATCTATCTCATTCTGTCCATCTATCTATCTATCTCATTCTGTCCATCTATCTATCTATCTATCTATCTATCTCCATACATATCATTCTGTTTCTATCTATCTATCTATCTATCTATCTATTCCATTCTGTTAATCTATCTATCTATCTATTTCTATCTATCTTTTTCTATTTCCATCTATATCATTCTGTTTCTATCTATCTATTTTTCTATCTATCTATCTATCTATATCCTTCTGTTTCTATCTATCTGTCTATCTATCTATCTATCTCATTCTGTTTCTATCTATCTATCTATCTATCTATCTCATTCTATCAATCTATCTATCAATCTATTTATCTATCAATGTGTATTTGTGTGTGTACAGTGTTTCCCTATCTAAAACTTTGCAAGAATTTTTAATTTCAGGTGAAAATGTTTTTGTTTTTTTAAGCGGATACTTAGTTAAATTTTCCGAGCGAGTAACCTTTGCGGAAGCAACCAGTATATAATCAATTCTTTTTGCTTTAATAACTGTTTATCAGTGTTTTTTAAATAGCGTTTTATGTATCCCTTGATATTAATCAATATCAATTTAAGAGTTACTGACAGGATTAATGCATAACCAGATATCATTTATAAACCATATAAGTAAATTTATTGAATAAACGCATCAAAATATTTTTGAAACTTTAATGATTACATATACAAGACGCGTACCGAAACCATCACCTTATATTCATTTTAACAAAAACTACAACACATATATGGAGTATGTAAGTAGCATTGGAACATATAACCTATAGGCACCCCTTTTGCTTTACTGATTTATAAGTACATTTTTTCATTTACACCGTCAACATCCAGTTGTTTGTTAACTGATGATTTTTTAGTTGTTTTTATTATAAAACTAACCCTATACCCTAACCCCTAACTCTAACCCTAACCCTTAACAAACAACCGGATGTCGACGGTGTAAATGAAAAAAAATGTACTTAGGAATCAGTAAAGCAAATGGGGTGCCTAAGGGTCCGCAGTATTGTTTAGAGAAAGTTTTTAGCTACAAAACACTATCTTTCCCGGCTGTTGTCCGTGGGTGGTGACCCGTAATGCTTAAGTACGGAATCCTGATCTCTGAGCTGTCCAGGACATACAACATTCCATTTTGGACCTTATTTAGACAAGACGGGCAGAGTTGCCCCCTCCGATCGATCGGCTGTTCACATTTCTAGCACCAATATGATTTCCCAACAGTATCGCCCTTATGGTAACCCCCAACCCTTTTTATCATATATGTGCTAGAAGATTGTGGTTGAGGGTATTAATGTCCTGGGTATGACGTTAAACTGCATCTAGAAGTGAAGTTCCCTTTCTTGTACTCTGGGAATAGAGTACCCCTTCATCGCCATTACTCCTAGGTCTACCCGGACTCGGGGTGCTAGTACCTGTTAGGGTTCCATCTATGGGTTAAGTAAATTTAAAAAATGAGTATTAACAATCAACCAACCAACCAACCAACCAACCAAACAAACAATGAACCACTATCTTTCGACATAGTTATCCCAGTGTTTCGCGCATTTTCCCTTATGATAAACTAAAGCTTGCACCAACAGAAGTGACCCGTTTTTTTAATCTTTTATTTTACAACCATCATGACGTCGCTGTCAGAAAAGTGTTTCTCACGTAGTCCATCTTTTATCGGCCCGATTAGCGCGGATGAGTTTGAGCTATGTTGAACGCGTATTGTCCTTTACATCGCTATTGCCACTGCAGAAATGTATTTATTTATTTTTTCTCGGAACTAAATAAGCACTCAGATTTGTTTCGCAAAACATCCATAGGAGAGAGAAAAGGGTAAAAGAATTTGGGTGTTGTTAACACAGTAACTAATACCAATTTCTTATTATGTGTTAGTTATTCCCAGCGGGTAACCCGACGCTGGATATATATATATATATATATATATATATATATATATATATATATATATATATATATGTGTGTGTGTGTGTGTGTGTGTGTGTGTGTGTGTGTGTGTGTGTTTGTTTCAAGTGGCGAGAAAATATTCTTTTAACTTTTGAGGTGCAGTGTGCGTTTATTATGTAACGGGGTAGGGGGGAAAAGATATCTACGCGTGTCAAATGAAATTTTTTAGTAAGTGAAGAGAAAAAAGGGGGGTGGGAGGGTAAAAATGTTATAGTAAGAGTTGTGTAGTTAAAGTTTTTAATTATTGTTGTTTTATTATTATAACCGATTATATGATGATTTTTATTAATATTACAATTACTATCTAGTAATTGATTATTATGGTGATTTATTATTATTATTATTATTATTATTATTATTATTACAATCGTGTACTAGTGATTATTTATACAAATAATGCCAGTGTAATTATAATTATGTGAAAACAATTATTGGTTAATAAAAATTGTATGTTTATGATTGCTATTTTTATTTGTAGTTATATTATAATTGTGCATATATTAATTGTTTGGCATGGATTTACACAAAAATCCACATACACAGGTAACCATGTACATGTGCATATATGATACATACGGGGTGAGATATGGGGGTGTGGAAAAATTATGGATTATACGACAACATGGATAAACTAACAATTATGGATAAACGCACTCTAATCCGGATATATATATATATATATTATATAGAGAGAGAGAGAGAGAGAGAGAGAAAGAGAGAGAGAGAGAGAGAGAGAGAGAGAGAGAGAGAGAGAGAGAGAGAGAGAGAGATTTTTTAAAAATTATTTTATAGTGAGTTAGAAGCATTAATTAAAATGTAATAATATATTTTGAAGGCGAAATAAT
Source organism: Doryteuthis pealeii (assembly GCA_023376005.1). NCBI lineage: Eukaryota > Metazoa > Mollusca > Cephalopoda > Myopsida > Loliginidae > Doryteuthis > Doryteuthis pealeii. Next base: position 53,788,879 of record CM042142.1, read on the forward strand.
GCAAATTTATGTTTAAAAACATATTTATTTAATTTTTTTTTTTTGTTTCCCTTAATATTTTCAGGCTATGCCCATCTTCAGAGAGTTGAAAAAATTTTTTTTTTAATTTCATCTGTATTTGTTTAACTCAACTGTGATGTTAATTCGTTGAATGTTTTAATGTAAATGCAAACGTTCGGCAAAGATTGTAAAGTTCCGCTCGGCAAAGATAGTAAAACTCCGTTAGATCCCATGCGGCGTCTTGTTTCGCGGAATGTTTTGAAAATCATTTCAGATATAAATATATATATATTTTTTAATACTATAAAAATAATGAGGCCCTGCTCGGGGATATTGAAATAAAGATTTTTTTAAAATTATTTTTATAGTGAGTTAGAAGCATTAATTAAAATGTAATAATATATTTTTGAAGGCGAAATAATGCAAATTTATGTTTAAAAACATATTTATTTAATTTTTTTTTTGTTTCCCTTAATATTTTCAGGCTATGCCCATCTATATATATATATATATATAAAAAAAATCTCGACAAAGGGTTATAATAAATAGAATTTATTGTTTAAGCAAAGTCCAACGGAAAGAATATTTAACAGGACAGATGAAAGTCCTAAAAGACTCTTTGAAGACAGTTTGAGAAACATAAAGAAAAGGTTGTGATACTCCATGATGGATCTACGTGCATGGCTAAATCTCTATGAAGACATAGAGTATAAAAAGGCATGTGCACTTTATGCGGATATGCCGGGGTTGGTGAGCCAAACTTCTATAAAAACAAAGTATAAAGGGGCCAAGTACAGGTCGCAACGCCACTTATCAGCAAACCGTACCAAACAAGGGAAGATAATCCCACACCTAATGGCAACCGTAACAAACAAGAAAAGATAACTCCTACAAGGGGGAAAATCGCTAATTGTAGGAGTGGAAATTATTAGGGCTCAAGTTTCAATGATGTGGGTAACATTTCAAAGTTAACATTTGAAAATAAAAACAGATCGTTTCGACATTGTATTAAGTTTGCAAATTCCTCTGTCTAAACCCACTGAAAATCAATATTTGTTAAAATCGGACAAATTGCCTGAGTGGCGGAACGTCTTCTGTTTGCTTAAAAACAAAATAACTGTTATTGCGGTCATTTTTAGGCTGCAAGGGAATAGGACTTTTAATTTCAGATCCCTTGTGTTCCTTAGTGTTAGGTAGAATCCTTGTATGCTGATCCATCCGTCTGTCCGTGTCGAATACCAGCAAATGGGGGGCTTTCAAGATCGGCGATTAAATAGTTAATTAACCCTGTATTCGGGCTTGTTAATTCCAGCACACCTTATGACACAAAATATTCCTATACTATGAAAAAATCTAAACTGAATGTGTAATTATTTTGTTTAAGTACTCCAGTATTTAATTGCTGTAGTCTATGGATGACTTCATCGGAGTTTTGAACATGTCCTGGAAAGGTGGAAAGTAGAGGTTTCAGTATTTGTGAGAGAAGCCATATCTTGTAAAGAGGTCCTTCCAAGCTGTAAATGATTGGTCTGATCAACTATATATATATATATATATATATATATATATATATATATATATATATATATATATAATTAATATACCAAGCGTGTTGGTAAATCCTTGCGGTGAGAAAAAACCCAGCAAATAGTTTGATTGTAAAAATATACTACCAAACATCAACCAGGGAGAAAAAAATTTTTGAAAAAAGAAAAGACCAAGATAGTCGTACCAACAAAAAATAATCTATTGGTACAGTATTTGGCCAAAAGAAAAAACAAGTTATATGTATATATATGTATATAAGATATATATATTCATATAACCGCTAGGAGAAAGCTAATAAGTAAAAAGTGCTCGATACCTAAGTAGAGCCAATAATAAAGATACATCTAATGAGTCAGACGAACCTACTATTAGTTTCGCATAAAGCTCTTCAGGGCTAAAATCTGAGTCAGATTAGCCATGAAGAGCTTTATGCGAAACTAATAGTAGGTTCGTCTGACTCATTAGATTTATCTTTATATATATATATATATATATATATATATATATATATATATATATATATATATATATCCAATACTATGAAAATAAATGTTTTCCTATTTTTTGGACGGGATCAATCTTGTTAAGATGCTTCAGCATGTTATTTATTTATCTAATTTGGAAAACAATATTATACATTTTACAGGATATGTGTTGTAGATATTTCTTAATTTGTTATATTAAAATTATGTTAGTTATATTGAATTGATATTTATTCAATATATATTTATAACCTTTTCAAATATCTTCTATATTTAACCATTAATTTCACTTATGTATACAACACACAATTTAACTTATTTATTTAAGTTATAATTGAATTCATGATGTAAGAAATAATTCAAAAAATATATTCGAGATAATATCTATACATTTAACTCATAATTTGACTTTTACATCTAACATATATATATATATATATATATATATATATATATATATATATATATATATATACATACACACACACAAACACATATATATATATATATATATATATATATAATTAACTTTTACGTTTAACTTATATTTTAGCAAATATATTTAAATCATAATTATCATTTATTTTAACTAATAATTTAACTTTTATATTTAACTGATTATTTAATATATGTAATTAACTTGTAATTTACATAGGTTATACATTCAAGTTATAATCTAGCATATATATCTAACTTATTATGAATTAAAATTAAAATTTTGATTTAACATACATAAACACACACACATATAACTTATGATTTAACATGCATATGTAACTTATAATTTTATATGTATATATATATATATATTCATATATATATTTAACTTGAAATATAACGTAAATATTTATCTTATAATTTAACATATATATCTAACATATGTATTTATGATTTAACATAGATTTTAACTCATATATGATTTAATTTATATATAACAGATATATATATTTACCAACCCCTCCGCACGAGCAGGATGTGACACAAGGTCAATTTCTTAAGCGGAGTTCAGCAGGTTTGAATTTAGAGTTTTCCTTCTCCTAGACCGGTTGCGTAACCAAGGTTAAAGAGCCCAGTCTGCCCTACTATTTATCCATAGCTGGAGGGAGAGTAGGATTCATACCTTTCCCAAGGGTATAAGCGCTAAGTGAAATGCAATTAGCACGTCCAGAATTTGAACTCGGGGCGACGAGTCCATTTCCCATGACTTTTTAACCATTACACCACGCGCTTCCTATATAAAACTGATATAAGCTATTACCTAACTTAAATTTTTAACTTATAATTTGATATTTTATTCAATTCATAATTTACCCAATACATTTAACTTATTCATTAATCTTATGATTAACGTATGCATGTAATTATAATTTATAACTTATATATTCAACTCCTAATTTATAATGAACTGATCAAGAAAAGCGACACAAAAACAAATAATAACAAATGATTTTAAGTAACATCATAATTGCATAGTTTCAAACTTATAATAAGTATAGGAACTTATATTAACTTCCATCTTAAACTCATAAAAAAAAAAAACTGTTATTAGGAATGTACATGAGCATTATAGATAGAATAGGACTGTTAAGGAATTTACTATAGAAATGCAGTGAAAATTAGAAAGACACATTATTTGTGGCCAAAAATTAATGAGAAGATCAATAACAAAAGAAGTATAAGATATAAAATTGAATAATTCCCATTTAAATCGAAGCAAAACAATAAAATAAGAAGAAATTGCGAAGGTATTATATAAAGTTATAAGAATGAAAACGAAAGTGAAAGTAGAAAAGAGAAACGACGAAAATGAAAGTGAAAATAAAAAAGAGAAACGATGAAATCGAAAGTAAAAACAAGCCACGAGTCAGGGGGTAGTTTGTGCCAAGAGGCCCTTCACTGTGGATCGATAGGGGAGCAGTTTATACGGCACACTGTCTGGTAAGCTTTGCAAAATGTGTACTTTAAAACCATTGCCTAGATACAATGTTTTAGGGGAAGGGACACAACGGGAAAATATATTGGCTGATTATGCTGAACGATATCGATGGGAATGGACGACAGTAAATAACGCTTCCTATACGCAAACACCAATGGATGGGGTGCACATGTGCCCACACGTAGCAATCAGGAGGGTAGCGTAGCACACTAGCATAGATATTGGATGCTAGGTCACTTAGTGGATTAGTAGTCGGGGAAAGAAGTGTGCAGGGTGAACTCGGAAGAGGACATATCACGTACTGCTCGACCGAAAATGATACCATTAGAAATGGCCTATACAAGAGATGGTTGGCTAGTTGTTTGCTTGTTTCGTTGGTTGGTTTGGTTTATGGCATGTAAACCGTTATTGAGTTATTTAATGCAGGAGATAGTCTTCTTTTTTTTTTTTTTTTTCATAATTAACTTTTACTGAAATGCCAGTTTAAGTCTGGTTGAAGGTTAGTTTTTGTGTGCTGTTTTAGGTCTTATCTATGCTGTTTACGTCAAAGTAGCTACAGAATATCCAGTGCAATAAGGTATTTGGGTATTTTGGTAGTATTATGGCATTCAACCCTTCTTGGGTTATTTAAAACCGAAATTAGTCTTTTTAAAGCAAATATAGGATTTCAAGTAGCAAAGGATTTGAACCATTTCTAACCAATTATAGTTTCAAGTAACTATTATTAATACTACATTGATATATATATATATATATATATATATATATATATATATATATTAATGCTAATAATCCATACACAATTGTATGGTTTTAAGTAACTATTCATATTTGATAATAATCATTTTTTGCACACTGTTATATGGTTTAAGATACGTGCATGAACTGTTCCCGCAAGATAATTGAAGTTAAGTAAGCGATAAGACTGTTCAGTACTTGGATGGGGCACCACCTAGGAATATCCTGTGTGACAAGCAAAGTTTTACTTTATGAGTTGGTTTACGGCATGTCAAAACGTGGGTTATTTAATATCGAAGTCAGTATTTTTGGTGGGGTGTTGCATATAATTATATAATAATCATTTGTAAACAATTAGAGCTTCAAGCAACAACTTAGTAGATATAATTTGCTCACAGTGATATTGTTTTAATTCTGTCTAGCTAAGTGATGGTTTGTACCAAATTAGAATTTTCAAGTATTTCAGACAATTATGAAGTTTCAAGTAACTTGTAATAATAATAATAATAATAATAATAATAATAATAATAATAATAATAATAATAATCACCTTATCCCAGCAAGAAGACCAGACCTAGTGTTGATAAACAAAAAAGAAAGAACTTGTCAACTGGTGGATTTTGCAGTGCCAGCAGATCACAGGGTGAAGCTGAAGGAAAATGAAAAAATGGACAAATATCTGGACCTTGCCAGAGAACTGAAAAAGTTATGGAATATGAAAGTGAAAGTGATACCAATTGTAGTTGGTGCGCTTGGAACAGTCCCAAAAGGATTGGAAAAGGGTCTGGAAAGTTTGGGAATCAGAGGAAGGATTGAAACAATTCAGAACACTGCACAGCTGCCAGAATACCCAGAAGAGTCCTGGAGACCTGAAGAGACTTGCTGTCACTCAAGATTCCAGTGAGAGACCATTAGCTAATGCTGATGTGAAAACTCAAAAGGAGTAAATAATAATATCTGGGAATATTAGAAGCAGACGAACTCAAACAAACAGAAATGAATGAAAAAGTAAAAAAGGAATACCCCAGAAGAAGAAGAAAGCTCCTAAAAACCAAGCTATGAAGCAGAAACCTTATCAAGGGAATAAACACCTGGGTTGTCCTCTCGTAAGATACTCGGGACCATTCTTAAAGACAAGAAAGGAGCTCTGGTAGATGGACCAAATGACAAGGAAACTCATGACTATGCATTTGGCATTACACTCGAGAGACGACATAGAGAGACTATTGAAGATAGTGTAGATAGACAATCCGAGCACTTGACGAATACAATAATAAAAGTAAGGAAAGACTAATTGCAGCAGCCAGGAAAAGCAATTGCAACATACTGACAAGCAGAATTACATAAAAAACTTTTTAACAAATTGGAAGAAAAACAACTATATGGATATTTCAAATGTCAAACTCAAGAGATATCACACCAGAAGACATGGACATGGCTAAGAAGTGGAACCCTCAAGAGAGAAACCGAATACCTTATAATCGCAGCACAAGACAATGCCATAAGACAAACTATATAAAGCAAACATAGATAAGACGCAGCAGAATAGCAAGTGCAGAATGTGTGGAGACGGAGACGAACGGTAATCATATAATAAGCGAATGCACCAAACTAGCACAAAAAGAGAGCAAGACTAGGCACGACTCGCTGGGAAAGGTAATCCACTGGGAATTTTGCGAGAAATGAGATGCATAAAATTCTGTGGACTTCGCGGTACAGATGGATCACCTAGACCAGGAGACCGGACCTAGTATTGATTGAAAAGAAGATTTTGCCATTCGACCGACCACCGAAGGAAATTAAAAGAAAGCGAAAAGATAGACAAATAATGGACCTTGCTGAAAAGAAAAACAGTGGAACATGAAGGTGAAGGTCGTACCAATTGGAATTGGTGCCTTTGGAACGGTCCCAGACGTCTGGAAAATAGTTAGGGTGAATTAGAAATCAGAGGAAGAATTGATACCCTCCAGACAACAGCATTGATGATATCAGCTAGAATACTCAGAAGAGTCGTGGAGACATAAGGAGACTTATTATCACTAATGCTTAGTATTATTGACTTCTAAATGTTTGGTTTTATCTTATTGAATATGAGCAAAAATCTCAGAGAAAAAAGTTAAAAGAAATCCATTAACAAGAAAAAATAACTGTAATATTATCCTTTAGTTCCTATTTTAACTAAATAGTTAAATTAGTTAAATTTACCAATGAAAGACGGGAGTAATGGAAAATGATGGAAGAGTTAGTTTCAAAGTTGTTCTATTTTTCAATCATACCCCCTCTGTTCCAAATCTTTTTATCTGCATTATTATTCAGTTTTATTAGCCTTTCTAATTTTACATGATATTTTACTATATTAAAACTTAAAAACTTGCAAAATTTGCTAGTAATAATAATAATTTTTTAAAAATTTATAAACACACCGTTGGGTGAATACTAGGCCGCAGTCATCAGTGATGAACCCGAGGTCAACAGGTGTTTCGGGTCATTACTCACCATACACCCTCGACAAGGAGACCCCAACCGGACTGATCAATTCCCGGTTTGCGACCAAGTGGCACTTATCCAAACATCGCTCCTGTGGATCCAGAGGCATCTCGATGCTCTCTCAGCAACTCCTGTTATTTCTGTTATAGCTCTCCTACTTTGCTGGCCCCTAATGCCAAGGGTCTTAAACATATTCAAAAGTGACCTGCCGGTAAAGCCACGGCATCCAACCTCGAAGGGTTAATTTCGGGCCTTCCAGCCATTTGTTCTGCATTCGGCCACAAGTTCTTGGTATAATAATAATATAATAATAATAATAATAATAATAATAATAATATAAGAAGAAGAAGAAGAAGAAGAAGAAGAAGAAGAATAGCAAGTGTGGGTTTGGGGTGACAAAGATATGTTAATTTAAATAACTAACCCTACATCGTCGCTAATTTAATTCAATTTTGTGTCTGAATCAGCCACAATCTTATGTAGAAGCTGCTCAGTAAGAACCGGCTAATATCGTTTAGTATGAGACAAATAGAATTCTCAGGGACTTTGAAATCCTGATGGATCACCTTGCCCCGACGAGAAGACCAGACCTAGAGTTAATTAAGAAGAAGATAACTTGCCATCTAGTGGATTTTGCCGTACCGGAAGACCACAAAGTGAAGATGAAAGGAAGAGAAAAGATAAACAAATACTTGGATCTTGCCAGAGAACTGAAAAGACTGTGGAACCTGAAGGTGATGGTCATACCAATTAGTTTGGAATGATCCCCAATGGTTATTTCCTAGTTGAGTAACATGATATTACAGGGTGACCAAGAAAAAACAGAACCCAAATTATTCATTTTCTAAACCCTAATCCTAAACCCTAAACCCTAACCCCCTTAGTTGAGTAACATAATATTACAGGGCGACCCAGAAAAAACAGAACCCATACATTTTTTTAAAGTCCAACAAGGGTTAAGGTTAGGGTTTAGGATTAGGATTAATGTTAGGGTTGGGGTTTAAGGTTAGTTTAATTGGAAAATAAATAAATAATTTGGGTTCTGTTTTTTCTGGGTCACTCATGTTTAGAGGAATTGAAAATCAATGGAAAAATCCACTTAGTTCCAAGTTTAACTATTATATATATATATATATATATATATATATATATATATACCAACTCCTCCGCACGAGTATGATGCGTCATAAGGTCAATTTCTTGAGCATAGTTTAACAGAGCTCTCCGTCAAGTCTAGTTACCATACCAAGGTTAAATAGCACAGTCTGCATACTATTTATCCATAGCTGGAGTGAGAATAGTTGGATGCATATCTTTCTCTTAAGGATGTTAACGCTATGTGCAAATAATACAAACAGCCTCGACCAGGATCTGAACTCGGATCACTGAGTTCATTTCCTACGACGATAACCATTATACCACGTGCATCGACATACTATAGTGTCTGAATGAAAACAAATAGCAAAAATAGCCGAATTTGCTGTTACAATAACCAGAAATTTCTCTTCAATAGTTTTCGACTGTCAGAAAATACTTTTTTTTCTCTTACTCTCCCTCATTTTACGTTTTTTGTTTGTTTGTTAATATATTGTATTTATTCTAGTTCGGTTATGCTGTTTGTATTTTGTGTTGTACTACATAACTTTTTGTTTGGGCACCTCACGTGGTGTAATGAATAGTAGACCATTGTGAGTGAGTTCCATTATGACTGGCTGCCCCATATATTTTGGCCTTGTGCCCAAACTAAGTGCAACGTAGTATGAAATCCGACTATAATTGCCGGCTTTTGGAAATTCGATTATAATCGCACACGGCACACAGAGTGAAATTCCGAGGTCTAATGACTCGTCTATTCAATAGGAGGGGAAAAACACAAGTCATTGATATTCGGATATCTATATATTAATACTTGTGTTCCTTAATTGTACGCTTGTTATCATCTTGCAATACCCTCTGGTTAAAATGAGACTGTCCAAATCGCGCGCGTGTGTGTAGGGGGGTGTATGTGTCTGTATGTTCCCATCTCCTCATTTCAGTCTCATGACTATGAGTTTTATGTATTTGTAAACAAAACTTTTTCACTAGACCGATATACAAGGTGTGTCAAAAAAGTAGCGAGATTTTTTTGTACTTTTTGACACACCTTGTATTCTGAAAGAATTAACGTTGTGTCACATCCTGCTCGTGTGGAGGGGTTGGTAAATATATATACGTAAATATTTGGTTAGTTTGGTTATTTGATGCCAAAGCCATTCTTGTAGAAGAACAGTAGTGGTACTACTTAACCCATAACTGGAAAGTTGAGGGATTCACACCTCTCCATGTTCTGGGTATGGCGTTAAACTATCTGATGGCGAAGTTCCAATTCTGGAGCTCTGGGGAATGTGAAAGAACCCTTTATCACCATTACTCCCACGTCCCTCTAAGCGAAGTGGTAGTACGTGTTAGGGTACTATCAATAGGTAAATAGAAAATTGAGTGCCAATCAAGAATGAATAAAACAAAATTGTCTTCAGCATATAAATGATCCAATGGGTTGACATGCTGTAAAACCAAACCAACCAACTAATCACACCTTTCCCAACGTATCAGTCCAAAAGTGAACTTGATAGCGTAACTAGAGTTCGAACTTGCTTGATTACGATGTTGCAGTCCAGCACGTTAGTTACTACGCCGTTGGAAAACCACCACCACACAATATTTGTTTTGTACAGTAAATAGCAAAAAAAAAGAGATAGGTTTTATTGCTCCAAATTAACAGGTAGACTGAATTTGCCATAAAAATATTCAAAATCCCGGCGGTAATTTTGATCTTTTGTCATCCATCTCCTGCCCTAATTTACGCTATGTTTTAGAGAGCTTCAGGCGAATTTCGGGCCCAACTTAGACATTCTCCGAGTTGTGTTTTTGTCACTTTTTGTGTTACATAATTATTGGATCCCTAATACTTATATAAGGTATTGTAGAAATCATAATGGCGATTAGTGCAGCTGATGGCCTTGAGAGTGAGTGACAACGCTTGACCCCACTCTCACCTTGCCTTCCGGGGATGGATCATGAGAACCGGAAGGCATAGAAGACTCTGTTCCGGTTTAAGGATACTAAGTAACTCTGTCAGTTAGCAGGTAGGAGCTCGAAGGTGTAAGTCGCATTTCTATGCGCATCCTGTCATCTGCGCAGATTGTCTGGTTGGGGATTTGGAAATAAAGTAACATCAACGTAAATCGAAGTCTTGTGTTTATTACCTAAAAACTAACAATGACACAGGGCTTCTGATAAGGAGTGATCCCTAACAGAAACCAGACCCGGAATCCCCATAGAAGACCAACCAGACCTTAGAAGATATACCAAGTCAACACCAGACGCTAGACCAGACCAAGATGATAGACGATCAGATAGAATCAAAGCCGGCCAGAAGAAAAGACGACTAGAAGTAAGAAGAAAGAAAGGGTATACATCATATATCGATTTTAGTACGGTGAAAACGTCAGTACGTAACATTTGGTCAGCAATTTAATGTAGATATTTTACACGACCCCCCCCCCCCACCTCGAATTGATTGATTTTGTAAAAATTTTCATTCTTATTAATGTATTGATTATTTTGTAAAATTATTTTATATTGTAAAATCAAAACAGACCCCAATATGTGCGATATGAAAATTATTTTGAAATTTGTAAAAATTTAATCGAAAAGACATTTTTAATAGTGTTGGGGTGTAAAATATTTACATTAATTTACCTATAAAAATCGGGTGGGGGGTGGGGCGTGTAAAATATCTAATTAATTTGCCGACAAAAAAGCGACAAAACACGACTCGGAAAATATCTAAAATATCTAAGTTGGATCTAAAGATCAAAATTACCATCCAGGCTTTTACTTATGCTCGAACTCTGACCCTTTGTGTTTATAGGTTTAACTATCGAACTGACCAAAGCGACCAACTTAATTAACTGATTAGTCATCTATTTGTAAAAAAAAACAAAAAAAAACTGTGAATAATTTGAGATTTAGACGATTTCTTCAGATAGATATCTACATCAAAGTTGTCTATCTTTTCGTTTGGTGATGTAATTCAATAAAATGTAACTTAAAAGAAAAACAGAAAAAAAAGGAAAAATTTATTCACTACATCTAACAATCTATTATATATCTAACGAAATAACCATATACAGGGATACCTTGACTTACGGTTTAATTTGTTCCGCTCGTAACTCATTTTCCTCGTATATCAAATCAATTTCTCCCACTGATATAAACAGAAATGGCATTAATCCGTTCCAGTCCCGCCAACAAACAAAAAAACGGTTATTTCCTATAAGTCTAACATTAACAAAGGGGAACTACTCTTGACTGATAAATTATTTATTTTCCCATTAAACTAACCCTAACCCTAACCTAAAACCTAACCCTAACCCTAACCTTAACCCTAACCCTAGCCCCGTCTTCTTTTTTCCTAGTAGATCCATAAATAAATAAATAATTTATCAGTCAAGAGTGGTTCCCCTTTGTTTATGTTAGATTTATAGGAAATAAACCCCAAAAACACATTAATTTGTTTTATTGTTGTTTTTTTAATAGTTAAAATAGTACGTTATTATATAGAACATAATAGAATAGAATGTAATGAATTATGTGCTGTAATATGTTTTAATGTTTATTTTCTTTATAGATAATGTTTTTCCTTGGCGTAATGAATTTAGAAACTTACATGTTTTTAGTGAACTTGTTGATATAAGCGTATCTGAAGCTCGCTAGTACAATACTTTACAAACACAAAATTTAAAACCGACAGGGTCTATAAAGACCACTTTGAGAAGCTCTAGTGTAAGTCTTCTCTATTCCCTTCAAAAATTGTATATACCTATCGACTAATTCATCTATATACACATACTCGTGTTCCTTAATTGTACGTCAGTTACCATCTTGCAACACACTGGTTAAAAATGAGACCGTTCAAATCGTCCAAGATTAAATGCACAAATGTAAATCCTGATTATTATTATTATTATTATTATTATTTTATTTTAGGTTTTCACACTTGCCATTACCGGTGGTTCACTGGAGGCTGAGTGACAGCAAGTTTACTCAGATTTCCAGGCCTTTTCTGAGTATTCTAGTCGATCCCGATAGTGCTCTAGTTTGGATGGTCTCGATTCTTCCTCTGGTTTCTAATCCACCCAAATTATTTTCCAGAGCTTTGGGGAAAATTCCAAGGGCGCCAATTACAATTGGTACGACC
>CM042142.1:53806311-53811311 GCA_023376005.1 Doryteuthis pealeii
TTGTCGGCTATTGCCATATCAAACAGCCTGTTTGCGTACTCTCATACTGTCGTGCGGCAAGTCTCCAAAAAATGCAGGATATATCAGTTTAAAAACAAACGAGAAATCTGGAAAAAACCAGCAAGTGTAATGTTTAGAATCCCACCTGGCAGCCTGGTAGTCAGGGTTTGAATCACACACAAAACGGCTTCCAGTCTATAACTCTGCTGATGAGGCATAATAGGCCGAAATGTACATACAGAGATTGATTTTTTCTCGATTTGTTTACGCCTTACATTTGAGCAGATATATTCGCCTAATTCATTAATTATCAACTAATTAATTTTAAAATTAGGTATGACTTCAATTAAGCACATATTCTCCCCCCCCCCCCAAAAAAATATATATATACAGGTTGTCCATAAAGTTTGTGTGTACTTTAAAGAATCACAAATACAAATAAAGTCATAAAACTTTTCATGTGTATACAGACTTTGTGGATTCTCTCTCTCTCTCTCTCTCTCTCTCTCTCTATATATATATATATATATATATATATATATAAATATATAATGATCTGGTCACACTAACAGCACAGATAACCATGAGTCTGTCTCTCTGTCTCTCTGTCTTCTCTCTCTCTCCACCCTCCCTATTGGTCATCGCTCCTGACCTATCTTCCGCACGGCATGTAGAATCCACACCGAACTGATTGATGTTGTTTTTTGCTGGTTGGCCTACACTATTATGTCTAATCGTAAATTTCCACGGAGAACGTCACTTGTGAGTTTGTTCTTACTTCTCCAGCAGTGTCCAGCACGTCTTGTTCGTCTTACTTGAAAATTTTGTCTGATAGGAGGTAATTTTCTATTGATAAAATGAAAAAAAAAACAACAAAAAAAAAAACAGAAAATATCTTTAAAAATTAAGTCAAATCTATTTAAATACTAGCAGACCTACACAGCTTTGCCTGGGACTTACAAAGATAAAAATGAATATCTTATCTATATCTGTAGACACATAATGTTAGTATCGTAGGAAGTTGGTACAAGTTCAAATCCTGGACGAGATTGTTTGCATTTCACATAGAGCTAATACGGAGGGTTGGAAAATATGTTATATATAAGTCGTCGTCGGGGCGGCCTAGTGTCGGTATCAGCCAATCAGCGAGGGAGTCTATCCCCTTTTCACTAGCGCTAGGCCAAGGAGATTATCTTAGCGTCTGAGGTGGAGCGCCACACCTACCATCAGCTCCTCACTTTACCGCATAGATCCCTGTGCTACTCATAAGCTGAGTCGGCGAGGACCGGTATCGAACTAGGAACCTTGTGGTTTCTAGCCGAACGCTCTACCGACTGAGCTAATCATTAAAAATTATATTTCTCTATATTTATTTTATCATCTTTTATTCTTTATATAATCCTGTTTTTGAATTGCTTATAAATATTAAATCTTTTTAATATACCATTGTTTTATACCCTTATCATATTATTATTTGACTTTTCTAAAGGAAAATGAGAGTTAAAATGTTTTAACCACCTTTCGGACAAAAATAGAGAGTAGATTTTATTGAATTTAGTCTTTGCTGGTCTCTTTATAATAAGGACGTATGCTCGGTCGTTGTACGAAACAAACATACAGACATACATACAGAATCTCTCTTTTATATATACTAGCGGGGCCTGTGGATATACCACAGTATGATAATTTAATTATTACAATGTTTTATATGTTTATTTAAGAGCTATTTCGAAATAAGTCAATATGTAAAAAGTATAATAATCTTGATTTAACAATTTCTCACTCATTGTTCCCCTTCTTTTCATCTGTTCGATCGAAACAGGTTAGCGTTACCGCTTCTACATGCGCAACTTCTTCATCTTTCCCCTTCTTTCTTTCCTTCTTTCTTTCTTTTCTTTTTATATTTTAACTCTCTCCCCCTCTCTCCCCCCTCTCTCTCTCTCTCTCTCTATCTATCTATCTATTTATTAAAATGGGGGATTGTAAAATATTTACATTGACTTGCTGATAAGAATATGTGGGGTGGAGTTTAAAATATCTACGTTAATTTGCCGACAAAAAAGTGACAAAAACAGGACCTCGGAAAATATCTAAGTTGGGTCGGAAATTGGCCTGACACTAGCTCGCTAAAACAGAACCCTAAATTAAGACAGGAGGCCGGGACGACATAAGATCAAAATTACAAAAAGACAATTAAGATAAGATAGTTAGGAAAGGACGTTCTTTTAAATCTTTTCGTGTTTACCAGATTTAGCACTTACAGAATTTCATTTTTTGTATTTCAATCACGAAAATATTTCAGAAGTGGCAGAACATTCAGAAACACAGAAGGTGAAAATGGTCGAACGTTTTTTACCGGTGAAATCACTGATTTATACTCTTTGCTTACTTTAAAGCGCTCACAGCGGCTCTCCCATCACTGTCGGGCAAAGTACAAAAAAACTGACAGTTAGTTCTTTAAAATTTAGCAGTAAGACTCAGATGACAATTACCCGATTACGCATTGGTCATACAAGATGAACGCACTCCTATATACTCAAACAAGAAAAACAACCACAATCTGGAACATGTCAAACACCTTTGACAGTTAAACACTTATTCATGGAATACAGGCTTTTTGATCACATCAGAAACCGTTATTTTAAAACAAACAATATGAAAGATCTGTTTGAAAATGTCAACATGGAGGATATTCTCTCTTTTTTGAGGGAAATAAAATTATACCATAGAATATAGACATGAAACAATTCAATACCATACAACATGATCCCCAATAATGCTAACACATTGTTAAAACCAATTACTAAAAAGTATAAATATAAATACACGATATGTATAACTTCCTAACCGTTAGTCATGACATAACCCCATGACATAACACACAGACACACACACACACACGCACACACACACACAGAGATACATACACACAAACACACACACACACGCACACACACACACACAACACACACACACACACATATATATATATATATATATATATATGACTTGTTATCTTTTCCGGCGATAGTTCCTTCTCATACTTGTAAAATCTAGGAACACCACTAGGAATCTATGTCAACTTAATATCTGTGCCGTTTGGGTAACAGGCAAATCTTCTCCGCCCAGATTCGGACGTGGTAGAGACTCAGAAGAAGATGTCCATACATTTCTTGGGTTCACTCATTGCGCGAATCGCTTAGATAAGCAGACTGGTCAGTGGTCACGCGTATGCCGGCTGCAAAGGTGAACGTGGAAGCTATTGAGGAAGAAAAGGGAGAAGCGAGTAAGAAGAGAGAGAGAGAGAGGGGCAGAGAAAGAGAGGGTGGGGGAGGTAGAGAGAAATAGAGCGAGAGAGAGAGAGAAGTAGAACGAAAGGATCTCACATCTCTGTCGTAGAATACGAGATTAACTCGGTCTTGTCGTTAGACAAAGCAGCTTGGACGTTGGCCAGACGGGCAAGCGGAGACAGCCGGGGAGTTGAGAGAGAACGAGACGGGATGTATGGAGGGAAACAAGTATAGGGAAAAGGAGGAGGGAGAGGGGAGGAAGAAGAGGAAATAGAGCAAATAAGGATGAAGAGAAAAGAAGACACAAGACGAGATTGGAATGATTACAATAGAGGCAAGGAGCCGAACCTTTTCGAAAAAGCAGACGATTTGTTGAATCGATATTCTTGTAATCTATCTACCCTGAATATGATAAGTGAGACTTGAAACCAAAGAGCCAGACGATACGACAACTGTTATCACTCGTCATGCAACACAATGCCGGGACAATTCCGTTGAGCAGAACATCCTAAGGACATTGCTCATAAGAACTGGAACCAGACGTTATTTGTATAGAAGAAATCATAGAAAAAAATAATAATCTTATTATAATGGAGATTGTGTGTCTGTTTGTGACAAAAACTATATCAGTACTCAAGTCATAATTCCCTTAGTTATTTACCATGATTTTTTTATTTTTATTTAAACCACAATTAGTATATTTGATGTTCTGCTCAACGTCAACCTTTATTATTATTATTATTATTATTATTATTATTATTATTATTATTATTATTATTATTATTATTATTATTATTATTATTATATTATTATTTACTCCTTTTGAGTTTGCGCATCAGCATTAGCTGATGGTCTCTCACTGGAGTCTGAGTGACAGCAAGTCTCCTCAGGTCTCCAGGACTCTTCTGAGTATTCTGGCAGATTGCAGCAGTGCAGTGTTCTGAATGGTTTCAATCCTTCTTCTGATTTTCATACTTTCCAAACCCTTTTCCAATCCTTTTGGGACCGTTCCAAGTGCACCAACTACAATTGGTATAACTTTCACTTCCATTATTATTATTATTATTATTATTATTATTATTATTATTATTATTATTATTATTTACTCCTTTTGAGTTTGCACATCAGCGTTAGCTGATTGTCTTTCACTGGAGTTTGAGTGACAGCAAGTCTCCTCAGGTCTCCAGGACTCTTCTGAGTATTCTGGCAGATTGCAGCAGTGCAGTGTTCTGAATGGTTTCAATTCTTCCTCTGATTTCCAAACTTTCCAAACCCTTTTCCAATCCTTTTGGGACCGTTCCAAGTGCACCAACGACAATTGGTATAACTTTCATTTTCATATTCCATAACCTTTTCAGTTCTCTGGCAAGGTCCAGATATTTGTCCATCTTTTCATTTTCCTTCAGCTTCACCCTGTGATCTGCTGGCACTTCAAAATCCACCAGTTGACAAGTTCTTTCTTTTTTGTTTATCAACACTAAGTCTGGTCTTCTTGCTGGGATAAGATGATCCGTATTATTATTATTATTATTATTATTATTATTTATATATATGTATAGAGGAAACCATAGAATTTTTTTAAAACTAATAATAAAAAGAAAGTTTTCCTAAATAAAATACATAAAAGTTTATATTTACAAAACACATCATGTTTACAAAAAATAAATATATACCCCCCACCCACCCACCCCCACAAAAAAAAGAATGGGT
>CM042142.1:53816311-53828811 GCA_023376005.1 Doryteuthis pealeii
GCGAGGGAGTCTATCCCCTTTTCACTAGGGCTAGACCAAGGAGATTGTTTTTGAGTCTGAGGTGGAGTGCCACACCTACCATCAACTCCTTACTTTACCGCACAGATCCTGTGCTACTCATGCGCTGAGTTGGCGAGGGCCGGTATCGAACCAGTAAACTTGTGAAGGCGGGCGCTTTACTGACTGACCTAAACCGGGAGCGGTATTTATTGATAAAAAAAATTTAGATCAAGGGTATGACGTTAAACTGCATCCAGTCTCAGTCATCACATCCCACCAAGTAGTAATATTATCTAAATGAAAAAAAATCAAGAATGAATGGCATTGACAAAATGACCCATAAGAGTTGATATGCCGTTAAACAAATGAACTAACTGAAATTCACAGAATACATACAAGTAACAAAAGCCACTGTTAATCGACTGAGAGATAAGCTCTCAAATATTCAATTGTCGTCGTAGATTTTAGATAACCTTGGCACAGAGATACAATTATTGAATTCCTAATGATACAAATTGGTTTAAAGAAGTCTGCTAATGTTTCTCAGAATAACATTAGACAAAAATGCTTGTATAAGAAAATCTTTTAGAATGAAAAAAGAAAATACTATTTCTTACTAGAAGATCCATCAACTCGTTGGGTTCCCGTCATTTCAGTAATTCATGATGATATTACTACTACTGCGCTTTAAGGAGTAATTAATGATTCTAATTAGTTGGGCATGACTCATATGATTTTTCCTGTACTTTTCCTCCAAGCGGTGTAAAAATATTTTTTTAAAGATATTGCCTGATTGAATGAATAAAATAAAACTTTTAATATTTAAAAAAAAATTAATCACCGTATTTGACGGCATATAAGACGGACATTTTTCCAAAAGTGTTGAAGAATTTCCCTGCGTCTTATACATTGTAGGTGAAGTTTGAGACCTCCCGTAGGCCTAGGCTAAACTTCTCTATATAACCCAGCTTATGCTCAGTACTTTTACCTACCCTAAACTCCATGCATCCTTATTTTATTGCTGGTATTGTTATAATCAAGGTTAACAGGAGCGTATGATGGCGATGAAAAAACAAACACACTAAAAACCTTTTTCCTGAATCTGACATGCTGAAATGGGAGTAAGTCTTATATGTCGTCAAATATGGTACTTACTTAAGAAGCATCATATTCATTCCACTTCACTGAGATAATTATTTTGTTTTACGACAATAGGGACCTCCAAATCGTTTCTAAAAATTTATGATTTAATCATTCAAACTCTTATCTTAATAGAAAGATCGTATGAGTAAAATATATTTTACACAGATTTCATAAAATTAATGAGAGGGGGTCGACCTAGTAAAAACAATTTCCCTTAATATAATTAAGGAAAAGATCTATTTTAAACATAAATTCATCTAAAAGTGAATAAGTATCGAAATTCTCGTGAAAATTTGACAATAAATTGATTTTTCATAGAATTTTGATATTTTTGTGTAGCAATGATACTGACTATAAATTGAATACTCATTGATAAATTTAATCCCTGAAATGACTGTCACGTACGCAGTGACGTAGTTTCGCTTACAAATAGAGACCGATTCTCTATTATTAATAAATGTAAAATATCTGTATTAAAATTGGTACGTAAAGCTATAACAGTTTATTAATGATTATTATTATTAGTTAGTTGAAACCATACGACTGTGTATAAACAAATGACTATTATCAAATATGAATAATTACTGAAAACCATATAAGTTAATGGCATATCATCCCTCATGGGTTATTTAATACCAAAGCCATCCTTATAGAAAAACAGTAGTGATACGAAACGCTTAGAGAAAAAGATAGATGTAAGTTACGCTTGGATACTGCGTGCTGTATTGAATAAATCTAGGGTGCAGCACCTCACAAAAAGCAGCTGATACCAACAATAGGCCACTTTGCCTACTTTACTATACTCCCATCGTGGTGTAATGGTTAACAAGCTAGTATCGCAAATCCATTACTACTGAATAGCGTGTTCGAATGACGCTGGATGCCTCAAATTTGTAACCTTGTAAAATATCCTACCCGTGTTGAACGGGTTGGGTATATATATATATATATATATATATATATATATATATATATATAGTTATTGGAAACGATTTGATTATTTAAGAGGAACTAATAACAAAATTCTAAAGGATAAAAGTGGTATTGTTTTCAATCTTCTTTATTTAATCCAATATTTTGGGTGGCCTCCACCCTTTTTCAAAGGCCTCAATAGAAAGATTGAATGTAACTAAAAAAAAAAAACAAAAAAAAAACAAACATGAAAAATACTTTTTAGTTTTTTGTTCCTCTTATATTTCCGATGCTTCTAATGTAACCAAAACCGTTCCCAATGATTTTATATATATATATATATATATATATATATATATATATATAGAGAGAGAGAGAGAGAGAGAGAGAGAGAGAGAGAGAGAGTCATCCACAGACACGTGTTTCGACTTCTCAAGTCTCTTCAGTGTGGCTAGAGAGTGTGAGCTATCTACAGATCGATTCAGCTTGGCCATTGTCACCCACAGAATGCGAAGGGGATTTTAACTGTTTAAACACACATCTGTATGTATGTAAAGGCCGCCATAAAGTGCTCCTGCCAATTTATAGGAGAGCATATATATATATATATATATATATATATATATATATATATATACGTGGACTCAACATAAATATACTTGTACAATTCTCAGTGCTCGATTTGTTGGGTTTTTTCTTCTCTTTTTCGTAAGGACAGAAAATATTTCTTTCTTTTTCTTTCTACTTTTTCTTCTTCTTTTTACTTGGTTGTTAATCGATTTCTGTTGTTGTTGCTGCTGCTGCTGCTGCTGCTGTGCTGCTGCTGTTGCTGCTGTTGTTGTTGTTGTTGTTGTCATTATTGTAATGTTGATTAACAACATTGTGTCGATAATAAACATTATTATCAACATTGCCCACATACTTTGGCGGCTGCGTTAGTCGTTATCTTACGAATTAATAGAATTGTCTCGGTTTGGGATTACGTTTGATAGTGTCTGTTATTTAGAATGTGTCTCCCTCTATTTAGTGGTTTTTCTAGCACTTTTGTCAATATATTGACGAATGTGATCGTAATCATTCGTTAATGCTGTTATCTACACTCGTTTTTTTTTTCTTTTTTGGTTTTAAATGTTGTTTCCATAAATATTTGCGAATTCCTCCTATTAATGGGATTATCGTTCGGCCTACAAGGAGCGTTTCTAACGATTAAGAAACGCTAAGGCAGATAAGTGATTTTCCTGACTTAAGCTGTTCTCGAAATACTGGTGCAAACTTTGGGGCTGGGGTATATATATATATATATATATATATATATATATATATATATATATATTATTATTATAATGGAGATTGTGTGTTTTTCTGTCTGTAACCGAAACTATATTCCTACTCAAGTAACAATTCTCTTAGTTATTGATATCACATTCTCCATGATTTTATTTTTATATAAACCTCAATTATTAATAAAATTGTCTTACATCATTAATATTGTTAACTATGTCTACATACTTACAACATGCAATTATATTTATATATACAACAAAGTAGCGGTTAACAGTGTGAATGGGAAGGCTAATTTGCATATTAATATTAAAAAATCGAATTTAATAAATATGTGCTCAGTATTATTGATTTCTAACTGTTTGGTTTTATTTTAATGAATATAAGTAAAAAATCTCTTCAATGAATCTTAAATGAAATCCATTAACAAGAAAAAATAACTGTCATTTTATTCTTTACTTCCTCTTATAACTAAATACTTAAATTAGAAAAAATGACAATGAAAGACGAGAGTGATGGAAAAGTAAGTTTCAGTTGTTCCATTTTTTTATTATACTCCCTCTGTTTCAAATCTTTTATTATACTCCCCCTGTTTCAAATCTTTTTATATGTATTCTTATTTAGTTTCATTAGCCTTTCTAATTTAATACAATATTTTATTACATTAAAACTTAAATACTTGCACCCGGAGGGTGCATATATTGCTAGTATATATATATATATAATATATATATATATATATATATATATGGCGGTGAGAAATAAAATAGCAAGAAAGTTCATAAAATTGGTCGAAAAACACTTCTCTGGGTCTACCTGGCTGAAAAAGCTTTTCAACAAAAATAATCTAAAAGTTAGCTACAGCTGTATAAGCAATATGCGGAGAATTATTAATAATCATAATAAAAGATTGTTAGAAAAGGAACAAAGCGGAAACAGAAAAGAACCAGCTTGCAATTGCAGGTCCCAGATCTGTCCAGTACAAGGAAAGTGTTTATGGACTGACGTGGTATATGAGGCAGAAATAGAATCTCCAACAACAAAAGAAAAAAAAGGATATACTTAGGGGCCACCCAGCAACCTGTAAAACACAGGATAGCACAGCACAAGCTATCTTTTAGGGACAAAAAATATTGTGAAGCAACAACACTAGCAAAATATGAGTGGGAATCAAAAGATAATTACGGAGCCAGGAATAGAGTGGAAAATAATAAAAAGGGCAACTTCACATAAAGGTAATGAAAGACCTTGTATGCTATGTTTAAACGAAAAATTAAAAATAACTGAATGTAGAGACCCAGGGAAGGTATCGAACTCGCGAGCTGAGTTGACAAACAGATGTAGGCACATAAATAAACATAGACTGAGCCAGGTAGGTTCAGGAATAACATAGGGTGGCACACCCACGCAATGGAGAATGGACGCAGCCGGGATGTTTATAAGAATAGAAGGCTGGAGAAAGTGACTATTCCCAGATGAATTGCTCCGGCATGAAACTCGAGTAGGAATTTTTTTATAAAACTCGCTTTTATAACACTCGCCTTTAAAAAAACATATATATATATATATATTATATATATATATATATATATATATATATACTATAATGTGGATTGTCTCTGTTTCAGCTTTTACTGGAACGGTGTGTCAAACGCAGTATTATTGGGAGAGTGTTCAATAGAATAGAGCTGTTAAATAATATAATAATAAATATATAAAGGTTTTACATATCTATTTATTTGGTGACAAAGGAGCAGTCACAACCATTTTGGTTTCATGCGTCAACAATCATCAGGTGAACTTGTTTAAAAAAAACACATGGTTGTGACTGTTCCTTTGTTACCAAAAATAGATATGTAAAACTTTATATATTCATTTTATTATTATATATAATATATATATATATATATATATATATTATATATATGGGAGTAAAATAGGGAATTAATTCGACGGTATGTAGAAAAATAGAAAAACTAAGTATTCCAAGAAGATGAATTTATTTTGATGGAGGAGTCGACGTTATAATGTTTCGGTTTTTGTAACCTTCATCGGAGCTGTTGGGAAAATTGCAAAAATTGGAGCATTATATATATATATATATATATATATATATATATATATATATATATTATAATATTGGTAAGTTTTTGGTTACATTAGAAGCATCGGAAAATTTAAGAGAAAAAATTCTATAAGGTGAACGTTGTATTGCTTTTGATCACCTTTATTTTTTATCTAATATTTCGGATGAGCTCCACCTTTTTTCAAAGGCTTCGGTAGAAAGATTTGATATAATTAAAACAAAAGATAAAACAAACATAAAAAATACTTTTTTGTTTATTGTTCCTTATATTTTCTGATGCTTCTAATGTAACCAAAAATGTACCCAATGAGTTAATATATATATATATATATATATATATATATATATATATATATATATATAATAACTAATATTATCATTAGAGGAAAAAATTGCTTTGTATATATATATATATATATATAATTTATATATATATAAAGAACATACGTGGACTCAACATATATATTTTATATATATTCATATATATATGTAAAAGTAAAGTCAACGGGGCGGCCTAAAGTCGGTAACAGCCAGTCAGCGAGGGAGTCTATCCCCTTTTCAATAGCGCTAGACCAAGGAGATTGTTTTTTTAGCATCTGAGGTGGAGCGCCACACCTACCATCAGCTCCTTACTTTACCGCACAGATCCCTGTGCTACTCATACGCTGAGTTGGCGGGGACCGGTATCGAACTAGGAACCTGTGGTTTCTAGCCGAACGCTCTACCCCGACTGAGCTAACCCAATAAGGATCTGTCCCGTTTAATCAAATTTGTTTGAATATATATATATACACATGCGAATTGTAATTATTTTTAGATTGACGCATTCATTCTATTTTACATACTTATCTTGTAAGTATACTTATCTATTTTGATATCTTCTTCTATGTATGAATCCGCTAATCTGTATATCTGATATCTTTTTCTTCGTCTATCTGGATCTGCGTAGCTGGGCGGTTTCTTGGTATTAATCTTTGTTGTTGAATAGCTGGCTTTTCTGTTCTTTTTCTCGGGATTTCTTGGGCTTTCTTTTTTTTTTCTCCTTTTCTTTTTTAATGCCACAAACTCGTCAAGACTGGATTTTTAAAGACCTTCCTATCTTGACGCTTTAACTTCTTTCTTGATTTGATCGTATATTTTCCTTAGTAAAAATGTAAACCCTCATCATCTGGTGTTGCTCATCCGCCGAATTCTTATTTCTTATGAGTGTCGACACCCCAGCTAAATAATGGACAATTCCATTTTTATTATAAAGAAAGAAATGTTTAAAAACAGGACATGCTACACAGAAAAATATAAGAAAGAAAGAAAGAAGAAAGAAAGAAAGAAGGAAAGAAAGAAAGAAGGGGCAAGATACAGAAGTTGAGCATGCAGAAGCGATTACGCTAACCTGTTTCGATCGAACAGATGAAAAGAAGGCAAAAATGAGTGAGAAATAGTTAAATCAAGATTAGTATACTTTTTACATATTGAACTATTAGCAATAGCTCTTGAGTAAACATATCAAACGTTATAATAATTCAATTATCATACTGTGGTATATCCACAGACCCTATTAGCTATTATTTTTTTTTTTTTTTTAGTTTTCACACCAGTGTTAGCTGATGGTATTTCACTGGAAGTCTCCTCATGTCTCCAGGACTCTTCTGAGTATTCTGACAGATTGCAGCAGTGCAGTGTTCTGAATGGTGTCAATCCTTCCTTTGATATCCAAACTTTCCAAACCCTTTTCTAATCCTTTTGGAACTGTTCCAAGTGCACCAACCACAATTGGTATCACTTTCACTTTCATGTTCCATACCTTTTTCAGTTCTCTGGCAAGGTCCAGATATGTGTCCATTTTTTCATTTTCCTTTAGCTTCACCCTGTGATCTGCTGGAACTGCAAAATCCACCAGTTGACAAGTTCTTTCTTTTTTGTTTATCAACACTAGGTCTGGTCTTCTTGCTGGGTATTATTATTATTATTATTATTCCTTTTGAGTTTTCACATCAGTGTTAGCTGATGGTCTTTCACTGGAGTCTGAGTGACAGCAAGTCTCCTCAGGTCTCCAGGACTCTTCTGAGTATTCTGGCAGATTGCAGCAGTGCAGTGTTCTGAATGGTTTCAATCCTTCCTCTGATATCCAAACTTTCCAAACCCTTTTCTAATGCTTTTGGGACTGTTCCAAGTGCACCAACTACAATTGGTATAACTTTCACTTCATATTCCATAACTTTTTCAGTTCTCTGGCAAGGTCCAGATATTTGTCAATTTTTTTCATTTTCCTTTAACTTCACCCTGTGATCCGCTGGCACTGCAAAATCCACCAGTTGACAAGTTCTTTCTTTTTTGTTAATCAACACTAGGTCTGGTCTTCTTGCTGGGATAAGGTGATCCGTTTTAATTTCAAAGTCCCAGAGAATTTTGTGCGTTTCGTTCTCAAGAACAGATTCTGGTTATGCATATACCATTTTGTTGTGTGGTCAAATTTTAATTTCTTGCATAATTCCAGTGGATCACTTCCCAACCAGTCGTGTCTAGTTTTGTATTCTCGTTGTGCTAGTTTGCTACATTCGCAAGTATATGGTTAACAGTCTCATCTCTATTACCGCAAAGTCTACATTTACTATTTTGTTATTATTATTATTATTATTATTATTATTATTATTAATATACCCATATTCTTATCTCTGTTTCTTCCATCAAGATCATCATACTTTCTACATATTGAAGTATTTTGCAATAACTCATATCAAAAGTTGAAATAATTACATTATCATAGTTTGGTATATCCTTAGGTCTAGCTTGTAGAGTGTTTAATCCTAAAATAAACGAAGAAAAAGTCAAGCTTGATATTTTTTTATCACGCTACGTAGATCATGTTTCAACTGTACATCTATCTGGTCTTCATCAGAAATTATCAATCGGAGCTCCGTTTCGGAATTTCTAATCTCGTGAATCAATTCCAACGTTCCCAACGGAGAAATGAAACTGTGTAGGCTGCTCTTATGGATACACAATTGACGCCGTGATACATCGAACGCATGAGAAACAGGAAAAGGCTCTATAGTTTTGCTTCTCTCTCTCTCTCTCTCTCTCTCTTCTCTCTTCTCTCTCTCTCTCTCTCTCTCTGTGTGTGTGTGTGTGTGTTATCTATCTATCTATCTATACCTAATTATCTATCTATCTAGCTCCAGAATTAGTGATATCTATATATATGTTTACCAACCCTCCACATGAGAAGGATGTGACACCAGGTCAATTTCGTAAGCATGATTTAAATATACAATTCTATGGTATATAAATAAAAAATGTAATTTCTAAAATTCTCAAACGAAATGTACAAACATATAGCAGTCCACAAATATACACACACTTTATATATATTTATGTAATTTTACTTTTGGTCCTAGAATTGTTGCAATCACACACACACACACACACACACACACACACACACATATATATATATATATATATATATATATATATATATATATATATATATATATATGTTATTCTGGTTCCAACGGGAGAAAATTCAATATTTTATAAAAAAAGAAGGTCCGCAAAATGTATTATGTTTTCAGAAAAAAATTTATTCTTTTTATCTTTTTATCATTTAAGATACAAAGAATAAATTTTTTTCTGAAAACATAATACATTTTGCGGACCTTCTTTTTTATAATATATATATATATATATATATATATATGCAACACTATATATTATATATATATATATATATATATATATATATATATATATATATATATGAGTGTGTGTGTGGTGTGTGTGTTTGCCAACCACTCCGTACAAGTAGGATGTGATATACGGTCATTTCTTAAGTGGCGTTTAACAGGTTTGAATTCAGAGTTCTCCTTCACTTAGATGAGTTACCTAGCCAAGGTTAAAGATCTCAGTCTGTCCTACTATTCACCTATATCTAGAGGGAGAGTAGTTGTATACATACCTTTCCCAAGGGGTATTAGCGCTATGTGAAAAGCAAACAGCCACGTCCAGGATTTGAACTCGGATCGACAAGTCCATTTCCTCCGACTCTAACAATTACACCACGTGACTCCTACTTGACAGCATATAACTCAGAGTAAAAACCTATTAAGAAACGATTACACCAAATATGTAAATATGAATGTACAGTGAACGTGAGTTCTAATTCCAAGGCATGAAATAACCCATGACGGGTTGACATGCCATTAAAATCAATCAAGATATTTTTACCGTTTACTTAAGAAAATAACTGCAAAACATATCATTATAATGGAGGTTATGATACCGTTGATTTTCATTACACCACACGCCCAGAATGAGAGATACAGTCAGTGCAGACGAGAGTTAATTCAGACTTAAGGTTGTTGTCTGTTTTTTTTTTGTTTTTTTTTTTTTTATTTTTCCTTTCGTAAATGAAAAATACCGTTAGGTTGTTTTAACTGTTTATGGTTGTTAAAGCTGTGGGTGTTAATTTCTTATTGATTAATCATTTTCATTTCTTTTTTTAACTAAACATTAAAGAAAAGCGCCATAGACCAATCAATTATTGCTAAACAAATGCAGACATTACAAAACAAAGCAAAACAAACGGTAGTAATAAAAGAAAACACACTATAAACGTTATTGTTAATGTCTGTGCAAAACAAACAAACAACAACAACAACAACAACAACAACAATAATAATAATAATAATAATATATGCAAAAATTAAATTTTGACCATACAAAAAATGGTATATGCATAAACCAGAATCTGTTCTTGAGAATGAAACGCATAAAATTCCCTGGGACTTTGAGATAAAAACGGATCACCTTATCCCAGCAAGAAAACCAGACCTAGTGTTGATAAACAAAACGAAAGAGCTTGTCAACTGGTGGATTTTGCAGTTCCAGCAGATGAAGGAAAACGAAAAGATAGACAAATACCTGGACCTTGCCAGAGAACTGAAAAAGCTATGGAATATGAAAGTGAAAGTGATACCAATTGTAGTTGGTGCACTTGGAACGGTCCCAAAAAGCTTGGAAAAAAGACTGGAAAATCTGGAAATCAGAGAAATTGAGACCACCCAGAATACTGCATTGCTGTAATCTGCCAAAATACTCAGAATAGTCCTGGACACCTGAGGAGACTTGTCATTCAGACTCCAGTGAAATACCATCAGCTAACGCTGATGTGAAAAACTCAAAAGAAGTGAAAATAATAAAGCAGCTAACAACAGCTGATGTAATATATGGACAAACAGAAAAACAACGAAAACTACAAACCAAATCAGAGGAGAAATTGAGATCATTCAGACTATTGTATTACTCCAATCAGTTAGAATACTCAGAAGGGTCCTGAAGACCTGAGGAGACTTGTTGTCACTCATACTCCAGTGAAGTACCATCAGCTAACGCTGATGTAAAAAAAACTCACATAATAATAATAATAATAATAATAATAATAATAATAATAATAATACGGAGATGTTGCACATGAAAAGACTTGGACATGGTTAAGAAGAGGAAATGTCAAGAGAGAAACTGAATCACTAATAATTGCTGCACAAAATAATGTCATAAGAACAAAATGTATCAAAGCAAAAATTGATAAGACACAACAAAACAGTAAATGTAGAGTGTGTGCTAACAGAGATGAGACCATAAACTATGTATTAAACGAATTTAACAAACTAGCACAACGGGAATACAAAGCTGGACAAGACTGGGTTGGGAAGGTAATCCACTGGGAATTATGCAAAAAAAATGTTGACCATGCAATAAAATGGCATATGTATAAACCAGAATCTGTTCTTGAGAATGAAACGCATAAAATTCTCTAGGGCATCAAGATGAAAACGGGTCCCATTATCCCAGCCAGGAGACCAGACCTAGTATTGATTAACAAAAAAAAAAAAAAAGAAAAAAGAAAAGAGAACTTGTCAACTGGTAGACTTTGCAGTTTAGTAGATCACAGGGTAAAGATTAAGTGAAACGAAAAGATAGAAAAAATACCTGGACCTTGCGAGAGAATTAAAAATGCTGTGGAATATGAGGGTAAAAGTGATACCACTCATAGTTGGTGTACTTGTTAAGTATCTAGCCGCCATCCTTGGCCAGTTGTAAAGAACTTAAAGTAAATAAGTAAGTAAGTCCTGTGATATAGAATCCTTCGGTAAGTGAATAAGTCCT
Organism: Doryteuthis pealeii; assembly: GCA_023376005.1. Taxonomy (NCBI): domain Eukaryota; kingdom Metazoa; phylum Mollusca; class Cephalopoda; order Myopsida; family Loliginidae; genus Doryteuthis; species Doryteuthis pealeii. The sequence goes on from CM042142.1 coordinate 53,827,899, forward strand.
GTGATATAGAATCCTTTGGTCCGTCGTCCAAGAAGATCCAAGTAGTAATGCTTAGGTATGACCAGAAAAGGCCAGTATAAATAATAATATCAGCAGCAGAGCACTGCCAGTGATTGGACAAGAAGTTGGTCACATGACTATCGCCCAGTCTATAAATAAGAGTGGGCGTCTAGCACACACCTTATATACAGAAAAATTTCAACAAACAGACTAGAAGAACTAGAAATCAGAGGAAGAATTGAGATCATCCCGACAACAGCATTGTTGAAATCAGCTAGAATAGTCAGAAGTCCTGGAGACCTGAGGAGACTTGCCACTTAGACTCCCGTGAAAGACTATCAGTTAACACTGGTGTGAAAAACTCACAAGGAGTGAAATAATAATAATCACCATCATCATATCACGCCAGCAGAACGGATATCCATGACAATCTCTCGCCAACTGTCCCTATCACTCATTGCTCCCGGGAGGACCTCTGTGCAGCATCCAGTATCCGCACAGAGCTGGCCAATATATGTCTTTGTTGAACGGCTCAAACTGACGTGCCCATATGCTGGTTTTGATAGCAAAACGTCACTTATGAGTTCGTCCCTGCTTCTACAGCAGGGCCCAGCGTGTCTTGTTCGTCTTACTCGAATGGTCTGTGTGATATGATCCAAGTAAAGCGCCTAGATACAGTAATCTTGGATCAGACCACTAAAAAAGTTATCATTATAGATATAGCCGTATCTGCCGAAATGAATGAATGTATGAATTTACCCAACCCCTCAATATCTAAGCGGAGTTTAACAATACATACTATTTATCTATAGCTGGAGAAAGTGTTGGATTCATACCTTTAATACTGCAAGTGTATTAGCACTATGTGAATTGTAAACAGCCACGTCCAGGATTTGAACCCTGGTCGCCGTGT
>CM042142.1:53838811-53858766 GCA_023376005.1 Doryteuthis pealeii
AGATTGGCATTTAACTGATAAATGTGGAAGGTATATCAGCATGCTGTAAACATCTGTGAGAATAGAGTTTTGTTTTTAAAGTTGGCATAATTGATTCTGAATTTGCAGAAAATTCATTATATCTGTTACTTATCTATTAATAATGGAGATTCACTCTCTTTTTGTCTGTAACAAAAACTGCGTCACTGCTTACGTCACATTACCCAACACATAATCCAACGTCATAACATAGAATAAATATACTCAAAATATGAGCATGCAACGTTAGACAATCCTCATTGTTTCAATAAATAGATGCCCGGCGTTATATATTCATATATAGATTGTTTTATTCTAATATAATATTTAAAGTTATTGGAACTGTTTCCATTTCAAATTGTCTTTCTTTCGTTCTTTTTCTTTCTTTTTTTTTTTTTACTCCTTTAATAAATTTGACGATTTACATACTTATGGTACACACTCTATGACATTGAATTTTCAGCTCCCATCACCTCAGGCAATATCTTTCAAAAAATTATTTTTACATCGCCCGGAGGGTCTCTTTTTATTTTGCTAGTAATAAATGATATAAACAATGGATGTTTATTGCATTAATCCAAGGTAAGCCTGTTAGGAGTTTTGTGGCCATTGTTAGGCTTCAAGTGAGAGCTCTTTACAGTGGAGATTCCTTGTGTTAAGCAGAGGCTGATCTTTAGTGAAGAATCCGTTGGTTGTTCCTTGGTGTCTCTCAGTGTTGGGGAGAACCATTTGGTTGTTCCTCGGTGTCCCCTTAGTGTTCGGGAAAATCCTTTGGTTGTTCCTCGGTGTCCCTTAGTGTTGGGAGAAGCCTTTGGTTGTTCCTCGATGTCCCTTAGTGTTGGGAGAAGCCTTTGGTTGTTCCTCGGTGTCCCCTAGTGTTGGGGAGAATCCTTTGGTTGTTCATTGGCGTCCCTTAGTGTTGGGGAGGATCATTTGGTTGTTCCTCGGTGTCCCTTAGTGTTGGGGAGAACCCTTTGGTTGTTCCTCGGTGTCCTTAGTGTTGGGGAGGATCATTTGGTTGTTCCTAGGTGTCCCTTAGTGTTGGGGAGGATCATTTGGTTGTTCCTAGGTGTCCCTTAGTGTTGGGGAGGATCCTTTGGTTGTTCCTCAGTGTCTCTTAGTGTTGGGGAGAAGCCTTTAGTTGTACCTCGGTGTCCCTTAGTGTTGGGGCGAATCCTTTGGTTGAACAGTACTTGGTTACAGGCCCGTTGGTCAATGTCGAATACGTGCAAATGAACGGCTTTCGAGATCGGTGATTAGATAGTTAACTAACCATGTATTCTCAGTTGATTGGCTGCCTTTAATCTACGTGCCCACGTAGAGTCTATAAGTTTAAGTGTTGGTCTTCAGCACACTTTATTCAACCAAAATATTCCAACAAATTATTCATTAACTTTTTTTCTCTCCAACCACCCCTCTAGCCTAAGTAAAGGATAAAGTGAAGTGCTGCATGTCATGGACTACTCTGACACCAGGATTCCGTCCTCAAGTATCATGGTTGATTAGTTGGTTACTTGAATTTCATAGCAAGTCAACCCTTGGGTTATTTTATGCCAAAGACATTTAATTTTATTCATTCTTGTTGGGTATTCAATTATATTTCCAAAGTTGTTTTTAACACATTTTAGAACTCATTTTTAATGTATTTAAGGTAAAACCCTTACAGGTACTACCACACTGGATCAAAGTGGGTCTGGGAGTAATGGTGATAATAGCGTACTCCACACTCCCCAGTGATCCAAAAATGGAACCTTAACACTAGATGCAGTTTAACGTTAAGCATCACGGGTTGCCACCAATCGCCAACAGGGGGACTCATTGGTGGTGGTGGTGTCTTACCCCTCTGCAGTGGTGTAGTCAGCGTATTCTACAGCCCCATTCAACAGGGCATGAGGGACTTGGAAGGCGTGGCACGTTTCACAACGTCATGCAATAACAAGAAAAATGTTTTATCGACGGTTTATTGTAATATGAAGAGAAGAGAAATATCAGAAAAAGATATCGAAGAATTTAGTCGAAGAAAGGTTTTCTAGTAAACAGTCCAGGCGGAAACAGAAAGAAATATCAGAAATATAGTGCTTCATTAGTGATATGTCTCGTCAGTAGGCAACTCGACACTAGGTGGCAGGTCAATCGCTGAACTGGAAATACATCAGCTTCCTGGTTAGAGTGTCGGTCAAGTTACCGCGTTATGTTACAAGCCAGACAGGAACTAGACATATGCAAGCGAGTGAAGAAATACGATCCTTGACTAGGGTACAGTACATGCCAGTCGGTAAGTCCAACCCGAGCGAGATTCTCGTTTATTGCCGAGGCCAGCCTGGCCCGGAAGCGCTCACGCGAGATCTCACAGAATATAATCACTAATACGAGATCGGCCGGCGTTGCATTGAGAGAGAGAGGGGGGGATGAGGATGTTGGAAAGATATTGATATACGCTGATTGGGGAAAAAAGGGGCGAGAGGGGGGGTACGAAAAGGAATAAGAATGGGAAAAGAGCAAAAGGAGACTCATCTTTGATTTTCTTTAATCGAATAAGGAAAAAATATAAGCAAAGAGACAGGTATTAGTATTACAGAAAATAGTGCCAGAAAAAAAAAACAGAAGAACAGGGAAAAGAAAAAAAATAGTCAATAAATAAAACTATACCCTTCACAAAAAAAATAAATAAATAAAAACTAAAAAGCATTAAAAAAAAACATTAATAGAATATAGAAATCTTATTATAATGGAGATTGTGAGCTTGTCTCTATGTAACCGAAACTATATTACTATACAAGTCACAATTCCCTTTGTTATTTACACCACATTCTCCATGATTTTATTTTTTTTATTTAAACCTCAATTATTAGTAAAATTGTTTTACATCATTAAGACTGTTAACCATATCTACATGCTCATAACATGCAATTGTATTTATATACACAACAAAATAGCGGTTCACAGTGTGAATGGGAAGGCTAATTTGCATATTGATCTTAAAATTTTGATTTTAATAAATACATGCTTAGTATTATTGATTTCTAATTGTTTGGTTTTATCTTATTGAATATGAGCAAAAATCTCGGGGATAAATCTTAAAAGAAATCGATTAACAAGAAGAAATAACTGTAATATTATTCTTTACTTCCTATTTTAACTAAATAGTTAAATTAGGAAAATTTACCACTGAAAGACGGGAGTAATGGAAAATGATGGAAGAGTTAGTTTCAAAGTTGTTCTATTTTCCGATTATACCCACTCTGTTCCAAATATTTTTATCTGAATTCTTATTCAGTTTCATTAGCCTTTCTGATTTAACATGATATTTTATTATATTAAAACTTAAATACTTGCACCCGGAGGGTGCATATATTTGCTAGTAAAAACAACAAACAAAACGTAAATTTCATTGTTTGGCCTGAAAGTAATTTCTACGTTTATGTACCTTATCTGCACTAACCATCTATACATATATAATGAACAATTGGTGTATATGTATGTATGTATGTATGTATGTATGTATGTATCATCTGATCCGACGAGAAGGACGTTCTACCTATGTCATATTTGCATCAAACTTTGTGGGCCTGCAGCGGGTTTGATGAGTCACTTGAGAGCTCATGAAAGGAAAGGTTCTAGTGGTGGGGTTATAGGATTGTGAGGGACGGCAGTGATCTGTAAAGATTATGTTATTGCTATGCATGTATGTATAGATTTAGAAACTTAAATGTTTTAGTGTATTTATTAACATAAGCATATCTGAAGCTCGCTCCTAACCTAAATTTTAGCTCTCACATCATCTAGTCTTAGAATAATTTAGTTGTTCTTTTTTATTAATTTATAATGGTTCATGAACTGCAGATTCTTGTTGGACCAGGTTTATGGAACAAAGAAAAAAGGATCGTATTCTTAAAATAAATAAAAACAGACTGACCGACACCAAAATTCAAAACTCCCGCGAACTTACAGAGATTCGTAAAGGAGGAGAAACAACAAGAGAACAGGCAGAATGGCAGTGGCCAGCGAACAGACAAGTCACGAACATCAATCCTCCTCGAACCAGGTGAACAAAATACAAGTAAGCTTTAACGCTAATAAGAATTTGTAAAAAGGGAAATGCATTAACCAAACCACATCTTGGTAACTTGTTGTTCATTTCATACCATTTATAATACACATATACGGGACAATTTTGTAACGACTCAAACTTCTTTGTTATTACTTGTACTGTTTTGCATATTTCTCTAATGTTAGATTTCACAGTAAAATGACATCCAACCTACATACAGCAAATTCCATTTTGTGTTAACCGTTAATTACGGCGGTCTATAGAATCCTAAGCGGGAATGGGTAAGGGAATTACAGTCAGTTAACTATCGCTTCTTAGGACAGACGACGCGGTAAGAATTTCTTTCTTGTTTTTCGTTTCTTTGAAATGTATTTATTATCTTTTTATTAAATGTTATCTGGTTCTTCTTTGTACGGTTTCATGGTGATTATTAAAATAAACTTGATAATATCAGTATGAAGCGTCCAGCGTTCTTTGTATGAAAATCAGCGGCAGTTATAGGCCGAGTGACAGCTCGTAACTCGAAAAATGTTGGAATACTCGTAAGTCAAGATACCACTTTATTATTTTCCTCCTATTAATAAACATTATATATTTTGCCTTCGTCTTCCGCTTTTATTTTATTTTTTAAAAACATGGCTTTTCCTTCTTTTATTTCTCTATTTCTCCTTCTATAAACGTTATTCGTTTTTCCTTCATTTTACACTTTCTTCTTTGCAAAACCTTCTACCCTTTCCTTATTTATTCTTTTTCCTTCTTAAAAACATTACGTGTTTTTCCTCAATTTCCCTAATTTTTCTTATCTTTTAAACGTTATTCGTTTTTCTTTCATTTTTCACTTCTTTCTTTTTAAAAACATGCCTTGTTCATTCTTCGTTCTCTTTCTTCTTTTTTCATAAATCTTATTCGTTTTTATTTCATCTAACACTTTTTTCTCTTTAAAAGCATGTCTTTTTCTTCTTTTTCATCCATTTTCTTCTTTAATAAACGTTATTCGTTTTTCTATCATCTTCTAACTTTTTCTTCTATTATAAGCCTTATGCACTTTCCCTTCATCAGAATTCTTCTTCTTCTTCTTCTTCTTCTTCTTCTTCTTCTTCTTCTTCTTCATTGTGTACCCACTCTTTTTACATACCTATTCCTTTTTATCTCTCTGTATCTTTCTTCTTCTTTCTTTCTTTCTTTCTTTCTTTCTTTATTTCCTCTCCTTGCTGCGGCTGCTGCTGATACAACAATAGTTCACTGGAAGGTATCGATGGCAGCCAAACAACGCCAAGTATTCCCCACCCTCAGAACCTCAGCTCGTTTCTCAATATCCTCAATACCTTTTTTTTTTTATCCATCTTCACAACAACAACAACAACAACAACAACAACAGCAACAACAACCACTGTAAATGATTCTAAACTTTCTCAAGGGCAGAAATTCAATTTACAGTCAAAGCGGAAATATGTAAATGGCAAAACTGGTATGGAATTTCCAAAATCAATATATTCAGATGCTAACAATAATAACAAAGAAAGAAAAAAAAAAGAATTTCTAAAAAAGAAAAAAAAAATCACACAAGAAAAAGAATCTATTTATTCGCTGTATCACAGTGTACGTTTTATTAATCTAATAAAAATGATTGTTTTATTCTCATTTCGACGAAGAAGAAGAAAAAACACCATCATGTTGCTAAGTGAAAACTATTAGCATTCTGATTCATCTAATGACGACTATTGATATTAAACAACCACCTGACTCGTACAATGTATTTGGATCAGCTCTGATATTAATATTGATGATGTAACCCAGGGTTTCTCAAAATAGTGTACATAAACCACCTGGGGTCTATACAACATCTCAGGAGGGGGGGGTCTGTAAGTATTCGGAGGGTCTACAATGGGTCTATGGAAACTACTAAGCCTTCTTAGTAATTAGAAGAAATTAATTCGACAAGAATATATATTCATATTTTTTAAAAAAGATCAGATCCGATCTCATTGACCGTAGCTATATCAGTGCTATTGTGCGGCTGCACTACTTGGACATTAAGGAAGCGTCTGGAGAATAAACTAGATGCGAGTTGCACATGAATGCTGAACCGTGGAAACAACACCCCCAAGATATTAGCTGTACGACTACTTGCCTCCTATCACATAAACCATTCGAGTGAGACGAACAAGACATGCTGGATACTGCTTGAGAAGCGGGAACGAACTCATAAGTGGCGTTCTCCTGAATTATACTGGATGCTGCGCAGAGGAACACCCGAGGGCAATGAGTATATATAGACGATGGGCGAGAGATTGTCATGGATATCCATGCTGTTCGAACGACATGATGATGATGATGATGATGATGATGGGTGCTATATTTCTTTGCAGATAATGCTTAATATCATTGATGGCGCGTTTATATTTGAGCTAAGGTAGCGTGGACATGGAGTCAACATCTGGTTACTGACAGTTTCTCACCGATGCGATTTTCAGGTCTGAAGATCGCATAGGCGAGGAACTGTCAGTAACCAGATGTTGGATCCATGTCCACGCTATCTTAACTCAAACACACACACACACACACACACACACACACACACACACACACACATATATATATATATATATATATATATATATATATATATACCAACCCCTCCGCACAGGCAGGATGTGACACAAGATCAATTTCTTAAGCGGAGTTTAACAGGTTTGAATTCAGAGTTTTCCTTCTCCTAGACTGGTTACATAGCCCAGGTTAAAGAATCCAGTCTGCGCTGCTATTTGCCCATAGCTGGAGGGAGAATTGGATTCATACTTTTCCCAAGGGTATTAGCGCCATGTGAAATGCAAACAGTTTCATCCAGGAATTAAACTCGAGTCGACGAGTCCATTTCCTACGACTCTAACCATTAGACCACGCGCCTCCATATATATATATATATATATATATATATATATATATATATATATATATATAAACTACACAAAATTAAAATGAAAGGAAAAAATGAAAGTTAAATTTAAGGAATATTAGAAGTAATGGATCTGCACGATTAGCTTGCCAGACATTACACCATCATAGAACCCCCTTTTCAGGTAGTAAGTATAATTTGATATCTAAGTAATATTCCAATTACCGATTAATAAACATCTTTCCTTTTTTTTCAGTATTAATTGTGGGGAAATAATATATTGTAATTATGTACAAAATTAACTAAGAATTTTTATATATTTCTATTAAAAAAAAAAGAAATTGATACAATTTTAACCTTATTAAAGCCAATATCTAAAATGTCTTTCTCGCAAGTGTGAGAAATTTCGAATATTGAAAGATAGATTTACTTATCCAATTAAATTGGTTGTCATCAATTGGTTTTCAGATGGGGTGTTATATATAGGCTAGAAACCACAAGGTTCCTAGTTCGATACCGGTCCTCGCCAACTCAGCGTTATGAGTAGCACAGGGATCTGTGCGGTAAAGTAAGGAGCTGATGGTAGGTGTGGCGCTCCATCTCAGATGCAAAAACAATCTCCTTGGTCTAGCGCTAGTGAAAAGGGGATAGACTCCCTCGCTGTATGGCTCATACCGACATTAGGCCGCCCCGACAACTTTACTTACTTTAATCCTATTTTACTCTGGTGGACGCCCCATTAGCCATTTGATGTTTAAAAATCCCATTGTACTTTCATAGTTAAATATATTTTGCTTGCCTGGGCCCCAAAAAATGTTATATGGCCCCCGGGGGCCCATATGGACCCCGGTTGAGAACCACTGGGCTACAATCCTAAGGCAAAAAAAAAACGTTCCGTTCTATCGGATGTAAAAGATGGTTCAATAATTTTTACGTAATATGGGAAAAGTAACTGGACACTTTTCGTGATTTTATCTTAATGATTACGTAAAGATTATTGAGCCATCTTTTACATCCGACAGAATTCAAAAACTAGAGATTTGTTTTTACCTTGGGATTGTAGCCTAATACCCCTAACATGATTTGTGTATATAATGAAGAGGAGATAGACAGACAGAGAAATATATTATATATAATAGAGATGAGAGGTGGTGATTCTTACTTGATACACTTCTCGTTGCTTACTGTCTAAACTTTGTGTATACAACTATAAAGATAAGGAGAACAGTCCGAAAAATGTAAATGATACGTAGTTCGCGCACAGTTGTAAATAATAGAAAGTGCTTCCTCCAAAACTAAAGAAAAAAGTTTAATAAGATTATCTAGGTCAATGGTTCTCAACCTTTCCCCCCCCCCATGGACCCCTTTTAACCCTATTTTACTCTGGTGGACCCTCCCATAGCCATTCGATGTTTAAAAATCCCATTGTAAATTTATAGTTAAATGCATTCTGCTTGCCTGGGTCTCAAAATTTTTTATATGGTCCCCGGAGGTCCACATGGACCCCGGTTGAGAACCACTGGTCTAGATCATCTAACTCGTCGGTTGCCATTTTCTCTAGTTGGGCTCACTTCAGGGATGTATTTGCTTCATACCCCACTTGTATGGGCTGGGCACAAGGCCTCGTTTTAACGTGGTCCCACCCACAAGCCGAAGCTCATGGGTGGGAAAGAACAAAAATTGCGTCGATCCCTTCGGCATTCCCCCTCAAGGGGGCGCCTCAGGCGCAGGGCAATAAACCCAGCCCTGCCCCTTTAAGTCAAAGGGACAGGTATTGCCTGGGGGGATAGCCCCCTGGGATCAACGCTGTTATTTTTTAAAAACTCTCAACAAGTCCAGCGGCCGAAGCTCGCTGGACCCCCGGCGTTAACCGGAAGGCAGAGATTGGGCTCACTTCAGGGATTTCGGCTAGGTTGATTCCTTTTTTATTTTTGTTTTCTTCATACTGTGTATGACTGGTCATTGTCTTAACATTTAATTAATAACAATACTTAGTGTTTCTTGATCAAGTTTTATTTCTTAGCCCATATTAATTCGGCCGAGGTGGTGGTGGTGGGGGACCTCGGGAGCTGACAACTCGTCTACACTCCTTGAAAGCCAGGTCGAATCTGCTAACTAAAACTAAAACTTATTCTTTCGTGTCTGTACCGGAGATCATCTTCCGTCACTCATAATCGCAAACGGGTAAGGAAAATTACCCACCTCCGCTTTTAATTCTAACGAACTTTATTTAAAATTCTAACAACAGGTACACTCACAATTTACGACAGCTCATAAATTGTAACAGAGGAATTATCATAATATATTGGCTTATTAAACTATTGTTTTTGAATTACGAAGAGCAGAATGAACGAATGAACAGAGTTGCGAAGTGCATCCAGCTGCGTTAGAGCGTAGTTACCACGGTAACATAAATGTAATCTCAATCTATATATTAATACTCGTGTTCCTTAAAAGTACGACCGTAATCATCTTGCAACATCCTCTGGTTAAAAATGAGACCGCCCAGATCTTCCGAGATGAAATGCAAAAATGTAAATCCTGATTATCTGGTGTGGCTTATGCACCAAATTCTTATTTCTTATAAATGTTGTCACTCAGCTAAATAATGTACCATTCCGTTTTTAATATAAAGAAAGAAAGGAAAGAAAAAGGAGATTCAACACAGAAAAAATATAAGAAGAAAGAAAGAAATATAGTAGGGGAAAGATAGAGAGAGGGTGTGAGCGCGTGGAAGCGATAACATTAATATGTTTCAATCGAAGACATTGAAAAGAGGAAAAGAAGAAAAGAAAGAAAAAAAAGAGTGAGAGATAGAGGTAAATCAAGATTATTATATTTTTCATATATCGAACAATTGGAATAGCTCTTAAGTAAACATATCAAACGTTGTTATTATCATACTGTGGTATATCCGCAGGTCGCGCTAGTATATATATATATATATATATATATTATATATATATATATATATATTACAAGAAAGATGAGAACAATGGCTCGAATAAATCAATATATAATCAATATTCATCACCTCAAAAAATCAAATAGAAATTGCCAGATCGATAAAAACCCAACCTGATTAGAAATGTCGAGCTATGTTACATGCTGCCCTGACAACGGGGCTTAGAAAACGCTGATTGAATCCCCTGTAGATAGGAAAGACCTCCCCCACTTAAGGGGGTGTACTCAGTCTTACCCCTCTGCAGAAGATTTGTTCCCATATTCTAAGCTCGAGTAACAATCCTAATTGAAAAGTGTCTTGGGTATAACGTTAAACTGCATCTAATGGTGAAGTATCAATTTTGGAGCTCTGGGGAGTGTGGAGTACCCCTTCATCTCCATTACTTCCAGATCTACTCTGAGACGGAGTGGTCCTGCCTGTTAGGGGCCCATCTATCGGTTAAATACAAAAAAATGAGTTTTAAAAAATTGGACTAAAAACATTTTTGAATACCAATCAAGCATGAATAGAACAAAACGTCTTCAGCATAAAATAACCCAACAAGGGTTGACATGCCGTAAAATCCAAATAAACCAAATCTAATTGAAAAATTGATGTAAGACAATCTTGTTACACTTTTTTCTTTAGTTTCTAGCTAAAGTACTTTCTATTATTTACAACTGTGCCCGAACTACGTATTATTTACATTTTTCGGACTGTTGTCCTTATCTTTATAGTTGTATACACAAAGTTTAGACCGATGAGCACACCGGCCTTCATCGGGTGTTTCTTATCGATTATCCATTGAGGTGGATTGTTTTTATTTTGTTAACCATGACCGAGTACAACTGTTAAGCTATGTTAAGTAGTCTATGTTTTTTCGTCTGTAGTCCGAATACAACTTAACATAGCTTAACACTTGTACCCGGCCATTAATAACGGAATGAGAAAAAATCTACCTGAATGGACTAAATAAAGAATTCGGTTCGAATTTCTATGAAGGCTCCCGATTCCAACATGAAGATTTCAGAGTTCGACAAATAAGTCACCTCACGTGGTGTAATGGTTAGCAAGCCAGATTCGCAGACCATTGTTAGTGAGTTCGATTCTTACTGGGGGGTCCCATACTTCTGGATTTTTCTCGTGTCCACATTACTAAAGCTTAAAAGTCTTTAGGTAAATATAATACTTCCATATAATAGATTTATTCAATAGGATATAATCTATACGGGTCTGGTATAATTAGCTTAAAGTAACTGAGTTACTTAGAGCAAAACTCGGCGATGGCCGGTAAATCATAAAACCCCCTAGGAAACGCCAGCAAGGAGATATCCGAGTTTGATATCCCGCCGCCATCGGCGCAGAGTTTGCACAGACTATTATATATGAGCGCATAATACATAGATTAATTTGCTACTTAGAATATTGTTATTTATGGAAACTATTTATCTTGATGATTTGAGTAATGATTTTATTATATAGATATACTTATGAAAGCATTTATAAGGTCTATTTACAGAAAAGCTTCGCTTAGGTTGGTGGGCACACAAAGCCGGCCAGGTAAAATGTAACGCCGGGAACGCAAAAATGAGGCTTATCGAGAGCTCGAACAGCGTCTCACCGATTTGCCCTAGATGCTATAAACTTAGCTGACCATAATCGACACCCACGACGATAAACCACATGGAGAGTATTACCTTAGCGTAATCTGGTACTTATGCTTAAAACCAATTATACATATATATAATATATATATATATATATATAGTATATACCCTAACTGATTATATAGAATATGGTGACATTATATTTGTATTAGTACGAGATATACTACTGAGGAGATAAAATTATATTATACAAATATTGGATAAATCGGGAGCCATTATATCAATTAAGAAATTCGAAACCGGATTCCTTTATATTTAGTCCATATTATCTGTAGAATTTTTTCTCATTCGTTATTAATACCAGAGCGCACCACTACGAGCAAGGTAGAAATGCTGCACCAAGTCAAATAGTTGTTCTAAGAGCGGTAATGTTTTAACAAGGTATTGATTAGTCTAGAGTTTTCGCATACTAGACTCCGCTGGAAAGAACGAGAGGATATGTAACTATCAACCTAAAAGCGTAAATAAGCAGATGCCACTCTAGCCCTACTTATGTTTATACCCTATCGAGTCTGCGATAGGGGAGAGTTATGAACAAAAATATTCAACACCATAACATCAATCCCAAGGGTTCCATTAACATGAACTAAAATGAAATCGGATCACAAGTTCAAACCGATCACGCACTCTCGATCGACAGGGGCGACTGACCAGTCGCGGATGTTTGTGCCCACTCGCATCCTTAACAGGTTATACACTACCACTTGCGTTCTTGTGTACCAATCTACTGAAGGGAAAACCGATAATAATAAGGACGTGACATTTCACAACGAAAATGAGCTTAGTGTTAAATTAATAAATAAGAAAAATATAACCATTAGTTCCTTCTAGAAACCAGTCCAGGCTAACCTATGTTGTATTAGACAGATTTCAATTTCGTTCGTATAATAATTTTAAATAAGTGGACAAATGATAATTTCTAGCCTGTATGAGAGGTTACTTTATTGAAAGACACAGTAATCACAAAGATTTGCTGTTTAGCCCAAGTCAAATTACAGTTATGTGATCAATATAAGATTATAGTTATGACCATTAGCTGAATAGGTATATGCAAGGGAGAGTACATGTTCAACCTTTATCCCCCCTTGTAACGCAGTTAGGGTCCGAATATGCGAACAAACTCTGTCTTACATAGTGCTGAGAAGAAACAGTTCTCATAGAACGTTCTAGTGCACTTTACGGATTGGGTATTCCCACCAAAGAGAGAAGCCTCCACTTCTCTTTTATTAGATAGGAGAATCATAAAAAGTACACAAAGTTCTGTCGGAAAGGCGCCATTGTATTTTTGGTAGTGTTCAGTTATACAGCCTCAGGAACATGCAAGGGTAAAGTCTTTGGCCCTTCTCTCACACTTCAGGCTCCACCTAGTGACCTTTATACCTCTGCCTAAGAGCGTATGCATGCGCAGATGTGATGTTAGTCTATTGCATGGAAGCTGATGGGGTGAGAGAGCAAGCGACAAGGCCTGAGCCAGTCAACAACTCCCACCGAATCCAAGCTGTCCCTACCCCTCGCCTGTGCCTGAGTTGGGGAACTCGCAGGTAAGCTTCCAAGAAACATCTGAAGCTACGTAGCCGCTTCCTAGGTGGATCATGTTCCATTTTTAAGAACTCGGATTGCAAGCTGAACGTTGGTCGCTATTAACATCGATAGTTCTAAATTAGTATTATTTACAAAGTTTAGCTTACCCATGTGGCACCAAGGCCCAGAAAAGATATGGGAACACGCTTAAGCAATCTGTATTCACCTAATCTTGGCAGAGTTTGATGCTTAGCTAACCGACGATCTATCATTATCGTAAGGAGGGCGACTAATATGTGAGGCGTTAGAATCCATAATATATCTCTTTTGCTGCAAAAGAAGACTGTGTTAAAACGTAGCATGAGCACAAAATGCTGCGACACTTTGAAGTGTGACGAGTGAGGATACTTCTCCGCGATCAATCTATTCATCATCTAGCATGATTCCAAAGCAGTCAACCCTAGAAGTCTGTATTTGACTATTGCTAGCCCCGTTGTCACCGGGTTCAAAGCAATGTTAAAAACTATCTTAGCACATCACAATTCTACTCTAATCAGTATCTCTATAACATCATTAGGTGGGCAGCCTAATTTTATCAGAGTCAGTATGAAGCCAGCGATTGCTAGAAATTATATTGACGTATAAGCATTTGATTTTGGTATTTAAGCGAAAGGTCTGGTTTGGGGAGGGTGGATAGCAAATGATTAGCATCTTCTTCGATGGGTTACTCATGTCGTACCTACCTGAGTAAAGGGTATGCTTCAAGAAGCCAGTATGTGATCTACTCCGTGATGTACATTTTATCTTGCGTATATCTCAATCACTTACCGGTATAACTAAAGGTATTTTAATGAGTGGGATCTATACACCCCTCATGAAGTAAGGTATGTAAAAAATTAGCAGTATGATTACCCTGTTATCGGCATTGCGCTAGCGCAAGCAGACGCGGGACTATACTATGGCCAACTAGGGCAAGTTAAATCGCAGTAATCACTCGCCACGTTCCTTATTAAATTCAAGGGGCAGGTAGTTGCTTTGGGGCTGGTATTTGCACAGCAGCCTTAGGATTTCCATTGTCTGCGATATACCGAATAATATTATTACACACGGTGACTAGTGGAGCGCGAAGCCACCTGGTTATCTACCCCCCTCCCACGAAGTAGAGGGTTATTGTGTTGCAATCCGTGTTCACTTTAATTGTTATGTCCATAATCTTTATTCATCTTTTCTACTTTGGTAATCGCACTCCATGTTATGAACTCTTTAGTGCCCAGTTGGTATCGTTCCCGGCGAGAATGTTGCAAAACCTGGCATCATTAATGTTTTATTAAGAATGCGAACGCGACATTCTTTGACTTTCGAGTCGTAGAGGAACGAAGAATATCGGATTACGAAGAAGCAGATAACGACGCAAGGTGCGAAGTGCATCCAGCTGCGTTAGTGTGCAGTTACCACGGTAAACACACACATGTAATTTAATCTATATACAATACATGCGTGTTCCTGTAAAAGTTCCTGGTTAAAAATGAGACCATCCAAATCGTTCCAGATGTTAATGCAAAAATGTAAATCCTGATTATCTGGTGTTGGCTATCCGCCGAGTTCTTATTTCTTATGAGTGTCGCTCCTGGGTTATGTAATGGCTCCTTCCGTTTTTATAGAAAGAAAAAGAAAGAAAGGGAAAAAATGGACCATGCTACACAGACAAAAATATAAATAAGAAAAGGAAAGAAAGAAAGAGAGTAGCGGAAAAGATATAGAGAGCGAAGAGTGGAGCGCGCGGAAGCGATAACGCTCATCTGTTTAATCGAACATAATAAAAAAGATGAATTGTGGCATTTGTAACCTTGTATTTTGTTAAAAATAAAATCCTGTAAAAATATTACATGTAGGAAAATTGTATGTGGGGGGGGGGTAGTCCTCCTCCTGACAACTATGGCCCTGTACTTAAAACTCAGAGTTTTCCTTCTTTCTCGATTGGTTGCTGTGCAAAACAATGCATGCCTTCTCAAGACTTTTAGCGCGAAAGCGAAACGTAAACGTTTTCATGCAAGATTTTGAACCCGGGTCGACGAGTGAATTTATCTAAGACGATAGCCGTTACGCTAAGCGCTCCTCCTCGTAGCTACAACGGCGTAATTACCGAATAGAAACACACATTCGGTGATTTCTGACGATTGCTCAAAGTCCGATTCAATATATGTTAATTCTTGCACCGGGAAGAATGAAAATGGCGTGTCTGTATCACGTGACTCAAAGACACTTAACAGATGGATGTAATAATACATCAACAAAAGAAAAAAGAGGACAGTCGAAAAAAGAAAAAAAGAGACAGTCGAGAAAGGGCAGAGACGGAGTGTGTGGAGTTGTGGGGTTGCACGGGGAGTGGATGTTGGTGTTGTTGGGGGCGGGGCCTTGGGGTTTTAGACTGTGAAAATGCAATCATTCCGTCGTAGATTACCGTCGAGTCGTTGGCATTAAACAGAGTACGGCCTGGCCCACAAACGAACAAGAAAAAAAAAGAGAGAACTCATAAAAACAATTCTTCCCCATTTTAAAGAGTGGATGAAGACGCGCAGGAAAAATAATATGCAGCAGTACATAAAAAATCACCTAATGTTGTGTTAATGCAGTGAAAAGTGGTCGCAGTTTTATATGCAGTTAGGGGGCCAAATGCATTGGCCCCTTGTGGTGTATAATATCCGTTCAAATGTTCTTGTAGATCGTGAAAAGGATTGTCGAATTGGACGTTGAAAATAAGTCGGATAAATCCCGACAACAGCTCCACAGTGTTGATTACACGTATTCAAATAAACTAACTAGGTTGCCATTAAAGTAATACAAACACACAAATAAATAAATAAATATATATATATATATATATATATATATATATATAAATATAATATATATATATATAAAGTGTTGTTCTGGTTCCAACGGGAGAAAATTCAATATTTTATAAAAAAAGGAAAGGTCCGCAAAATGTATTTTTGTTCTCAGAAAAATATTTTTTTATTCTTTTTTGTTTTACATGTGCAACACGTGTTTCAGATCTTCTGGTATCTTCTTCAGGCTTTGGTTGATAATATGAAAATGAATTCTTACATGCATGTGTATATAATATACATACATGAGTATTTCACCCTCTCTTTCTCTTTTTATGGGGGTGGAATGGAATTTCATTTTTAACATTAGTCTTTAAACAGATATATATATATAATGACGGCCTATATCCGGTTATCTTGTCGCGTAGTAAAAGAAATCATAACCACTGTGCCTTTCGTGTATGAATGCGAAAACAGTTAAAGTTGATTGGTGTGTTATTTTGTTAATGACATACCAAACTCTTGTTGTCTATTTAATACCAAATCTTGTTTTTTCATATATATAATATAATATAATATATATATATATATATATATATATATCTTATTATAATGGGATTGTGGTTTTTATGTCTGTAACCGAAACTACATACTATTCAAGTCACAATTTCCTTAGTTATTTACATCACATTCTCCCATGATTTTATTTTTATTTAAACTTCGATTAATTCCAACACAATCTTTGACATCATTAAGACTGTTTGACCATATCTACATGCTAATAACATGCAATTGTATTTTATTTATACAAGAAAATAGCGGTTTACAGTGTGAATGGGATATCTAATTTGCATATTGATCTTAAAAATTTGATTTTAATAAATATATGCTTAGTATTATTGATTTCTAATGATGTGATTATTACATATCAATGAATATGAGCAAAAATCTGGGGATAAATCTTTAAGAGAAATTCATTTAAAGAAGAAGAATAACTGAAATTTCATAATCTTTACATTCTTATCATTAAACTAATAATAGTTAAATTAGGAAAATTTACCAATGAAAGACGGGAGTAAGGGAAAATGATGAAGAGTTAGTTTCAAAGTGTTCTATGTTTTAAATCATAACCCCCTCTGTTCAAATATTTTTATCTGAATTCTTATTCAGTTTCTTTGGCTTTTCTAATTTAACATGATATTTTATTATATTAAAAACTTACATACTTGCATCCGGAGGGTGCATATATTTGCTAGTATATATATATATATATATATCAACCCCTACGCACGAGCAGGATATAGCACATGGTCAATCTATTAAACGGAGTTTGAATTCAAAGTTTTGCTTATCTTAGACTGGTTACCTAGCCAAGATTAAAGAACCCAGTCTGTGCTACTATTTAGCCATAGCTTGAGGGAGTAGTTGGGTGCATACCTTTCCCAAAGTTATCAACGCTATAGGAAATGCAAATAGTCTAGTCTAGGATTTGAATTCAGGTAACCATTACACCACGTGCGTCCATTAATATATATATATATATATATATATATATATATATATATATATATATATATATTTAAATTGGAAATTATATATATACAGAGTGTTCGGGAGAAATTTGACAGTTTCATGAGGAAAAAGAAAATGTGCTTGGTAAGTACAAAATTTAATGGATTGTAAAGAAATTCAACAAGACCTGCAATTACACTACTGTCAGCAGGTTTCACTCAAAATAACCGCCATTATCGTCGATCACAACCTCAATTCTGCTCCGGAACCTGGGATAAGCTGATGTTACAGTTTCCCTGGGAAGGGTCTCAAAAGCTACCTTAATTATGTCGATTAACTGGGCTTTTGTAGTATTAGCTCGGCGATTGGTGTCTTTCTCAACAGCACCACATGCATAATAATCCATGGGGTTAAGATCTGGGGAGTTCGGGGAGCCAAATATTGGGACTGGTGTAGTCGTAAATTTCTCCGACAACCATTTTTTACTTTTTCCAGAGGTGCAGTAGGAGGCCCAATCCTGCTACAATACGTATGGTCTACCATTGGTTACCCTTGTTATCCAGGGCTTGGCAAGTGTTTAGCAACTCCACGTAGGCATTTGAGTGTCCCCAACACATTTTCTGCAGATATTGAGAAATTCTGCTGTACGAACGCAATCAGATCGTCTGTTATGTTGCTTTCTTCTAGCCACAGTCTCGTAGTCTCCATTGCAATTCTTCAGTACATGCTGATTGTTTTTACACTGTTCAGGGAGCACTGTACAGCAACATAATCTCCTTATCTTGATGACCGCGCAGATCATCATGATACAAGTTATTCCTCTCCATGATTCAGGGTAGGTTCCAGTCATCCATTCTATCTGTCATCACGTATATGAATGAAGACGTCCAAGCTATTAAATGATGGGTAGTGGTGCGTCAAATATGAAGAAATATAACCAAATATATATAATGTCAAATTTGGCCGAACACCCTTTATTATATATAATATATATATATATATATAGTATATATATACTATATATATAGTTAATCAAATATATATCATGGATATTAAATATCTCGTTACTATAGTTTTCATGCTTACTGCACATCAGGGAAGACTGTCCCAAAAATTTTTTTGACCGTCTCGTCTGATGATTGCAGTAAGCATGAAACTAATAGTAACGAGATATTTATATCCATAATATATAATATTTGATTGTAAATCTGCTCTGCTATTTTAGCATTTACCACCTTTAATGCCAATACTTCTCTAATTCATTCTCTATTTATTCTCTCTCTCTCTCTCCTCTCTCTCTCTCTCTCTCTCTCTCTCCTCTCTCTCTCCTCTCTCTATTTTATATATATTATATATATATATTATAGTTATTTACTAAGCTTAGCTTAGATATGGCACAAGGCCAGAAGTATGGGGTGCCCAATGAGAATCGAACTCATTAACAATGGTCTGTGCGAATCTAGCTTGCTAACCATTACACCACGTGAGGTGCCTCTCTCTGCTCTCTCTCTCTCTCTCTCTCTCTCTCTCTCCCGCTCTCTCACTCCACGTCATATATATATTAATTATATAGAGAGAGAGAGAGGGCACCTCACGTGGTGTAATGGTTAGCAAGCTAAGATTCGGCAGACCATTGTTAATGAGTTCGATTCTCCATTGGTGCCCCATACTTCTGGCTTGTGCCATATCAAGCTAAGTTAGTAAATAACTATATATAATATATATATATATATATATAATATATGTATATTATTGGAAATTCTTTGAAAAAAATGATTCGGACATTACGTGCCTATGGAAAATAATTTACCAGTTTTTCTAAATTTTATGTATTCTGCTTCAACCGCCTTTTTAGTTTTCAAGATTCCCACGTTTGTTTCTTTTTACGCACTTTTTTTGCTGCTTTTTTTATTTCATTATGTTGTTTCCTTTTTGTTTTCTATTCTGAAGTTTTGTTCTTTTCTACTGTTCTTTTTATTACTATTTGTTTTTTGTTGTTTTTTTTGTGTTTTTGTCTTTTATTTTCCGATTCTTATCTAACAGTGGTTTAAATTACATTCTCTAATATAGTTTTTTATGTGTTGATACAAAAGACATCAGTGATGTCAGTCTGATAGAATAAATAAAAAAACTACTGTAATCTAAATGAAGATACTTATTCTGTGTAAATTATTATGTAAGACATTTTTAGAGAAAAAATGCGATATCAAGTTTCAAATACAGAAAGAACAGGTTAGTTTGAAATTAAGATTATTCCCTGTCAATATAATAATATAATATAATAATTAATATAAATAATAATAAAATAATAATGAGAAAAAGAAGAAGAAGAAGAGAAGAGAAGAAGAAGAAGAAGAAGAAGAAGAAGAACATTGATTAACAAGAAAAAGAGAACTTGTCACTGATAGATTTTGTAGTTCCAGCAAATCACAAGTGATGATGAAAGAAACAAAATATAGACAAATACTGGACTGCCTAGAGAACTAAAAAATGTGGAATATGAGTGCAAGTGTAGAAA
>CM042142.1:53858866-53861366 GCA_023376005.1 Doryteuthis pealeii
CATCGCAATCAAGACCAGTAATACATATGTAAAGAATAACTATGCAAAATAATAACATATATATATACGCACCACTCACTAGTATTAGTAATATAGTAATATGTGCGACCTATATACATCATAATCACAGTGAATATATATATACTAGTAGTATATATTACTATATTATATATACATATTGTTATATTTTTAAAGGCAATTACAATTGGGCGTTATTATCGTATAAAATTCGATAATTATTGAAAATAATTAATTCTAATCAATTTAAGTCGGCCAAATAACGCGGCGACGTGGATCACGTCCCGCTCGCGTTAATGTTTCATTAGTCTTTACATGTCATGATATATTCTTCAATAATTAGTGCGAATTAGTACGATAAACGCATTGTAATGCCTTCAAAAATATAAAACAAATAATATACTTTCACTTAACAATACTCCAAAAAGCAAATTTTTCAAATCATATATATAATATCAGTATGAATACAATAATATATATATTTTATATATATACAGGTATAGATATTTATGCATCATCATACACATACACAGACATTTAATCTAAAATATTAATTAAATTTTTAATTTCAGATTCCCGCTAATTTGGTCTCGAATCCATAAAGAAGCGATAGTAGTACCTATGTAACAATTATATCTTTTTAAAATTCCACTAACAATATCTTACTTCCATGCACTCTAATACACTCTGTTGTTGGAAAAATTTGAGTACTATGACTGTCAGAATCAGCCATATATAACTAAACTAAACATGTTAATCGACCTACAGGCCAATATGTCATTTGGTATATATAGTATAACTATATACTTAACATTATATATATAGTAATATATGATATATATAATATATATATATATTATATAAATAAGTCATGAACAGAAACCGATGTTTCGTACGTTTTCACTTCTCACTTCAATGTGGTCTTACAAATCTACACTCTGAACAAAAGCGAAAACCCGATTCAGAATTTTACCCTCCTTGACCATTTGACAGCCGCCGTTAAGGACATTGTTTAAAACTAATTAAAATACATATATTTCGTTATATATATTATGATCACTATGAGAGAATCCGGTCTGTAAATTAACGTAACAGATAGACGACCATGTTTATCTATAAAGTCGAAAGATAATATTCAAAGTCGCGTCCTGAGGAAGCATCTACTCGAATTAGAAGACATAATATATATAGGTCATTATTATATGGAGAGAGGTAGAGGGAGAAAATAGAGGGTAGTAGAGTATGAAGAAGGGAGACAAGAGAGAGAGAGAGAGGGGGGAACCGTGAAACTGAACTTTCAATAAAATATTCCCTACCAGATCTCGCGGCTGTACATAACATTTAAATTCAGAATGGTCAATATTGTATGTTAGTCTGGCGGAATCACAAGTTCGATGTTAAGTATCGATTACTAGTTTAGTTCCGATCCCAGGTGTGAGGTATAAAAAAAGTCAGTACACTTGAATCCATATGGTCACTCAAGATTGACATAAAGGGCAAATGGCAATAGGGCAGTTCCAAGAGAGTGCATTATTGAACTGGATGACAGTATTGAAGATCCTAAAATTACCTAGCCTAGAAACAATCAAGCTAAAGTTTAAATCCCGAGTTAAAGAAAATGAGATCAGTTTACATTATATATATAAGTCATACGTATAATGCTCGTATCTTAGTATAAATAACATAAACATTTTATTTCAAAAGACAACCAGAGCAAAAGTTGGGTACATGGATAGAATATTCAACGGCGGCAAACCGGATACCAAACTTAGATATATATATACATTATCTCTATATCTCCTCTTACGCTCTCATAAACTTTTAGTTAATATAGCACACTTATAACTAATATGTATGAGTCAACAGTATATATATATATATACTACCTAGCTACACTAGTATATTGTTAAGCTATGTCAAATCCAAAGTCTTATAACACGCTTGCAGAAATATTTTTTACGTTGGTTAAGGTATAGGTAAGCATCTATTGTGTCATTTAGTTATCTCTAGTTCTTTAGAGTATAAATAAGTACTTTTTCTATGTGGAACAAAAGCACGCCCAGATTTCACTTGAACTGCAATCCCGTATTCTATTTAATTAGCTGTCTGGTCGTATCGAATTGCAGCCTCAGGCGCCTGGAGGCATCACGGAATTTTATCAGAACTAACATTTATAAAAGACACACCATCTCTTGGGGCCCACCATGACTAATATTGCCGTCTAAGGGATTACAGGTAACCCGTGATAACATATTATTCCATCGTACATATATTGTTATACTAGCCGGTTACACTGCATGGTTCGGTCGTTGTATAAGTCCGGAGTACGTCCTTTGGATTATGAGCGGCCAATCTTGATTTTCCCTTCTGCATTAATTAATTCTACTGAAAAATATACAATTAACTTGAGAAAGAGATTAAGCCGAATGTGAATAATTCCATACTTTTTCTTAAGAGAGAGAGTGGCGCGGACCTGAGTTCA
>CM042142.1:53866366-53921366 GCA_023376005.1 Doryteuthis pealeii
TCTCTCTCTCTCTTTCTTTCTTTCTCTCTCTTTCTTTCTGTCTCACTTCTGTCTCTCTCTCTCTCAAGGATGACGAGATAATGTAAGACGGTAAACTCTCTCTCTCTCTCTCTCTCTCTCTCTCTCTCTCTCTATCTATCTATCTATCTCTCTTTCTCTCTCTCTCTCTCTCTCTCTCTCTCTCTGTCAAGGATGATGGGAAAATGTAAGACGGTAAATTTGGACATATATCGATCTCCCCCATCCCCGTAGAAGTGGGAGGGGCGGGTGACGAGTCATGTAATTTCCGTCCGAGTTTCATTCCAAGTATTTTGACCATAATAGGTGAGAGGATATGAACCGATAGGGGGCGCCTTGCAAGTGACTGGAGTGGGAGGTGACAGCGCCAGTATAGTCCCCTACTGGATTATTAAGATAGTTGTACCTTGCCAGTGGTTGCGGTTCGAGTGTCGGTAAAATCCAGAGCTTTCAATCCTGGTTTCAAACCGTTCCCGCTTGTATAGTTGGTGCACCATGAAAAAAAAGTAAAGTTTGTGGAGTGGCCTATGGTCGGTATCAGCCGAAGAGCGAGGGAGTCTACCCTGTTTATGCTAGCAATAGACCAGGGAGATTGTATTTACTGAGGTAGAGCGCCACACCTACCGTCAGCTTCCCACTTTACCGTACAGATCAGATTCCCCAATTGGTGTTACTCATCCGCTGAGTTGACGGAGACCAGTATCGAACCGGGCACTTTGCGATTCCAAGGTGGGTGCTCTACCGACAGAGATAAACAGGCACACCATAACCACCCTATTCCTTTTTTATTATTTGTCGTTTGAAATATAGTGATGGTTGATAAACTAGTCTCACAGAGCATTGATAGTGATTTTTTACTTCTACCCTTGTGCCAAACCAAGCTATGCTTAGTTAATGACTTTGATTATCAGTAGTTACCAAATAACCATGACCCTGTGCTACACTAAACAAAGCTTGATAAATACCTATGGTTGATTTATTGATTGGTCTTAACGTCATCTTTCATAATTACCAACACAGGAACACGCATCATACATCACAATGAAGCTGGATCTGTGTGGATCATACTCTATTTCTCCTTACCATTTCTCTCAATAGCAATATTCCACCTTCGAATGAGAGCATATATCCCTGTCCCATAAAATTCTGTTGACTGTACTTTGAGCCATTACTTCACTACAGATTTCACTTCCTTGTCACTGGAATAATGTTTGCCCATCAAACTCTCTTTCACGGGGCCGAAGCGATGGCAAACAATATTCCAGTGACGAGGAAGTGAAATCCGTAGTGAAGTAATGGCTCAAAGTACAGTCAACACAATTTTACGAGACAGGGATATATACTTTAGCATTAACGGGTCATCTCTGTGCCAATGCGTCCCGATTACGTAGTAATAGTCGCTTTTTTGTTCACCTGTTAGCACGTATCGTCACTCAACTGGCTATCGAGACTGTTGACCATTTGAACTGGGTGTGAAAAGATTCAGCTGTGATCCTAGTACTAAAGAAATATATTTTGTTGTTATAACGTGTATAATACCACGGAAATTCGAGCTATAAGATTCACTGACACCTTTCGTGGCATGGCTATTTGAGCCGTATAAAAGTTTCCACTGATTGTTATTTCAAAAACAAAAACAAAAAAAGAAAAAAAAAAAAGTAAGTACTTAATAAGTACGTTGTTTGGTTTGATTTTATGGTATGTCAATTCTTAGTGGGTTATTATGTATCGAAGGTGAAACATTGCTATTGAGAGAAACGGTGACTATGTGGAGAAGTAGAAATGTGATCCACAGAGGACCAGCTTCATTTTGATGTACGATACATGTTCCTGTGTTGGTAATTATACATGTCCTAAATAAAATGGCATTACTTTTTGACTAGCCTTCATAATTCTTTGAACTTGTTTGCTTGTTTTGTTTTACGGCATATCAACCTCAGTGGGTCATTTAATGCCGATAAAGTTTTGAAATAAATCAATTCTTAATGGATAATACAATTTTTTTAATAAATACATTTTTGTATTTAACCCATAGATGGGACCCTAACAGGTACTACCACTGCGGTTAGAGTGGACCAGGGAGCAATGGTGATTAAGGGGTGCTCCACATTCCCCAAACCTCTAAAACTGGAACCTCACCATCAGATAGAGTTTAACGTCATTCCCAGGACATGTAGACCCGCAGACACCGCCTTCTAGCACCCATATGATAAAAAGGGGTTGGGGCTTGCCATAAGGGCAATAGGGTTGGGAAAATCATATAGGTGCTAGGGCTTGACGTGACCAGCGGATTGATCGGAGGGGGCCTCTCCGACCGCCCGTCTAGCCCAAGATAGGGCCAAAGTGGAGTATTGCATGTCATGGACTGCTCATCCAACTGGGCTCTATCCTTAAGCATCACGGGTTGCCACCCACGGCCAACAGGTGGCCCCATTGGGGGAGTCTTACCCCTCTGCAGAGGTGCAGTCGGTGCATTATAACGCCCTAGCCGACAGGGTGGTCTTTGAACTTGCTGATGTTTTAACGTTAAGTCTAAGTTGATTTCAGATTCAAACTGTAGGGGTGTTCACTATGATACTAATTGTTTACGTAGCGAAGTTGATAAAGCAGCAGTGAAAGAGTTAGGGAATGTTGCTAACAGATTTCTGTAGAGTGAAACGAAATTCTTTACCTCTTACTTAACTTGCTGGCTGGTTGGTTTGTTGGATTTTACGACATCTCCACCCTTGTTGGGTAATTTTATGCCCAAGACATAATGTCGAAGGAAAGAGGGAAAGAAAGAAAGAGAGAAAAACGAAATAGAATAAATAGATAGATAGATAGATAGATAGATAGATAGAGAGAGAGAGAGAGAGAGAGAGTGAGAGAGAGAAAGAAATAGAGAAAGAAAAAAGTGATATATATATATATAGAGAGAGAGAGTGAGAGAGAAAGAAATAGAGAGAGAAAGTAAGAGAGAAAGAAAGTGATATATATTATATATATATATATAATATATATATATATATATATATATATATATAGAGAGAGAGAGAGAGAGAGATAGAGAGAGAGAGAGAAAGAGAGATTGAGGTCAGCAGATTTATTCAAAATCAATAGTAAAAATACGAAAAGAAGAAAGAAAGAAAGAAAGAAAGAAAGAGAGACAGATAGGGAGAGATAGAGAGAGAAGGAAAGAAAGAGAGAAATAGAGAGAGAGAGAAGGAACGAGAGATAGAGGAAGAGAGAGAGAATGAGGTCAGTTGTAAAGTCCTCTTTTTACTGACATGTTTTATCTTTGGCTTTTTAAATTCTCACTGTGCCTATGTTCTGATGTATGGTTTAGTTAAGCTTAGTAAATAACGATTTAGCATTGATATTATGAGTTTGGTGAAAGAATCAACCAAACTTCAACTGCGGAATGTTAGGACATCAGAGTAGACAATGGACGATTCTTTGTAGGAAGAAGTATTTGCAGAAAAGGTAGATTTTGCAGAAAGCAATATCCGTATTTTTATACCTTTATATAATAAAACTATAACCGCCATCTTCTTCTTCTTCTTCTTCTTCTTCTTCTTCTTCTTCTTCTTCTTCTTCTTCTTCTTCTTCTTCTTCTTCTTCTTACGTTTTTAGCGTTCTATCGTCTTATTTAGTGCGTATCTACTCCTTTCTACCTCTCACGTTTTTATGTCTATCTTTCTTTCTTTCTTTCTTCTTCTTCTTCTTCACTCAGTTTTCATTCTTTTCTCCAAATCTCTTCCTTTTTTAAGTAACTTTCTCTTTATTATTCTCTCTTCCCCCTTTTTAGCTGTTATTATTATTATTTTATAGAGTTTTCCCACCAGCGTTAGCTGATGGTCTTTTACTGGAGTCTGTATGATAAATCTACTCAGGTCTCCAGGACTCTTCTGGGTATTGTAGCCGATTGCAGCAATGCAGTTGTCTTGATAGTCTCACTTGAAGTATCCATATTATTATCTCCTTTTGAGTTTTCACATCAGTGTTAGCTGATGGTCTTTCACTGGAATCTGAGTGCCAGCAAGTCTCCTCAGGTCTCCATGACTCTTCTGAGTATTCTGGCAGATTGCAGCAGTGCAGTGTTCTGAATGATTTCAATTTTTCCTCTGATTTCCAAACTTTCCAACCCCTTTTCCAATCCTTTTGGGACCGTTCCAAGTGCACCAACTACAATTGGTATAACTTTCACTTTCATATTCCATAACTTTTTCAGTTCTCTGGCAAGATCCAGATATTTGTCCATTTTTTCATTTTCCTTTAGCTTCCCCCTGTGATCTGCTGGCACTGCAAAATCCACCAGTTGACAAGTTCTTTCTTTTTTGTTTATCAACACTAGGTCTGTTTTTTTTGCTGGGATAAGGTGATCCGTTTTTATTTCAAAGTCCCAGAGAATTTTATGTGTTTCGTTCTCAAGAACAGATTCTGGTTTATGCATATACCATTTTGTTGTATGGTCAAAATTAAATATTGTGTATGATTCCCAGTGGATCACCTTTCCAACCCAGTCGTGTCTAGTTTTGTATTCTCGTTGTGCTAGTTTGTTACATTCGCAGAGTATATGGTTTACAGTCTCATCTCTATTACCACAAAGTCTACATTTACTATTTTCTTGGGTCATATCAATTTTCGTTTGGATATAGTTTGTCCTTATGGCATTATTTTGTGCAGCAATTACTAATGATTCTGTTTCTCTTTTAAGGTTTCCTTTTCTTAACCATGTCCAAGTCTTTCCATGTGCAACCTCTTCGATTTGTCGTTTGAAGTGTCCATATAATTGTTTTTCTTCCCATTTTTGTTTTCTAGTCTTTGTTGTTTTTCTGTTTGTCCATCTGTCGCCTCTACTATTGTTGGCCGCCATAAGTAGTTTGTCTTTGATTTTTCTTGTGTAATCTTCAAGTTGTTGCATTGTGGTTTCTACGCATTCCTCTATGTTGGCAAGACCTCTTTCCCCTTCCTTTATATAATCTATCTCTATCATCTCTAGGGTGGAGAGCCTTGTTCATTATTATTATTATTATTATTATTATTATTATTATTATTATTATTCATCGGTGTTTTCTGCTCATAGACATACAGCTTCGGGGAATTTTCCTTTTAACTTGTACCTGATTGACACGACGGTTACTCGTGATTATCGTAGAATTTGCAAGAAACCCGACAAATCGTCTAATTGGGAACGGTTGCTTTTTGCTTGGGCTACTTATAGCACGAGCTTCATTTGGTGAAGGAAATTAAGATACGGCCTCCTATGGATCTCAGTCTCAGGATTATAACACAGACACCCCTACACTGTAACTATCAAGATAATTTGAATTAATAAGTGAGGGAATAACGATTAAAATCAATTTTTTTTTAATCAAAATTATTATTTAAACATACTAACTGAAAAAAATTGTATTTAGTCTAATTGGCCATGATTCTCAAAGTGTCCTGTGTTTGACGTTAAACTGCGTCTAATGGTGTCAATCGGGTGGTCACGTCATGTCCTAGCACGTATAAGATTTTTTTAGACCCTATTACTCTTATGGCAAAACCCAAGCCCATTTTATCATATATATAACAGAAGGCGGTGGTTGAGGGTCTTAGTGGTGAGGTTCCAATTCCAAAACTCTGGAGAGTGTGAGATTCCTCTTCATTACCATTACTCCCAGGTCCACTTTGACACAGAGTGGTAGTTCCTGTTAGGGTCCAATCTACGAGTTAAACAGATAAATATATGAGATTTTAAAAAATTGTTTTAAAAATAGATGAAATCCTGATGGCTGAACAATTCATGACACGCAACACTCCACTATGGACTTTTGAGGGCTAGACGGGCGGTTGGAGAGGCCCTGTCCTATCAATCGGCTGGTCACATCAAGTTCTAGCACGTATAAGATTTTAAAACCCTATTGTTCTCATGGAAATCACCCAAACCTTTTTATCATATATGTGCTAGAAGGCAGTGGCTGAGGTTCTTGGTGTCCTAAGTATGATGTTAAACTCTATCTGATGTTAAAGTTCCAATTCTGGAGCTCTGGGAATGTGGAGTATCTCTTCATCACCATTACTCCCAGGTCCACTCTGAACCAGAGTGGCAGTACCTGTTAGAATCCCTTCTATGGGTAAAATAGAAAAATGAGTTTGAAAAAAAATATGTTTTAAAAAATTTAAGTTAAAAAAAATTGAATACCGAACAATGAATAAAACAAAATGTCTTCCGCATAAAATAACCCAACAAGTGTTGACATGCCGTAAAATCCAACCACCCAACCATTTATGGACAACGCTTGTGGTTTTGGTATAAAATTTCAGCTTATATAAACGAGATAAATTTTTAGATTATTTTTAATTAAACTATTTTCATAGAGAGATTTTATTTATTTATTTATTTTGGTGTTGTGTATATGAGAAGCTTCTATTCGATTTTCTTGTGTTCCTAGTGCCCTGTTTTCTGTCCTGTGGGGGCCTTACATTGCATAATGCTGTCGGAATCCCGCAATGTCATTTTTCTGTCCCATACGATGAAACTCGCGATCAGGATATAAGCGACGAAAGGCCTGAATGCAATTAGTTCCCATTCAGTGAGTGAAGGCAAAATGGGTGGCGACTCTAATCCAATGCAATGAATTACAACAAAAAGGGAAAAGAAAAAGAAGATTCCGAGCCCACACTCACACACATATACACTAAAGGGTTGAATAAAAATCTAACATGGTCATTGTGAGCTCGGCTCTTAATGTATATTAGTTAGTTATTTTGCTTATCTACTTATATCAGATATTCGTGAAGGGTTTACAAAATATATGATATAAAATGTTTTTAAAAAGTATATGTACGTTATATAAAATATTCATAAGTCCAATGTACTTCTTCTTTGCACTGCAAATAAAACATTCGTGTATATTTCATCATAAACACAATAGATACATCTCATCATATATTAAAGTATGTATAGAATTATATGCATATAATACTATATATATATATATATATATATATATATATATATATATATATATATATATATGCATGTATGTATACATTTATACGAATGAATTAGTCTCGATTTCACCTGACATAGTAACCTCTGCAAATTTGAGGACGAACACAAGGTCGAATTATCTCAAATTTCTTTTACAGTATTTATGGATCGGGGATATTATCAACCAAATAAACTTATATGTCTGTTTGTCTACATATTGTTAGTGAGTTCGATTCTCACTGGGGACCCCCTTAATCTACTGACCTTGTTCAAAGCTGAGCTAAGCATTGCGAATGACCTCTCTCTCTCTCTCTCTCTCTCTCTCTCTCTCTCTCTCTCTCTCTCACACACACACACACACACACACACATGCAGACAAACTTTCTCTCTCTCTCTCGTCCCCCCCTCTCTCTCTCTCTCTCTCTCTCTCTCACTCTTCCCCTCAGTCGATCTTTCATTTCTTTCTCCTGTCTGTCCTTACTCATTGTTTTCTGGCTGTTTTCTTTCTCCTCCTTTGATCTTTGAATACAATGTATTGTTATGTTAGTTATCTAAATAATGTACCAATTACCAAATTTCAGAGACGGACAAGCGAAAAACATATCGCTTTTTTGTCCTACGTATGACTCGAAACTGCATCCAGTTGTGAGGCTCTAGTTCTGGAACTCTATGGAGTATGAAGTACCGCTTGATTGTCATTACTCCCAGATCCACTCTGATCCGGAGTGATAGTACCTGTTAGAGTCCCGTCTTTTTGTTAAATAGATCTACTATAAGAATTATTAGTATTGGATAAGAATACGTAAAACCATATACCTGTGTGCAAACAAATAATTATCATTAAATTGGAATAATTACTTGAAAGCATATAATTGTTTGTAAATTATTAGCATATGGTTTCAAGTATTCCTATCTCAGACGCTAAAAACAATTTCCTTTGTTTAGCGCTAGTTAAAAGGGGATAGACCCCCTCGCTGTCTGTCTGATACCGACTTTAGGCGACCCCGACGATTTACCTCCTCTAAGACTTTTCCCGTCAAAGGATGTGTGCAAGTCAGCGGAGGTTTGATGGTAATGTTTTCTTCTTCAGTTTTGATCTTGGAGTAAACTTCTCCTATAGGGGTTGCCATTAGACCCCACAATTTGTTTTATTATAATAAGGATTGTAATCATTTTAATAGCTTAACGTGTCACTATAGTGGTACAAAGAATAAGGATTTGACTCTGACGAAGGACGATGAGCTTACTAGCCACTGCGCTGTAGTAGGCGCACTAGTGTCGTTCATGACTCACTGTTGATGTATCGTACACTTCTGCAAAAATAACATAAACGAACATTTTCTGAATTGAAATAACTAACATGTATTAAAAAAAAAATTCCGATCGAAAATAAATTAAACTTTCATTAAAAATCCCCTAGATGGGACCCTAACAGGTACTACCACCCCGGCCGGGGAGTAATGGCAATGAAGGAGAACTACACAATCCCTATAGCTCTAGAACTGGAACCTCGCAATTAGATACAGTTTAACGAGCCACTATAGTAATACATAGAGTAAGGATCGAACTCTGACGAAGGTTGATGAGCCTACAATCCATTGCGCTACAGTAGGCGCACCAATGTTTTTTTTTAAATTTAAACTCAACTTTTTAAAATAGAATCTTTAAACTGTTTTTTCTATTAACTCATAAATGGGACACTAACAGATACTACCACTCGGGTAGAGAGTGGACCTGGGAGTAATGGCAATTAAGGGGTACACTACACTCCCCAGAGCTCCAGAACTAGCCACTGTGCTACGGCAGACCCATTATTGTCGTTTATGACTCACTGTTAATGTATCGTACACTTCTATAAAAATACTTAAGCGAACATTTTCTGAACTGAAATAACTAATCTGTATTAAGAAACTTCCGGTCGAAAATAAATTGAACATTCATTAAAAAAGACTATAGATGGGACCCTAACTGGTACTACCACTCCGGACTTTGGAATAATGACAATGAAGGGGTACTCTACACTCCCTGAGCTCCAGAATTGGAACCCAACAACCTATGCAGTTTGACAAGCCACTATAGTGGTACACAGAGTAAGGATCGAACTCTGACGAGGGCAGATGAGTTTACCAGCCATTGCACTACGGCAGGCGCACCAGTGTCGTTCATGACTCACTGTTAATGTATCGTACACTTCTGCAAAAATAACTTAAACGAACATTTTCTGAATTGAAATAACTAATCTGTATTAAGAAACTTCCGATCGAAAATAAATTGAACTTCCATTAAAATAAGAAAAAGTAAAACTGGAAACAAAACAAAAAGATCTTTAATCATTCTGTCATTTTCTGTATTGATTTTCCCTCAGTCAGTGTTTTCTGTTTTTCTTTTTCTGCACGTCTGTGCATTTGGAAAACTTTCTTTGTTTGGGATGAAGGCACAGTGTCTGAGAATTTGGTCGGATATTCATATAAGATGTAACGCTAGCCATATGTTCTGTTTACCGTTGGTAAATAGACATTGAAATCCATATTATTTGCCTTTTGAAAGCTTCAATGAAACGCTAATTTGGAAAGAAATGCAAAAGAGATAAATAAAACGAAATTTTAGCAAATGCTTTGTTCTGGATAATTCTTGTGATTCGACGTAGTTTTTTTTTTTTCTTTTTTTTCTTTTTTTTTTTTTTTTTGTTCTTTTCTTTAAAAAGATATGCATGTAACTTATATATTGGATTACGAACATGACTCAAGATTTTCAATATAGACATTTGTGTGAAAAAATAAAATAAAATAAAATGAAATAAAATAAAATGAAATAAAATAAAATGAAATAAAATAAAACAACAACACATTAGCAAAGAAACAATATGCTAGAAAATGAATAGAAGAGAAATAATAATAATAATAATAATAATAATAATAATATTTCAAAAATTATCATCATTGTTATTATCATTATTATTATTGTTGTTAAAAAATCATTATTATTATTATTATTATTATATTATTATTATTATTATTATTATTATTATTATTATTATTATTATTATTATTATTATTATTATTATTATTATTATCAAAGACGCTAGAAAATGAATAGAAAATTATATAGAGAAAAGTGTGGCGGGGGTGAATTGTTTAGGTTGGTTTAAAGTTTTCAATATATATATTTATAGATCAATTGTGGCAGATTGAAATGCTGAAAATTTTATAATGAGATGTATTAAAAAGCTATAACTTGTAAACGATAATTGTTACCTCCCTTTCCGTAAAAGAAAACAATTATAAAGAAAACTTAATTTATTTACATTAGTACATCAATAAATCCGCAGTCTAATCAAGACCAAACAACAAACAACAACAACAACAATTAATTTGCTATAAGAATATTTATTTTCCAACATGATCTCTTTCATTCGTATGCAACCCATCGCGATATAAAGTTGATCGTTTAATTTTAAACCGTCAAACCGTCTGAGGTTATTTTTTATACCTAGAAGTTACCTGCCACAGGGTGGGTATGTGAAGTGGGTATGAGGAGAGTCAGGAAAATAAATACCTAGAAGTTAGGTTAGCTAGTTGGTTGGTTGGTTGGTTGGCTGTTTTTACGGCATGTCAACCCTTGCTGTGTTATTTTATACGAAGACAGTTTGTTTTATTCATTCTTCATGGGTACTCAATTTTTAAAGTCAATTTTTAAACACTTTTTTGAAACTCATTTTTTCTATTTAAACCATAGATAGGACCCTAACAGGTACTACCACTCCAGCTCAGAGTGGACCTGGGAGCAATAGTCAATAACGGGTACTCCACATTCCCCAGAGCTCCAGAATTGGAACTTCACCATAAGAGTTTAACGTCATACCCAGGACATTAATACCCTAGACACCGTCATCTAGCACATATTTGATAAAAAAAGGTTGAGGTTTGCCATAAGGGCAAAGGGGTTGGGACAATCATATAGGTACTAGGACTTGACATGACCAGCTGATTGATCGGAGGGGGCTTCTCTAACCG
This sequence comes from Doryteuthis pealeii, assembly GCA_023376005.1. NCBI lineage: Eukaryota > Metazoa > Mollusca > Cephalopoda > Myopsida > Loliginidae > Doryteuthis > Doryteuthis pealeii. The sequence continues at coordinate 53,877,359 of CM042142.1, forward strand.
CCCTAAACTAAGTAAGGCCCAAAGTGGAGAGTAGCATGTCCTGGATTGTTCAACCACTAGGATTCCGTCCTTAAGTGTCATGGGTTGTCCTCATTTGGGGGGGGGGTTACGCCTCTGCAGAGGTGCAGTCGGTGTATTCTAAAGCCTCAGCCGACAAACCGATGTTAAGTCAACAAGTTTTGACTAAAACATTCTTTTCCGTTCGCAATACACATTTTCCTACAGATTTCACATGGTTTGCACTTATCAGCCCCCAAAAATTTGATGACAGACCTCTATTCAAACTAAGAGCACCATGTTTGAATTGCCGCCCTTTTGAATAGCCTCAGAACATTTTTTTTTTTTTTGTGGAGATTAAAATAATTTTTGCTGTAAATCAATTTCAAAGTTTACATATATAGAAGAGAATTCTGAACAATTAAAGGATGATACGTTTTAAAAAAATCTATTTATTGAATGACCCGCGTAACTATCTATTTATCTATCTATCTATCTCATTCTGTTTATATATATATATATATATATATATATATATATATATATATATATATATATCCCCCTCTCTCTCTCTCTCTCTCTCTCTCTCTCTCTCTCTCTAAAACACACACACTCTCTTTTTCTCTCTCTCTTTATCTCTCTCTTTCCACTCTCTCTCTCTCTCTCTCTCTCTCTCTCTCTCTCTCTCTCTATCTCATTCTGTTCCAATCTATCTATATCATTCTGTTTCTATCTATCTATCTCATTCTATTCATCTATCTATCTATCTAATTCTATTCATCTATCTATCTATCTATCTATCTATCTATTTCCATCTATATCATTCTGTTTCTATCTATCTATCTCATTTTATTCATCTATCTATCTATCTATCTATTTCCATCTATATCATTCTGTTTCTATCTATCTATCTATCTATCTATTCCATTCTGTTAATCTATCTATCTATCTATTTCTATCTATCTCTTTCTATTTCCATCTATATCATTCTGTTTCTATCTATCTATCTCATTCTATCAATCTATTTATCTGTCAATGTGTATTTGTGTGTGTACAGTGTTTCCCTATCTAAAACTTTGCAAGAATTTTTAATTTCAGGTGAAAATGTTTTTGTTTTTTTAAGCGGATACTTAGTTAAATTTTCCGAGCGAGTAACCTTTGTGGAAGCAACCAGAATATAATCAATTCTTTTTGCTTTAATAACTGTTTATCAGTGTTTTTTAAATAGCGTTTTATGTATCCCTTGATATTAATCAATATCAATTTAAGAGTTACTGACAGGATTAATGCATAACCAGATATCATTTATAAACCATATGATAAGTAAATTTATTAAATAAACGCATCAAAATATTTTTGAAACTTTAATGATTACATATACAAGACGCGAACCGAAAACACCACCTCATATTCATTTTAACGAAAACTACAACACATATATGGAGTATGTAAGCAGCATTGGACCATATAACCTATAGGCACCCCCTTTGCTTTACAGATTCATAAGTACATTTTTTCATTTACACCGTCAATATCCGGTTGTTTGTTAACTGATGATTTTTTAGGTTTTTTTAAATTATAAAACTAACCCTATACCCTAACCCCTAACTCTAACCCTAACCCTTAACAAACAACCGGATGTCGACGGTGTAAATGAAAAAAAATGTACTTAGGAATCAGTAAAGCAAATGGGGTGCCTAAGGGTCCGCAGTATTGTTTAGAGAAAGTTTTTAGCTACAAAACACTATCTTTCCTGGCTGTTGTCCGTGGGTGGTGACCCGTAATGCTTAAGTACGGAATCCTGATCTCTGAGCTGTCCAGGACATACAACATTCCATTTTGGACCTTATTTAGACAAGACGGGCAGAGTTACCCCCTCCGATCAATCGGCTGTTCACATCTCTAGCACCAATATGATTTCCCAACAGTATCGCCCTTATGGTAACCCCCAACCCTTTTTATCATATATGTGCTAGAAAACTGTGGTTGAGGGTCTTAATGTCCTGGGTATGACGTTAAACTGCATCTAGAAGTGAAGTTCCATTTCTTGTACTCTGGGAATGGAGTACCCCTTCATCACCATTACTCCTAGGTCTACCCGGACTCGGGGTGGTAGTACCTGTTAGGGTCCCATCTATGGGTTAAGTAAATTTAAAAAATGAGTATTAACAATCAACCAGCCAACCAACCAACCAACAAATGAACCACTATCGTTCGACATAGTTATCCCAGTGTTTCGCGCATTTTCCCTTATGATAAACTAAAGCTTGCGCCAACAGAAGTGACTCGCTTTTTTATCTTTTTTTTACAACCATCATGACGTCGTTGACAGAAAAGTGTTTCTCACGTAGTCCATCTTTTATCGGCCCGATTAGCGCGGATGAGTTTGAGCTATGTTGAACGCGTATTGTCCTTTACATCGCTATGGCCACTGCAGAAATGCATTTTTTTTTCTCGAAACTAAATAAGCACTCAGATTTGTTTTGCAAAACATCCCTAGGAGAGAGGAAAGGGTAAAAGAATTTGGGTGTTGTTAACACAGTAGCTAATACCAATTTCTTATTATGTGTTAGTTATGTTACGTACTGAGGTTTTCACGGTACCAAATCGATATAATGTTGAATACCCTTTCTTTACTTCTTTACTTCTAGTTGTATTTTCTTCTGGCTGGCTTTGGTTCTTCTATGATCTTGACTTGGTATATCTTCTAAGGTCTTCTGCTGCTATGTTCCTGCTGGCTGGTCGTCCTGGATTCATTTCTTAGTCTTGTTACCAAGACATTCATCAACCACAAGAATATTTTACTTATATAAACTTTTATTTCCTTAACTATACATTTCACGTAACTAAATATCTGACTAACATAGCACGCGTGAGTTCCAGTTTTAGGCAGAGCATAAAATGGCCGCTGCTCTGCCTGACGTCTAACTCCAAACTGGGGACTCTAAAAAAGGTCCCACGTCACTTCACATATTTGTCGGGCTTCTGTAATTTTCCATAGAAGGACCCGGCCATGGTATGAAAGGGGTCATCCCCTCAGAATTACAGGGGATTGACAATAATCTTATGCAACTGCATAGATTATGTAACAGTTATTCCTAGCGGGTAACCCAACGCAGGAAATATACATATATATATATGTTTGTTTCAAGTGGCGAGAAAATATTCTTTTAACTTTTGAGGTGCTGTGTGCGTTTATTATGTAAGGGGGTTGGGGGAAAAAGATATCTACGCGTGTCAAATGAAATTTTTTTAGTAAGTGAAGAGAAAAAAAAGGGGGGGGTAAAAAAATTTTATAGTAAGAGTTGTGTAGTTAAAGTTTTTAATTATTGTTGTTTTATTATTGTAACTGATTATATGATGATTTTTATTAATATTACAATTATGTACTAGTAATTGATTATTATGATGATTTATTATTATTATTATTATTATTATTATTATTATTATTATTATTACATTTGTGTACTAGTGATTATTTATACAAATAATGTTAGTGTAATTATAATTATGTGAAAATAATTATTGGTTAATAAAAATTGTATGTTTATGATTACTATTTTTATTTGTAGTTATATTATAATTGTGCATATATTAATTGTTTGGCATGGATTTACACAAAAATCCATATACACAGGTAACCATGTACATGTGCATATATGATACATACGGGGTGAGATTTATTATGGGGGTTTCCCGTGGAAAAATTATAGATTATACGACAAACATGGATAAACTAACAATTATGGATAAACGCACTCTAATCCGGATATATATATATATATATATATATATATATATTATATATAGAGAGAGAGAGAGAGAGAGAGAGAGAAGAGAGAGAGATTTTTTAAATTATTTTTATAGTGAGTTAGAAGCATTAATTAAAATGTAATAATATATTTTTGAAGGCGAAATAATGCAAATTTATGTTTAAAAACATATTTATTTAATTTTTTTAAATTTTTTGTTTCCCTTAATATTTTCAGGCTATGCCCATCTTCAGAGAGTTGAAAAAATTTTTTTTTAAATTTCATCTGTATTTGTTAAACTCAACTGTGATGTTAATTCGTTGAATGTTTTAATGTAAATGCAAACGTTCGGCAAAGATTGTAAAGTTCCGCTCGGCAAAGATAGTAAAACTCCGTTAGATCGCATGCGGCGTCTTGTTTCGCGGAATGTTTTGAAAATCATTTCAGATATAAATATATATATATATTTTTTAATACTATAAAAATAATGAGGCCCTGCTCGGGGATATTGAAATAAAGATTTTTTTTTAATTATTTTTATAGTGAGTTAGAAGCATTATTAAGAGTCATGTAATAATATATTTTTGAAAGCTGAACATATGCAAATTTATTTGAAAACAATAGTTTTATTGTTTTTAATTTTTTTTTTTGTTTCCTGCTTAATATTTACACAGGCTCTCCCCAGTCTATATATTATATATATTTACAAATCTCGACAAAGGGTTTATAATAAATAGACTACTTGTTTAAGCACAGTCAACGAAAGACATATTAATTGGACATAAGTAAAGTCAAAAGCAGTCTTTGAGACAGTTGAGAACATAAAGAAAAGTTGTTACAACTGGCGTGGTGCCCATGGTGGATCTACGGCGTTGGCTAGATTCTATGAAGACATAAGAAGTAAATAAAAAGGCATGTCATTTTAGCGGATATGCCGGGGTTTGGTGAGGGCCAAACTTCCTATGACAACAAAGTATAAAGGGGCCAAGTACAGGTCGCAAACGCCACGCTACAGCAAACCGTGACAAACAAGGGAAGATAATCCCACACCTAACGGCAACCGTAACAAACAAGAACAGATAACTCTTCAAGGGGAAAATGCTCATTGTAGGAGTGGAAATTATTAGGCGCGCAAGTTCTTTCTTCTTAATCTAGACGAAAATTCACCTCTACCGTAATGACGCGAAGAAATCCTTACAGAAATAAGGTCGTCGTCTTTTGCTCCCTCGTCGATCTGGTTTTTTATACTCTGGCTCAGCGGCCAAAACGTGCACATACTCTCGTTCGCCAGCTACGAGCCTTGCCACTAGTAAATTGTTGGCTCAGCTGCAAGGACGACTCCGAGTTTTTACAGCCAGGCCACAACGTAGTCGGACTCGTCACAGATGTTTTGTTCTTCCTCCCCGTGCAACATGCCACGCGCTGTCCTCTTCGATCGACGGACCGCTTGTTGGCTCAATTTACAGGTTTCGTGAAATTTTGCCCTTCTCGTCTCACAACTACAAAGTGGCCAATGGTACAGGTGCGCAACGCCACCTATCAGCAACCGGTTACCAAACAAGGGATAGATAATCCGCACACCTAACGGCAACGTCGTAACAAACAAGAAAAGATAACTCCTACAAGGGGAAAATCGCTATTGTAGAGTGGGAATTATTAGGGTCCAAGTTTCAATGATGTGGGTAACATTTCAGAAGTTAAACATTGAGAAATAAAGAACATAAGCAAGTGAATAACTCTGCGTAATATTGCATGTCGGTAAGTCATAGATCGTCGACATTGTTGTATTTAAGTTGTGCAAATTCTCTGTCTAAATCCCACTGAAATCAATATTTGTTAAAATCCGGAAAAATTGCTGAGTGGCGGAATGTCTCTGTTGCTTAATAAACAAAATATAGACTGTTATTGGCGGTCATTTTTTAGCTGCAAAGGGGGCACTTTTATTTCAGATCCCTTGTGTTCCTTAGTGTTAGTAGAGATCATTGTATGCTGACGTCCATCGCGTCTGTCGCGTGTCGAATACGCCAGCAAATGGGGTGGCTTCAAGATCGGCAGATTAAATCAGGTTATTAAGCCCTGTATTCGGGCTTGTTAATCCAGCACATCCTTATGACACAAAATATTCCTATACTATGAAAAATCTAACTGAAATGGTGGTAATTATTGTTGTTTTAAGTACTACCAGTATTTCAATTGCTGTACGTCTAACTGGATGACTCATCGGAGTTTTGAACAGTGTCCTGGAAAGGTGGAAAAGTAGAGGTTTCAGTATTTGTGAAAGAAGCTCATATCTTGTAAATGAGGTCCTTGCCAGCTGGATATATGATTCGGTGCTGATCAACTATATAATTATATTATTCTATTATATATATATTATATATATATATATAAATTTAATATTACCAAGCGTGTTGTAAGTCCTTGGGGGCGGTGAAAGAACAAACCCAGCAATAGTTTGATTGTAAAAATATACTAGCGCGAACATCACGCAGCGGAGAAAAAAATTTTTGAAAAAGAAAGACCAAGATAGTCGTAGCCAACAAAAAAATAATTCTATTGGTCAGTAATTTGGCCAAAAGAAAATAACAAGTTAGAATATGTATATATATTATATAAGCGATATATATATCATATAACCGGTAGGAGAAAGCTAATAAGTAAAAAGTGCTCGATACTAAAGTAGATGCCAAAATATAAAGCATACATCTAATGAGCCTCAGACGAACCTATCTATTGCAGTTTCGCATAAAGCTTTTCAGGGCAAAATCTGAAGTCAGACTTTTAGCCATGATAGAGCTTATGCGGACACTTAATAGTAAGGTTCGTCTGACCATTAGATTCATCTTTATATATATATATATATATAGTATATATATATATATATATAGTATATAAATACTATATATTTCCAATACTATGAAAAAAAATGTTTTCGCTATTTTTTTTGGAACGGGATCAATCTGTCTAGATGCTTCGCATGGTTATTTAATGATATTCAACTTTGGAAACAAATATTATACAATTTTAACAGGAGATGTGTTGTAGATATTTCCTTAATTTGTTTTATTATTAAAATTAATGTTAGTTATCATTGAATTTGATTATTTATTCAAAACATATTTTATAACCTTTCAAATATGCTTCTATATTTAAGCCATTATTTTGCACTTAATAGGTATACAACACACAAATTTAAAACCTTATTTATTTAAGTTATAATTCGCATTTATGATGCTTAAGAAAATAATTGCAAAAACATATATTCGATGATATTCATTTTAACATATATATTTTTAAATCTATATCTTATACATTTAACTCATAATTTGACTTTTACATCTAACATCTACTATATATAATATATATATATATATATATATATATATATATATATATATAGCATACATACACTACACACTACACACAGCCGTTCTAGTATATATATATACATATATATATATATATATAATATGAATTAAATTTGAAACTTATTTTTAGAAATATATTTAAATTNGAGAGAGATCAAAGGCATATAAATAACTCTAGATCGGATGTTATGTCGGTTAAAATCAAAATAATTTCATAGATCATTAGTGTCATTATTGTACCGTTGCTACAACGTAACCAATAAGAAGTTCACGAATCGTCTAGTTCTTCATAAGAGGTTTTTGTTTATTTTTTTCCATTTTATTTTTTTTTTTGTAATAAATATAATGGCTCTAATAATAAGTATCAAGACTTGTTTTTGGCGGGTGGGTGTGGGGGTCCCTGAAGATCCATTATCTTAGTTTATTATTCATTAATTTTAGTTTTTTGGCGATTTTGTTATTAAATAAAAATCACCTCCCTAAGCCTCTCCTAATTCAAGCTCTCCATTCAAACTCTCCTATTCAAACAATTCAGAAGTTATTGATTGTCTAAGCAGGATTCTTTTTGGGTTTTTTTGTTTTGTTTTTGCTTGTTTTATAGAATGCTCTAGTATTTTCTTCTCTTTCTCCATGAAATAATTTGCAAAAATATGAAATAATAATTTTTAAGAAAATTGTAATCTTTGTCAAGAAGATCCGCTAATGGGCAGTGTCATGGAAATTTCTTTTTAGAATTATCAACCACCATGTGGAAACTATGGCAGCTCAAAGAAAAGGTTCGGCTATCTCTGGTCGCTACCTACCCATGGTCTATAAATTCTGTACTTGTTGAAATTAGAAGTTGTAGCTCGTGTGTATTGGTTAGAGTCGTTAGGAAATGGACCCGTCGACGCTGAAGTTCAAAATTCTTAGACGAAGCTACAGTTCAATATCGTAAATAACCTCTATGGGAAGGGTATGATCCAACTACGGCTCCTCCAGGCTATGGGTAAATAGTAGGACAGACTGGACTCTTTTAACTTTGGCTGCATTTTAACCTTCAAAATCTAGATAACCTGTACCTTGACTTAGCGAGTTTAATTGCGTTCGCACTCTAAGCAAGTTTCCTGTATACACAAATCAATTTTTTCCTATTAAAATAAAACAAATGTCATTAATATCGTTCCAGCCCTAAAAACACGCCTAGTTTGTTTTGTTAGTTTTTTTAATAAGAAAATGTTCTGTATTGTATAAAACTTAATAAAATACGATGTAATGATTATGTGCAATAATATGTTTCAATGTTCATGTTTTTTTAATAATTAATATCTTCTTTGTCGTATAAAATTTGGAAACTTTTTTTAGTTAACTTATTAACATAAGCGTATCTGAAGCTCGATCGTAACTAAAATCTTATGTTTCCAACACAAAGCAAAAAACCTGACAGCTCATAGCAGAAATAACAGGTTATGGTATGTTTATATTTACATTTTTGTGTAATTGTTTCTTAATTATTTTTTTGTACACACAGTTATGTGATATCAAGTATTCCTATCAAATACAAATTTGCACGCGGTTGTATCGGTTCAAGTATTTTTATCTAATACTAATAATCATATGGTTTCAAGTAAATATTTATATCAAATAATAATGTTGATTTTTCCCTACTGCTATAATTCGAACCTTTTTTCTTTATACGTATTGATTCAACCCCTCCACAATTGGCTGGATGTGACGGAAGGTCAATTTTTAAACAGAGTACAGCTGGTTTGAATTCAGGCTGGTCCACCTACCAAAACTAAATAACATAATCTAGCCTACTATTTATTCATAGCTAGACAAGAGGAGAGTAACGTTTTTCCCAAAGGCATGTGCGCGAAATAAAACACAATGAACAGCCTCGCATGGGATTTGAACTTGGCTCGCCGAGACTATTTCCATTACCACAGAATGAAGGTGCACCCAAAAGGTGTGCGTAAATCTCTTTGCCGTAGTTATCACTATTTCTTTTTCAATGGTATCATTTAATAAGTTTTGCTTAGTTCAGCACCAGACCTGGAGTATCCGGTGATACTATTTACGATGTTAGTTTACTAGTGTTAAATGTTAGTTCACACGGGTTTTGTCTTTTTTTACATATATAAAAGGCAGTTGTGTTAATCTGTATGTCCGGAGGAAACTTCGAAAATAAAACAATTAACGACAAGGTAAATGCATATACACATTAAATATCACCAGGGTTTGATTTTTGAGCTAAAATTATAGAGATTTGATTCCTATTCGTGAAGATAATTAAAAAATAAAATTTAAATGATAACGACATGGATTTTTTTTCATTCAATATTTTAGATAGTAGACATACAACGTTAGACAATCCTCATTATTTCAATAAATAGATGCCCGACGTTATATATATATATATTTTATATAATATTTAAAATTATCGGAACTATTTCCATTTCAAATTGTCTTTCTTTCTTTCTTTTTTTTTTTACTCCTTTAATAAATTTGACGATTTTACATACTTATGGTACACACTCTATGACATTAAATTTTCAGCTCCCATCCCCTCAGGCAATATCTTTCAAAAAAATATTTTTACATCGCCCGGAGGGTGTCTTTTTATTTTGCTAGTAATAAATGATATAAACAATGGATGTTTATCGCATTAATCAAAGGTAAGCCTGTTAGGAGTTTTGTGGCCATTGTTAGGCTTCAATTGAGAGCTCTTTACAGTGGAGATTCCTTGTGTTAAGCAGAGGCTGATCTTTACCGAAGAATCCTTTGGTTATTCCTCGGTGTCCCTTAGTGTTGGGGAGAAGCCTTTGGTTGTTCCTCGGTGTCCCTTAGTGTTGGGGAGAATCCTTTGGTTGTTCCTCGGTGTCCCTTAGTGTTGGGGAGAAGCCTTTGGTTGTTCCTCGGTGTCCCTTATTGTTGGGGAGAATCCTTTGGTTGTTCCTCGGTGTCCCTTAGTGTTGGGGAGAACCCTTTGGTTGTTCCTCGGTGTCCCTTATTGTTGGGGAGAATCCTTTGGTTGAACAGTACTTGGTTACAGGCCCGATCGTCAATGTCGAATACGTGCAAATGAACGGCTTTCAAGATCGGTGATTAGATAGTTAACTAACCATGTATTCTCACTGTTGATTGGCTGCCTTTAATCTACGCGCCCACGTAGAGTCTATAAGTTTAAGTGTTGGTCTTCAGCACACCTTATTCAACCAAAATATTCCAACAAATTCTTCATTAACTTTTTTTCTCTCCCATCGACTTCCGTGTGTGTGGCTTCTCCAACCACCCCTCTAGCCTAAGTAAAGGATAAAGTGAAGTGTTGCATGTCATGGACTACTCTGACACCAGGATTCCATCCTTAAGTATCATGGTTGATTAGTTGGTTACTTGAATTTCATAGCATGTCAACCCTTGGGTTATTTCATGCCAAAGACATTTAATTTTATTCATTCTTGTTGGGTATTCAATTTTATTATTTCCAAAGTTGTTTTTAACACATTTTTAGAACTCATTTTTAATGTATTTAAGGTAAAACCCTTACAGGTACTACCACACTGGATCAAAGTGGGCCTGGGAGTAATGGTGATAATAGCGTACTCCACACTCCCCAGTGATCCAAAAATGGAACCTTAACACTAGATGTAGTTTAACGTTAAGCATCACGGGTTGCCACCAATCGCCAACAGGGGGACTCATTGGTGGTGGTGGTGTCTTACCCCTCTTTAGTGGTGTAGTCAGCGTATTCTACAGCCCCATTCCACAGGGCATGAGGGACTTGGAAGGCGTGGCACGTTTCACAACGTCATGCAATAACAAGAAAAATGTTTTATCGACGGTTTATTGTAATATGAAGAGAAGAGAAATATCAGAAAAAGATATCGAAGAATTTAGTCGAAGAAAGGTTTTCTAGTAAACAGTCCAGGCGGAAACAGAAAGAAATATCAGAAATATAGTGCTTCATTAGTGATATGTCTCGTCAGTAGGCAACTCGACACTAGGTGGCAGGTCAATCGCTGAACTGGAAATACATCAGCTTCCTGGTTAGAGTGTCGGTCAAGTTACCGCGTTATGTTACAAGCCAGACAGGAACTAGACATATGCAAGCGAGTGAAGAAATACGATCCTTGACTAGGGTACAGTACATGCCAGTCGGTAAGTCCAACCCGAGCGAGATTCTCGTTTATTGCCGAGGCCAGCCTGGCCCGGAAGCGCTCACGCGAGATCTCACAGAATATAATCACTAATACGAGATCGGCCGGCGTTGCATTGAGAGAGAGAGGGGGGGGATGAGGATGTTGGAAAGATATTGATATGCGCTGATTGGGGAAAAAAGGGGCGAGAGGGGGAGTACGAAAAGGAATAAGAATGGGAAAAGAGCAAAAGGAGACTCATCTTTGATTTTCTTTAATCGAATAAGGAAAAATATAAGCAAAGAGACAGGTATTAGCATTACAGAAAATAGTGCCAGAAAAAAAAACAAAAAAAACAGAAGAACAGGGAAAAGAAAAAAAATAGTCAATAAATAAAACTATACCCTTCACAAAAAAATAAATAAATAAAAACTAAAAAGCATTAAAAAAATAGAATATAGAAATCTTATTATAATGGAGATTGTGAGCTTGTCTCTATGTAACCGAAACTATATTACTATACAAGTCACAATTCCCTTTGTTATTTACACCACATTCTCCATGATTTTTTTATTTATTTAAACCTCAGTTATTAGTAAAATTGTTTTACATCATTAAGACTGTTAACCATATCTACATGCTCATAACATGCAATTGTATTTATATACACAACAAAATAGCGGTTCACAGTGTGAATGGGAAGGCTAATTTGCATATTGATCTTAAAACTTTGATTTTAATAAATACATGCTTAGTATTATTGATTTCTAATTGTTTGGTTTTATCTTATTGAATATGAGCAAAAATCTCGGGGATAAATCTTAAAAGAAATCCATTAACAAGAAGAAATAACTGTAATATTATTCTTTACTTCCTATTTTAACTAAATAGTTAAATTAGGAAAATTTACCACTGAAAGACGGGAGTAATGTAAAATGATGGAAGAGTTAGTTTCAAAGTTGTTCTATTTTCCGATTATACCCCCTCTGTTCCAAATATTTTTATCTGAATTCTTATTCAGTTTCATTAGCCTTTCTAATTTAACATGATATTTTATTATATTAAAACTTAAATACTTGCACCCGGAGGGTGCATATATTTGCTAGTAAAAACAACAAACAAAACGTAAATTTCTTTGTTTGGCCTGAAAATAATTTCTACATTTATGTACCTTATCTGCACTAACCATCTATACATATATAATGGATAGTTGGTGTATATGTATGTATGTATGTATGTATGTATGTATCATATGATCCGACGTGAAGGACGTTCTACCTATGTCATATTTGCATCAAACTTTGTGGATCTGCAGCGGGTTTGATGAGTCATTTGAGAGCTCATGAGAGGAAAGATTCTAGTGGTGGGGTTATAGGATTGTGAGGGACGGCAGTGATCTGTAAAGATTATGTTATTGCTATGCATGTATGTATAGATTTAGAAACTTAAATGTTTTAGTGTATTTATTAACATAAGCATATCTGAAGCTCGCTCCTAACCTAAATTTTAGCTCTCACACCATCTAGTCTTAGAATAATTTAGTTGTTCTTTTTTATTAATTTATAATGGTTCATGAACTGCAGATTCTTGTTGGACCAGGTTTATGGAACAAAGAAAAAAGGATCGTATTCTTAAAATAAATAAAAACAGACTGACCGACACCAAAATTTAAAACTCCCGCGAACTTACAGAGATTCGGAAAAGGAGGAGAAACAACAAGAGAACGGGCAGAATGGCAGTGGCCAGCGAACAGACAAGTCACGAACACCAATCCTCCTCGAACCAGGTGAACAAAATACAAGTAAGCTTTAACGCTAATAAGAATTTGTAAAAAGGAAAATGCATTAACCAAACCACATCTTGGTAACTTGTTGTTCATTTCATACCATTTATAATACACATATACGGGACAATTTTGTAACGACTCAAACTTCTTTGTTATTACTTGTACTGTTTTGAATATTTCTCTAATGTTAGATTTCACAGTAAAATGACATCCAACCTACATACAGCAAATTCCATTTTGTGTTAACCGTTAATTACGGCGGTCTATAGAATCCTAAGCGGGAATGGGTAAGGGAATTACAGTCAGTTAACTATCGCTTCTTAGGACAGACGACGCGGTAAGAATTTCTTTCTTGTTTTTCGTTTCTTTGAAATGTATTTATTATCTTTTTTATTAAATGTTATCTGGTTCTTCTTTGTACGGTTTCATGGTGATTATTAAAATAAACTTGATAATATCAGTATGAAGCGTCCAGCGTTCTTTGTATGAAAATCAGCGGCAGTTATAGGCCGAGTGACAGCTCGTAACTCGAAAAATGTTGAAATACTCGTAAGTCAAGATACCACTTTATTATTTTCCTCCTATTAATAAACATTATATATTTTGCCTTCGTCTTCCGCTTTTATTTTATTTTTTAAAAACATGGCTTTTCCTTCTTTTATTTCTCTATTTCTCCTTCTATAAACTTTATTCGTTTTTCCTTCATTTTACACTTTCTTCTTTGCAAAACCTTCCACCCTTTCCTTATTTATTCTTTTTCCTTCTTAAAAACATTACGTGTTTTCCTCAATTTTCCTAATTTTTCTTATCTTTTAAACGTTATTCGTTTTTCTTTCATTTTTCACTTCTTTCTTTTTAAAAACATGCCTTGTTCATTCTTCTTTCTCTTTCTTCTTTTTTCATAAATCTTATTCGTTTTTATTTCATCTAACACTTTTTTCTCTTTAAAAGCATGTCTTTTTCTTCTTTTTCATCCATTTTCTTCTTTAATAAACGTTATTCGTTTTTCTTTCATCTTTTAACTTTTTCTTCTATTATAAGCCTTATGCACTTTTCCTTCATCAGAACTCTTCTTCTTCTTCTTCTTTCCTTCCTCCATTCCTTCCTTCAAATCTCTCCTTTTCTTAATTTTCTTGTCTTTTTTCTTCTTCTTCTTCTTCTTCTTCTTCTTTTCTTCTTCTTCTTCTTCTTTTCTTCTTCTTCTTCTTCTTCTTCTTCTTCTTCATTGTGTACCCACTCTTTTTACATACCTATTCCTTTTATCTCTCTGTATCTTTCTTCTTCTTTCTTTCTTTTCTTCTTTCTTTCTTTCTTTCTCTCCTTGCTGCGGCTGCTGCTGATACAACAATAGTTCACTGGAAGGTATCGATGGCAGCCAAACAACGCCAAGTATTCCCCACCCCAGAACCTCAGCTCGTTTCTCAATATCCTCAATACCTTTTTTTTTATTATCCATCTTCACAACAACAACAACAACAACAACAGCAACAACCACTGTAAATGATTCTAAACTTTCTCAAGGGCAGAAATTCAATTTACAGTCAAAGCGGAAATATGTAAATGGCAAAACTGGTATGGAATTTCCAAAATCAATATATTCAGATGCTAACAATAATAACAAAAGAAAGAAAAAAAGAATTTCTAAAAAAAGAAAAAAAATCACACAAGAAAAAGAATCTATTATATTCGCTGTATCACAGTGTACGTTTTATTAATCTAATAAAAATGATTGTTTTTTCTCATTTCGACGAAGAAGAAGAAAAAAACACCATCATGTTGCTAAGTGAAAACTATTAGCATTCTGATTCATCTAATGACGACTATTGATATTAAACAACCACCTGACTCGTACAATGTATTTGGATCAGCTCTAATATTAATATTGATGATGTAACCCAGGGTTTCTCAAAGTGGTGTACATAAACCACCTGGGGTTTATACAACATCTCAGGGGGGGGGGTCTGTAAGTATTCGGAGGGTCTACAATGGGTCTATGGAAACTACTAAGCCTTGTTAGTAATTAGAAGAAATTAATTCGACAAGAATATATATTCATATTTAAAAAAAAAAAGATCAGATCCGATCTCATTGACCGTAGCTATATCAGTGCTACTCTACGGCTGCACTACTTGGGCATTAAGGAGGCGTCTGGAGAATAAACTAGATGGGAGTTGCACATGAATGCTGAACCGTGGAAACAACACCCCACAAGAAATTAGCTGCACGACTACTTGCCTCCGATCACATAAACCATTCGAGTGAGACGAACAAGACATGCTGGATACTACTGGAGAAGCGGGAACGAACTCATAAGTGGCGTTCTCCTGAATTATACTGGATGCTGCGCAGAGGACCACCCGAGGGCAATGAGTGATACAGACGATGGGCGAGAGATTGTCATGGATATCCATGCTGTTCGAACGACATCATGATGATGATGATGATGGGTGCTATATTTCTTTGCAGATAATGCTTAATATCATTGATGGCGCGTTTATATTTGAGCTAAGGTAGCGTGGACATGGAGTCAACATCTGGTTACTGACAGTTTCTCACCTATGCGATTTTCAGGTCTGAACATCGCATAGGCGAGGAACTGTCAGTAACCAGATATTGGATCCATGCCCACGCTATCTTAACTCAAACACACACACACACACACACACACACACACACACATGAAAGTTAAATTTAATGAATATTAGGAGTATTGGATCTGTGCGATTAGCTTGCCAGTCATTACACCACCATAGAACGCCCTTTTCAGGTAGTAAGTATAATTTGATATCTAAGTAATATTCCAATTACCGATTAATAAACATCTTTCCTTTTTTTTCAATATTAATTGTGGGGAAATAATGTATAGTAATTATGTACAAAATCAACTAAGAATTTTTATATATTTCTATAAAAAAAAAAAGAAATTGATACAATTTTAACCGTATTAAAGCCAATATCTAAAATGTCTTTCTCGCAAGTGTGAGAAATTTCGAATATTGAAAGATAGATTTACTTATCCAATTAAATTGGTTGTCATCAATTGGTTTTCAGATGGGGTGTTATATATAGACTACAACAATGGTTCTCAAACTTTAGCTCAGTCGGTAGAGCGTTCGGCTAGAAACCACAAGGTTCCTAGTTCGATACCGGTCCTCGCCAACTCAGCGTTATGAGTAGCACAGGGATCTGTGCGGTAAAGTAAGGAGCTGATGGTAGGTGTGGCGCTCCATCTCAGATGCAAAAAACAATTCTCTGGTCTAGCGCTATTGAAAAGGGGATAGACTCCCTCGCTGTATGGCTCATACCGACATTAGGCGCCCGACAACTTTACTTACTTTAATCCTATTTTACTCTGGTGGACCCCCCATTAGCCATTTGATGTTTAAAAATCCAATTGTACTTTCATAGTTAAATATATTTTGCTTGCCTGGCCCAAAAAATGTTATATGGCCCCGGGGCCCATATGGACCCGGTTGAGAACCACTGGGCTACAAATCCTAAGGCAAAAAAAAACGTTCCGTTCTATCGGATGTAAAAGATGGTTCAATAATTTTTACGTAATATGGGAAAAGTAACTGGACACTTTTCGTGATTTTATCTTAATGATTACGTAAAGATTATTGAGCCATCTTTTACATCCGACCGAATTCAAAAACTAGAGATTTGTTTTTACCTTGGGATTGTAGCCTAATACCCCAACATGATTTGTGTATATAATGAAGGAGAGACAGACAGACAGAGAAATACATTATATAGAATAGAGATGATAGGTGGTGATTCTTACTTGTTACACTTCTGGTTACTAACTCGTTGCTTACTGTCTAAACTTTGTGTATACAACTATAAAGATAAGTACAACAGTCCGAAAAATGTAAATGATACGTAGTTCGGACACAGTTGTAAATAATAGAAAGTGCTTCCTCCAAAACTAAAGAAAAAAGTTTAATAAGATTGTCTAGGTCGATGGTTCTCAACCTTTTTTTTCCATGGACCCCTTTTAACCCTATTTTACTTTGGTGGACCCTCCCATAGCCATTCGATGTTTAAAAATCCCATTGTAATTTTATAGTTAAATGCATTCTGCTTGCCTGGGTCTCAAAATTTTTTATATGGTCCCCGGAGGTCCACATGGACCCCAGTTGAGAACCACTGGTCTAGATCATCTAACTCGTCGGTTGCCATTTTCTCTCTAGTTGGGCTCACTTCAGGGATGTATTTGCCTCATACCCCACTTGTATGGGCTGGGCACAAGGCCTCGTTTTAACGTGGTCCCACCCACAAGCCGAAGCTCATGGGTGGGAAAGAACAAAAATTGCGTCGATCCCTTCGGCATTCCCCCTCAAGGGGGCGCCTCAGGCGCAGGGTAACAAACCCAGCCCTGCCCCTTTAAGTCAAGGGGGAAGGTATTGCCTGGGTGGGATAGCCCCCTGGGATCGACGCTATTATTTTTTTTAAACTCTCAAGTCTAGTGGCCGAAGCTCGCTGGACCCCCGGTGTTAACCGGAAGGCAGAGATTGGGCTCACTTCAGGGATTTCGGCTGGGTTGATTTCCTTTTTTGTTTTCTTTATACTTTTGATTAATAGCAATACTTAGTGTTGATCAAGTTTTATTTCTTAGCCCATATTGATTCGGCCGTGGTATTGGAGGTGGTGGGGGACCTCGGGAGCTGACAACACGTCTACACTCCTTGAAAGCCAGGTCGAATCTGCTAACTAGAACTAAAACTTATTCTTTCGTGTCTGTACCGGAGGTCAGTTGGGATCATCTTCCGTCACTCATAATCTCAAACAGGTAAGGAAAATTACCCACCTCCGCTTTTAATTCTTACGAACTTTATTTAAAATTCTAACAACAGGTACACTCACAATTTACGACAGCTCATAAATTGTAACAGAGGAATTATCATAATATATTGGCTTATTAAACTATTGTTTTTGAATTACGAAGAGCAGAATGAACGAATGAACAGAGTTGCGAAGTGCATCCAGCTGCGTTAGAGCGTAGTTACCACGGTAACACATAAATGTAACCTCAATCTATATATTAATACTCGTGTTCCTTAAAAGTACGACCGTAATCATCTTGCAACACCCTCTGGTTAAAAATGAGACCGCCCAGATCTTCCGAGATGAAAATGCAAAAATGTAAATCCTGATTATCTGGTGTGGCTTATGCACCAAATTCTTATTTCTTATAAATGTTGTCACTCAGCTAAATAATGTACCATTCCGTTTTTAATATAAAGAAAGAAAGGAAAGAAAAAAGAGATTCAACACAGAAAAAATATAAGAAGAAAGAAAGAATATAGTAGGGGAAAGATAGAGAGAGGGTGTGAGCGCGTGGAAGCGATAACATTAATATGTTTCAATCGAAGACATTGAAAGAGGAAAAGAGAAAAAGAAAAAAAAAGAGTGAGAGATAGAGATAAATCAAGATTATTATATTTTTCATATATCGAACAATTGGAATAGCTCTTAAGTAAACATATCAAACGTTGTTATTATCATACTGTGGTATATCCGCAGGTCGCGCTAGTAATATATATATATATATATATATATATATATATATATATATATTACCAGAAAGATGAGAACAATGGCTCGAATAATCAATATATAATCAATATTCATCACCTCAAAAAATCAAATAGAAATTGCCAGATCGATGAAAACCCAACCTGATTAGAAATGTCGAGCTATGTTATATACTGCCCTGACAACGGGGCTTAGAAAACGCTGATTGAATCCCCTGTAGAGAGGAAAGACCCCCCCCCCACTAAAGGGGGTGTACTCAGTCTTACCCCTCTGCAGAAGACTTGTTCACATATTCTAAGCTCGAGTAACAATCCTAATCATACAACTGTGTGCAAATCATGTGTATTAGACAGGTTTCAATTTCGGTTTCTTTATTGAATGGCATATCACCCTTCGTGGGTTTCTTAATGCCAAACCCATCTTCTTGTAGAAGAACAGTAGTGATGATATATAAGCCATAGCTGGAGGGATGAGAGGATTAATACCTTTCCGAACGCTATTAGTCCGAAAGCGAACAACTCGCGTACTATGATGTCACAGTCCATCACGCTAGTCATTACGCCACGGAGACCCCACTCCTTTATTAGATAGGAATCTAAAAAAGTAAAGTCGGCGGATTGGCCAATTGCCAGTATCAGCTGGACAGCGAGGAAGTCTTTCCCCTTTCACCTTTTAATCTCGTAAGACTAGAGAGATTGTTTCTGCATCTGAGGCGGAGCAACACACCTACCATCAACTCCCCACCGATCCAAGCTGTGCTACTCGTGTGCTGAGTTGGGGATGGCCAGTATCGAACTCGGAACCTCGTGGTTCCTAGGTGGATGCTTTACCGATTGAGCTGAACTGGCGCTATACTTGATATCATATAGTTATTTACAAAGATTAGCTTAGATGTGGCACAAGGCCAGAAGTATGGGGCGCCCAGTAAGAATCGAACCGACTAACTGCGAATCTAGCTTGCTAACCATTACATTACGTGAGGCAACTTACTTGATATCATATAACTGTGTGAAAAACACTTTTAAAAAACTAGACAAATGTGAATGTACAATGAACGCGATTCTCTATACTGTAGGCATAGCGTAACCCTAGATGTATTGATATGCCGTTAAAATCACGACTCTCTACTTCGTATCTTCACAAGTGGCACCTAATTTAGAGATAAACAGGTTGCTAGAATATAGATGAGCATGGATTAAAAGGCTGTTGGGGGGGGGGTGTAGCAATGGATACTCTCTTCTGGGGTTACTCATGTCGTACCACTGATAGGAGCAAAGGGAGGAGCACCGTGTAGTATTTATTTCGTATCCCACTTATGCGGGTATGACGCAAGGTCTTTTAATGTGGGACTACCCACGAGTAGGTGTAAAAAATGCGTTGATCTCGTCGGCATTGCTCCTCAAGAAGGGCGCCTCTGGCACTGGGCAATAAAACCAGCCCTACCCCTTTAAATCAAGGGGGCAGGTGTTGCTTGGGGGGATGGCCCCCTGGGATCACGCCGTTATTTTAACACCGGTGCAGTGGCCGAAGCCACCGGATCCCGCCCCGAAGAGAGGGTTATCAGTGTGCATCGTGTATGTAGCCAAATACTCACTTGGAAGAAGAGAACTTAGTGCCGGTGAGCCGCGAAGCCATCTGGCTCTTTTATAGAATGGAACGCAGACATTCTTTGACTTTCGGAGTCGGTAGAGGAACTGAAGAATATCGGATTACGAAGAGCAGAATTAACGAACGCAGGTGCGAAGTGCATCCAGCTGCGTTAGAGTGCAGTTACCACGGTAACACACACATGTAATCTTAATCTATATATCAATACTCGTGTTCCTTAAAAGTTCCTGGTTTAAAATGAGACCATCCAAATCGTTCAAGATGTAATGCAAAAATGTAAATCCTTATTATCTGGTGTTGCTTATCCGCCGAGTTCTTATTTCTTATGAGTGTCGTCCCCTGGGTTATGTAATGGCCTATTCCGTTTTTATTAGAAAGAAAGAAAGAAAGGAAAAAAATGGACATGCTACACAGAAAAAATATAATAAGAAAGAAAGAAAGAGAGTAGCGGAAAGATATAGAGAGGAGTGAGCGCGCGGAAGCGATAACGCTAATCTGTTTTAATCGAACATAATAAAAAGATGAAAATTGTGCATTTGTACCTTGTATTTTGTTAAAATAAAATCCCGTAAAAATATTACAAGTAGGAAAAATTGTATGTGGGGGGTTGTCCTCCTCCTGACAACTATGGCCCTGTACTTAAACTCAGAGTTTTCCTTCTTCTCGATTGGTTGCTGTGCCAAAACGGATTCATGCCTTTCTCAAGACTTTTAGCGCGAAAGTGAAACGTAAACGGCTTCATGCAAGATTTGAACCCGGGTTGACGAGTGCATTTATCTAAGACGATAGCCGTTACGCTAAGCGCTCCTCCTCGTAGCTACACGGCGTAATTACCGAATAGAAACACACATTCGGTGATTTCTGACGATTGCTCAAAGTCCGATTCCATATATGTTAATTCTTGCACCGGGAAGAATGAAAATGGCGTGTCTGTATCACGTGACTCAAAGACACTTAAGCAGATGGATGTAATAAATACATCAACAAAAGAAAAAAAGAGACAGTCGAAAAAAGAAAAAAAGAGACAGTCGAAGAAAGGGGCAGAGACGGAGTGTGTGGAGTTGTGGGGGTTGCACGGGGAGTGGATGTTGGTGTTGGTTGGGGGGCGGGGGCCTGGGGGTTAGACTGTGAAAATGCAATCATTCCGTTCGTAGATTACCGTCGAGTCGTTGCATTTAAACAGAGTACGGCCTGGCCCACAAACGAACAAAGAAAAAAAAGAGAGAACTCATAAAAACAATTCTTCCATTTAAAGAGTGGATGAAGACGCGCAGGAAAACAATAATATGCAGCAGTACATAAAAATCACCTAATGTTGATGTTAAGTGCAGTGAAAAGTGGTCGCAGTTTTATATGCAGTTAGGGAGGCCAATGCATTGGCCCTTGTATGTTTATATATCCGTTCAAATGTTCTTGTAGATCGTGAAAAGGACTGTCGAATTGGACGTTGAAAATAAGTCGGATAAATCCCCGACAACAGCTCCACAGTGTTGATTACACGTATTCAAATAAACTAACTAGGTTGCCATTAAAGTAATACAAACACACAAATAAATAAATAAATATATATATATATATAATATATATATATATATATTATATATATATATATATAGTGTTGTTCAGGACATTCAATATTTTATATTCCGCAAATGTATTTTGTTCTCAGAAAAATATTATTTATTTTTTTTTTACATGTGGAACATTTAGATTTCTGGATTTTTCGGGTTTGTGTTGATAATAAATGAAAATGAATTCTTAATGCATGTGTTATATATACATACAATTGAGTATTATTTTTTCTCTTTTATGGGGGGGGTGGAATGTGTTTCATTAACAATTAGTCTTTTAAACATATATATATATATATATATGACGGCCTATATCCGGTTATCTTGTCTAGTAAAAGAAATCATACCACTGTGCCTTTCGTGTATGAATGCGAAAACAGTTAAAGTTGATTGGTGTGTTATTTTTTTAATGACATACAACTCTTGTTTTCTATTTAATTACAAATCTTGTTTTTCTATTGTATAATATATATATATATATATATATATATATGACCCGGTCTTGTGTGAGGTTGGGATATAGCACCTCTACCCGCCAATATCAAATATAGCACAATGTCAATCTATTAAACGGAGTTTGAATTCAAAGTTTTGATTATCTTAGACTGGTTACCTAGCCAAGATTAAAGAACCCAGTCTGTGCTACTATTTAGCCATAGCTTGAGGGAGCAGTTGGGTGCATACCTTTCCCAAGGGTATCAATGCTATAGGAAATAGTCTTGTCTGGGGAGTTCGGGGGGCCAAATATTGGGACTAGTGTAGTCGTAAATTTCTCCGACAACCATTTTTTACTTTTTCCAGAGGTGCGGTAGGAGGCCCAATCCTGCTACAATACGTATGGCCTACCATTGATTACCCTTGTTATACAGGGCTTGACAAGTGTTTAGCAACTCCACGTAGGCATCTGAGGGTCCTCCAACACTTTTTCTGCAGATATTGAGAAATTCTGCTGTACGAACGCAATCAGATCGTCTATTATGTTGTTTTCTTCTAGCCACAGCTCGTAGTCTCCATTGCAATTCTTCAGTTCATGCCTGATTGTTTTTACACTGTTCAGGGAGCACTGTGCAGCAACCATAATCTCCTTATCTTGATGACCGGCGCAGATCATCATGATACAAGTTATTCTCTTCCATGATTCAGGTAGGTTCCAGTCATCCATTCTATCTGTCATCACGTATATGAATGAAGACGTCCAAGCTATTAAATGATGGGTAGTGTGCGTCAATATGAAGAAATATAACCAAATATATATATATGTCAAATTTAGCCGAACACCCTTTATATATATATATATATATATATATATATATATATAGTTAATCAAATATATATCATGGATATTAATATCTCGTTACTATTAGTTTCATGCTTACTGCAATCATCAGGGAAGACTGTCCCAAAAAATTTTTTGACCGTCTCGTCTGATGATTGCAGTAAGCATGAAACTAATAGTAACGAGATATTTATATCCATAATATATAATATTTGATTGTAAAACTGCTCTGCTATTTTGGCATTGACCATCTTTAATGCCAATACTTCTCTAATTCATTCTCTATTTATTCTCTCTCTCTCTCTCTCTCTATATATATATATATATATATATATATATAGTTATTTACTAAGCTTAGCTTAGATATGGCACAAGGCCAGAAGTATGGGGTGCCCAATGAGAATCGAACTCATTAACAATGGTCTGCGAATCTAGCTTGCTAACCATTACACCACGTGAAGTGCCCCCTCTCGTTCTCTCTCTCTCTCTCTCTCTCTCTCTATATATATATATATATATATATATAGAGAGAGAGAGAGAGAGAGAGAGGCACCTTCACGTGGTGTAATGGTTAGCAAGCTAGATTCGCAGACCATTGTTAATGAGTTCGATTCTCATTGGGCGGCCATACTTCTGGCCTTGTGCCATATCTAAGCTAAGCTTAGTAAATAGCTATATATATATATATATATATATATATATATATATATATATTAATTGGAAATTCTTTTGAAAAAAATGATTCGGACATTACGTGCCTCATGGAAATAATTTACAGTTTTTCTAAATTTTATGTATTCTGCTTCACCGCTTTTATTTTCAGATTCCACGTTTGTTTCTTTTTTGCCCTTTTTTTTTTTTTTTTTTTTTGCTGCGTCTTTTTTTTATTATTATTTCTGTTTCCTTTTTGTTTTTCAATTCTGAAGTTTTGTTTCTTTCTACTGTTCTTTTTACTTTATCTGTTGTTTTTTTTTTGTTGTTGTCTTTTATTTCCGATTCTTATCTAACAGTGGTAAATACATTCCCTAATATAGTTTTATGTTGATACAAAAGACATCAGTGATGTCAGTCTGATAGAATTAAATAAAAAAACTACTGTAAATCTAAATGAATGATACTTAATTTCAGTGTAAATTATTATGTAAGACATTTTAGAGAAAAATGCGATATCAAGTTTTCAAATACAGAAAGAACAGGTTAGTTTGAATTAGATTTATTCCCGTCAATAATAATAATAATAATAATAATAATAATAATAATAATAATAAGAAGAAGAAGAAGAAGAAGAAGAAGAAGAAGAAGAAGAAGAAGAAGAAGAAGAAGAAGAAGAATTGATTAACAAGAAAAAGAGAACTTGTCAACTGATAGATTTTGTAGTTCCAGCAAATCACAGGGTGATGATGAAAGAAAACAAAAATATAGACAAATACCTGGACCTTGCTAGAGAATCTAAAAAAATGTGGAATATGAGGGTGCAAGTGATAGAAATCGTAGTTGGCGCACTTGGAACGATCCCAAAAGCTTAGAAAAAAGACGAGAGGAACTGGAAATCAAAGGAAGAATTGAGACCATCCAAAAAATATCATTGTTGAAAAAGGCCAGAATACTCAGAATAGTCCAAATCTGATGAAACTTGTTGTCACTCAGACTCCAGTGAAAGACTATCAGCTTACGCTGGTGTGAAAAACTCACAAGGAGTGAAATAATAATAATAATAATAATAATAATAATAATAATTTAGTGGTTTTATTTGTTTGCGTAGTGTAATGGTTACCGTCGTAGGAATGGACAGGGCGAGACAAGTTCGAATCCTGAACGCGGCTGTTTGCATTTCAAATAGCCCTAATATCCTTGGAAAGGTATTAATCCAACTATTCTCCCTCCAGCTATGGGTAAATAGCAGGGCTGACTGGGTTCTTAAGCCTTGGTATGGCAACCAGTTTAGGAGAAGGAAAACTCTGAATTAAAACCTGTAAAAGCCCACTTAATTAATTGACCGTGTGTCACATCCTACCCGTCCGGGGGGGGGTAAATACGTATATGTACTTTTAGTTAGCGGCACAGATACTGAGTTCAAAGGGTTAATGCCGAAATTTGATTAATTTCCAAATTGTTTGTTTGTAATCATAACTATATCTTCTATATTTCATTTTATTATTACACTTCCATTTGTCTACAATCATTTCTTTGCACTCTGTTATATGATAGCAACTATTCCTATCTGGTACAAATATTTAAGCCATAGTTGTATCAGTGCTACTGTACGGCTGCACTACTTGGACTATCAAACCGCTGAGAGAATAAGCTAGACGGGAGCTGCACAAGAATGCCGTCATAAACAAATCGTGGAAACAGATCCCACAAGAAAGCAGCTGTACGACCACTTGTCCCTATCACACAAGTCATCCGAGTTAGACGAACAAGACATACTGGACTTTGCAAGGACGAATTTATCAGTGACGTTATCCTGTATGGGCCGTCCAGCAAGGACCTATAGTGATCAGCTCTGTGCGGATTCTGGATGCTGCACAAGACCTCTCTGGGGTGATGACCAATAGGGACGGTTGCTGAGAGAAGATCATGGATATATGTGATGCTAGCACGATCCGATGATGATCATAATCATCATTATCATCATCATCCTATCGTCTCGTCGTCGTCGTCCTCCTCCTCCTCTCCTCCTCCTCCTCCTCCTCCTTCTCTCATCATCATCATCATCATCATCATCATCATCATTTCTATCCAACATTATTGGCATTTTTGTGCCCCTGAAGTTACAGCGCCTCCTGTGACTTGTGAAGACCATGTTTGAAAAACATCTCGACCACAGATGTCGCATGTGAAGCTGTCCCTGAAGATGTTGATGTGCCGATGCTTTGTTGCTGCTGCTTTCTTCTGGACCACTTGGCTTCCCGGATTGCGGCAGGGTGACTTCAGACATGAACAGTCCGCTACGGAGAGCCTGCCGCCAATCATATTAAATAAGAATATTTCATTTGCACAAAGTAATATGGTTTCAAATGTAATAATTATGTAATGCAAATAATTTCATAGTTATTTCTATATAATACTAATAATGTTAAAATAGATCCATTTGGTCCCAAGGATGGGATCGTTAGAGTGTACTACCGCTTCCGGTCAGAGTAGACCTGGTAGTAATGACAATGAATGGGTAGTCTACACTCCAGATAGCTCTAGAACTGCAGCTTCACCATCAGATGCAGCTGACTGTTATATCAAAGATAACTATTTTCTTTGGGGTAGTGGGTTCTTACATCTCTGCCGAGATAAAGTTATCGTATCTCAATGTGAAGGAAGTGAAAGCAACGTTTTTTCATTTACGTGTGTTATCTAATATTTCTTAATATTTCAGGATGAAATATCCCTTCCTCAGAAGACTTCGGAGCTCAATAAAAGCATGTTCACAGCTGCTCGTATTATTCCATATATATATATATATATATATATATATAATATTATTTATAGTATGTGAGAAGTAAACAAACAGACGATGTTTATGATATGGCTATTTTCAGCCGACAATATTTGGGAGAATATGTGCTTAATTGAAGTCGAACCTAATTTTGAAAGTTAATTAATTAATAATTAATTAACTTTAACTTAGGTAATCTCGCCTAATTAATTAATTATTAATTAATTAACTTTTCAAAATTAGGTTCGACTTCAATTAAGCACATATTCTCCCAATATATATTATATATATATATATATATATATATATATATATATATATGTGTGTGTGTGTGGTGTGTGTGTTCGGGAGAAATTTGACAGTTTTCACAAGGAAAAGAAAAAAGGCTTGATAACTACAAAATTTAATGGATTGTAAAGAAATTCACAGGCCCGGAAATTATACTACTGTCAACAGATTTCACTAAATTTTTAGGTATAAACGAGCTTCTGATCCGCTTATGCTAATAAGTGCAATAAAACATTTAAGTTTCCAAATTTGTTGCGACAAAGATATTATTCATAAAAAAAAACATTAAAACATATTACAATACATAATTCATTACATCTATTATGTTTTTATAAAATACAGTGATATCTTTCTTATTTAAAGAAATGTAAAAAAGAAATAACAATATTTTTTCGGTTGTTTTGAAACGAATTATTAGAATTTCGGTTTATTTCAATGGGGGAAATTGCTTTTATATACGAGCAAATTGAGTTAAGTGCGGAACGAATTAAACTAATCATAAGTCAAAATAGCAATATATATATATATATATATTATATATATATATATATGGCGACACAGATTTCTTTGACATCGGAACTAGAGTCCTACAAGGAGATACATTAGCACCATATATATTTATCATATGCTTAGACTATGTACTCCGAACATTATTAGATACCATAAAAGAAGAAGGCTTCACACTAAAAAAAGGCAAGAAGCAGGCGATATCCCGCACAGACTATCATTGATGCCGACTATGCTGATGACTTTGCACTTCTTGCAGATACACAGCCACAGGCCGAGTCACTACTACATAGCCTAGAGAAGGCAGCAAATAATATTGGCCTTTATGTAAACTCCGATAAAACTGAGTTCATATGTTTCAAAAGAAAAGGAAACATAACCACACTCAACGGTAAGCCACTTAAGCGCGTAGAACAATTCACATACCTAGGTAGTGATATCTCATGCACAGAAACCGATGTAAATACACGAATAGGAAAAGCGTGGTCGGCCACAAACAAATTATCAGTAGTATGGAAATCCGATCTCACTGACAAGCTAAAGCGACAATTCTTCTAAGCGGTGGTTATATCAGTACTGCACCACTTGGACCCTAACGAGGCGCCTTGAGAATAAGCTGGACGGGAGCTGCACAACAATGCTATGTGCAGTCTTGAACAAATCGTGGAAGCAGCACCCCACGAGGAAACAGCTATATGGCCACCAGCCCCCCATCTCACAAACCATTCGAGTTAGACGAACAAGGCATGCCGGGCACTGCTGTTCTTCTGTGGAAGCCAACACACGAACATGCTAGTGTGGGCCGCCCATCAAGGACCTACATTGACCAACTAAGCAAAGATGCTGGATGCTGCGCAGAGGACCTCTCTGGGAAAATGAATGATAGGAAAGGTTGGCGAGAGATTGTCATGGATATCCGTGCTAATTGCGCGACATGATGATGATGATATATATATTTAACAACCCTTCCGCCGAGCAGGATGTGACACAAGGTCAATTTCTTACGCGATTTAACAGTTTGAATTCAGAGTTTTCCTTATCCTAGACTGGTTGCCTTAACCAGGGTTAAAGAGCCCAGTCTGTCCTACTATTTATCCATAGCTGGAGGGAGAGTAGGATTCATACCTTTCCCAAGTGTATTAGCGCTAAGTGAAATGCAATTACCACATCCAGGATTTGAACTCGGGGCAACGAATCCATATCCCATGACTTTAACCATTACACCACGCGCTTCTCTCCCCCCTCTCTCTCTCTCTCTCTCTCTCTCTATATATATATATATATATATATATATTTGTGTGTGTGTGTGTGTGTGTGTGTGTGTGTGTGTGTGTGTACTGTTGGTTAATTAATGAACGTTGCGGTGCCTCTGGAAGTGGAGCGCTTGCTGTTCGAGACTTGCCCTCGCTACGACACGCAACCTTGCAAGGACATTATATTACTAACAGCCAACTAAATTGAAATTTTCGCCTTAGTTCATTTATTGTCTTTAACTTTTTTTTTTCTCACAAAATCAATTTTTAAATAATCATAGTCCTTTGACTAGCGGCTTTTGCTAATTACTATTCATCTCAACACGAATAAAGAAGCGAGCGAGTGGGTGTAAGTTTAAGAGGGAGAGGTGAGAGAGAGAGAGAAGGGAATAGAACTAATAAGAGAGAAGGGGTGAATTAAAATTTGAAGGGGAGAAAGAAGAAAGGAAGTGAATAAGAAATGAATAGAGAGAGGGGGATTAACTAATAAGAGAGGAGTGAATTAAAGATTGAAGGGGAGAAAGAAGGAGGAATGAAGTCAAAGAAATGAAGAGAAGAGAGAGAGAGAGAGAGAAAAAGAGAGAGGGAACTTATAAGAGGGGAGTGAATTAAAAATTGAAGGGGAGAAAGAAGGAAGTGAATGAAAAATGAATATGTATATAGAGAGGATATAACTTATAAGAGGGAAGGAGTGAATTAAAGATTGAAGGGGAAAAAGAAGAAGAAAGGAAGGGGAGGAGAAATAAATAGAGATAGAGAGAGAGTGGGAGGAGGAGGATATAGCTAAAAGGAGAGGGGGGGATTAAAGATTGAAGGGGAGAAACAAGAAGGAAGGAAGTGAATGAGAAATGAAGAGAGAGAGAGGGGGATATAACTTATAAGAGGGAAGGAGTGAATTAAAGATTGAAGGGAAAAAGAAAAGAAAGGAAGGGAATGAGAAATAAATAGAGAGAGGGAGGGTGGGGGAGGATATAACTAAAAGAGAGAGGGGGATTAAAATTGAAGGGGAGAAAAAGAAGGAAGGAAGTGAATGAGGAATGATAGAGAGGGGGGATATAACTTATAAGAGAGAAGGAGTGAATTAAAGATTGAAGGGGAGAAAACAAGAAGGAAGGAAGTGAATGAGAAATGAAGAGAAATAGAGAGGGGGGATATAACTAATAAAAGAGAAGGAAAGAGTTAAAAATTGAAGGGGAGAAAGAAGAAAGAAAGTGTATGAGAATAGAGAAAGAGGGGAGAGAGACAAGGGAATATAAATATTAAGAGAGGAGTAAATAAAAGATTGAAGGGGAGAAAGAATATGGAAGAAAGTAAAAGAGAAATAAATAGAGAGGGGGGTATATAATTCATAAGAAGGAAGGAATGAATTAAAAATTGAAGGGAAGAAAGAATAAAGAAAAGGAAAGTGAAGGAGAAGGAGAAGTAAACAAATAAATATATTCACATATTTAGAGAGAGACAGAGACAGACAGATAGACAGACAGACAAGGAGAGGGGGGAATATAACTAATAAGGGCGAAAGAGTGAATTAAAAGTTGAAGAGAAGAAAGTAGAAGGAAGTGAAGGAGAAATAAATAAATAGATAGATAGATTCATATATATATATATATATATATATATATATATATATATAGAGAGAGAGAGAGAGAGAGAGAGGAGAGGGGGGGAGAGAAAAAAAACAGAGACAGAGATAGAGAAAGAGACAGAGAACGTGAGAGAGAGTGCGTGTGTGAGAGAGAGAAAGGTAAATCTAACTAATAAGAATGAAGTAGTGAATTAAAAGTTGAAGGGGAGAAAGTAGAAGGAAATGAAGGAGAAATAAATAGATAGATAGATTCATATATATATATATATATATATATATATATGAGAGAGAGAGAGAGAGAGAGAGAGAGAAGAGGGGGGGGAGAAACAGAGACAGAGACAGAGAGCGTAAGAGAGTGTGTGAGAGAGACAAAAAGAAATATAAATAATAAGAGAGAGAGAGAGAGAGGGGGGGGATAGAGCAGAAATGAAAGAGGAAAATGAAAGAAAAGGAGGGGAACGCGTGGAAAGAAATAAAGAAGGATAGAAAGAAAAAAGCTAAAAGAATATGAAGGAAAAAATTGGGTCAAAGAAAAAAGAACGGAATAACATGAGTAAAATGCAGTAAGATTAAGAAAGAAAGAAAGAAAGAAAGAAAGGAGAATATGTGAAAAGAAGAAAGACAAAACAAAAGAAAAATCGTAAGATAGAAAGAAACTCACGGAAATGAATGAGTGAAATACGTGTAAATATAGAAAATGAATGAAAGAAAGAAAGAAGAAAAAGAAAGAAAAGAAAGAAAGAAAGAAAGAAAGGAGAATATGTGAAAAAGAAAAGAAAGACAAAACAAAAAGGAAAAATCGTAAGATAGAATGAAACTCACGGAAATGAATGAGTGAATACGTGTAAATATAGAAATGGAATGACGTAAAGATTGAATGAAACAACGGAAATGAATGAGTGAAATACGTGTAAATATAGAAAATGGAAGAAAGAAAGAAAGAAAGAAAGAAAGAAAGAAAGAAAGAAAGAAGGAGAATATGTGAAAGAAAGAAAAAAAGGAAAAAGCGTAGATAGAAAGAAACAACGAAAAATGAATGAGAGAAAATGAAAAGAAAGAAAGAAAGAAAGAAAGAAAAGAAGAAAATATGTGAAAAAGAAAGAAAGATAAAAACAAAAGGAAAAAAACGTAAGATAGAAAGAAACTCACGGAAATGAATGAATGAAATACGTGTAAATATAGAAAATGGAAGGAATGAAAGAAAGAAAGAAAGAAAGAAAGAAAGAAAGAAAGAAAGAGAAAATATGTGGTAAGGAAAGACAGACTTAAGTGGCAGAAAAACAAAATACGTGAAAATAAAAAGAAGCAAAAGCAAGAACTTAAGTAAAATATGACATTAAGAAAGAGAGAAAGAAAGAAAAACATAAAAAGTAAAATACTGGAAAACAGAAAGAAAGAAAGAAAGAAAGAAAGAAAGAAAGAAAGAAAGAAAGAAAGAACAGGTACATGAAAAAGAAATGAAACACCAAAACAAAGAAGAAATAAAAAGTAAAATACCAGAAAGAAACAAAGAAAAATGAAAGAAAAATGCATGAAAAATAAATAAAGCAAAAAAAAAAGAGTAAAAAGGAAAAGAAAAAAAAGGAAAAGTAAGAAAAAAGAAGGAAAAGACAAGGGGGAAGAAAGGAAGGAAACAAAAGAACATGCGTAAAATACATTAAGAAATGAAGAAATAAATGAAGAAAGAAAGAAAGAAAGAAAAATAAAAAAAGTAAAAAACAAGAAAAGTATTATTATGATGTAAGACATTGCGATTGAAATTTGTTTCGTTGGCCATTCTAATTGGCTGAGATTTGAAAATTATGGCGCCATTTTTGCTTGCTAGAATTATTTCCTGCCATTCCTGAATGTACATAAACAATTATTCACGCTAGAGGGCGTTAGAGGGGAAAAGTAAACAACTATAAAGATCATTCTTATTAAATTCAGAATATTTGTGAGAATTCAGAACGATTTGGGAGCAAAATTAACAATTTCAGATCAGACTATGTACATAAGTAAAGAGTGTGGAAAGCTGAAAGATAATTTAAATCGTGGAGTAATATTTTGTAGGTTGGTTGGGTGGTTGGATTTTACGGCATGTCAACCCTTGTTAGGTTATTTTATGCCTAAAAGGTTTTGGTCTTATTTATTCTTGGTGGGTATTCAACACTTTTTTCAAACTCAATTTTTTTTCAGACTCAATTTTTTAAAACAATTTTTTTCTATTTTGTCCATAAATGGGAGCTTAACAGGTACTACCACACCAGGTTAGAGTGGATCTGGGAGTATCGATGGTGGTTCTCCACATTCCCCAGAGCGCCAGAATTGGAACTTCACCATTAGATGCAGTTTAACGTCATACCCAGGACACTAAGACCCTCTGCCACTGCCTTCTAACACATAAATGAGGTTATTTTTAGATGTTTTAGGGGTTTTCTGATAAAAAAGGGTTAGAGCTTGTCGTAAGTGCAGTAGGTTTGGGATAATCATATAGGTGCTATGACTTGACGTGACTAGCGGATTGATCGGAGAGGGGGGATCTCCGACCATCCGTTTCGCCTAAGTAAGGCCCAAAGTGGAGTGTTGCATGTCCTGGACTGCTCAGCTACCAAGGTTCTACCCTTAAGCATTACGGGCCGTCATACACAACCAACAGGTGGTCTCATTGGGGAGATTTTCCCCTCTGCAGAGGTTCAGTCGGTGTATTCTAAAGCCCATAAATGATAAAACCAACAGAAGTTGGTATTTACCCAACCCGTTCGCCATGGATAGGATTTGACACAAAGTCGCAAGTATGGAGCATCCAGCGAGAATTGAACTCGTTATTCAGTAGTAATGGATCTGATAGTCCTACATTGCTAACCACTGCACCATGATGAGATGGCTAGATGTTGTCCTCAACCTCATGTTATTTTACTATCTGGTAATTTAGTGTCAATAAATTCCCTTTTGGATTTTTAAATCACGTGGCATTTTTTTTTTTTTTTTCAAAAAACTTTTAAAAGCTGCCATATTTTATTTCTCTGATTCTCTTGTTCTCTACGTCAAAAGTTCCATCGATCTCTCATCAAACCTCAAGTGATGTTTCTTGCCGCTAAAATATCTCGCCGACTCCTGGGAGTCGATATCGACCAATTTAAAGATCCCTGCTCTAATATATTCTGAACCGCTACTAATTTTTATATTCATTTTAATTGTAATTCTTTTACCTAAATTTCAGTTATTGCTACAAAAAAAAAAAAGGATAAGAAAGCAATACATCATCTAAAATTTGTTAATGGTGTTATATCAAATGTTGCTAATGGTGGTAGAATGATGATATGAAGGTTACGATAAAATTATAAAAATGAAAGCAAAAAAAATAGATACGAGTAAAAATAAATAATTATTGAGAATGCTTCACATTATCGATTATTATTTTTGACTAGCATTTCTTTTGTTTTGTTCTATCTATCTATCTATCTATCTATTCATTAGCTATCTTAGTCTAATCTTTTATATATATATATATATATATATATATATATATATATATATATATTATATATATATATATATAGAAGAGAAATTTTTTCTAATATCTTTTTCGTTTTTTTCTATCTAACTATCTATCTATCTATATATCACCTCTAGGTATCTTAGTCTATCTTTTCATGTACACACACACACATATATATATATATATATATAACTGTCGTTTGATATATATATATATATATATATATATATATATATATATATATATAAGAGGGAGAGATTGAACTCTCTATTCAGTTGTAATGGATCTGTGAGCCCTAGATTTTAACCATGATGAGACGTCTAGTTATTTACTACTACAACTAATATTGTTATAAATTGTAGAATGAAGCTTTAGATTCGTTGGTTGGTTGGTTGTTGATTGGTTGGTTGGTTGGTTTCATGGCATTTCACCCTTTTGGGGCTTATTAATTCCGAAGTCAGTCATCTTTTGCAAACAGTTATTTGATTTTTTTTTTAAAAGCTCCAATATTCAGAGTAAAATTGAGACTATCCAAACCACAGTACTATTAAAATCAGCTAGAATACTTAGAAGTGTCCTTTTTATAACTTCTAGTGATTATAATTGATACAAATAATTTCCACAGTGGTATTCTCTTTAATATTAATAATTTGCAATCACATTAGGTTTTATTCATGAAATGCATCTTTGTGTTTAATCTTGTTGTTTTCCATTTGAAGCATACAAAATAGTGTCAGTTTGCATGTGTGTAGTAATCCATAGGAAGCCAAGGAGACGTTAGCAAGTAAAGGTTAGAGAACCACTGCTCTACACTGTAGGATTTATGCTAAAAATCTATAGAAATAAAATGAAAAAAAATACTAGTCTAAATATAATAAGTGACATTGTTTCATCTGAAGAAGAATTAGAATAACATTGCTATTAATAGATTTTGTACTTTTAGTTATATTTTTGAACCGCCATTTACAAAATGGTGACCAGTTGGGCGTGGCAGTTAGTGAAGCTAGAATGGACGACATAAGGGAAGAATATCTCGTTCTCTAAGGGACGAAGCCTCGCTGCGTTGATTCCGATACGGGCCAATATGTCTACTTTAGTCGGCTAGGATGGTCTCAAGGTGACGTTGCAATAAAACGTATATTTCATACAGTTATGAAGCATTAATAATTCCAATAGCAATAGGCGCGCCGTAAAATGCCCGCCGGTTCAGCTGCGTTGGCGCAATATCTTGGATTGATGTCCCAATAAAAACAGCCCGACCTGAAGATGAATGTAACGTGTCTGTCTTGTTAAATTTAAAGTCGTTTTTAAGGGGAAAGTGTGGGAAGGAGGGTGATGTTAATATTAGACAGAGGAATAACACTGCAGTCGAATCTCTTATTAATAACTGTTATAATCGAATTTGAAAATTAACTTGAACATTCACACCAGTTATGTATTCAAATATAAGCTGTTGCTTAATATTATTGATATTTATTAAGGTTAGATTTCTTTAGCACTGGACGAAATGACGATGGGTAGCGACAGGGATACACTTATCTCCAAAAATCATTATTCAAGATTTTAAGATCTACCTTTAGCATATGTTCTCATTTACTAACAAAACCAAGAATCTGTCCTAGAAAATGAAATGCATTAAATTATCTGGGGATTTAAAAAAAATTTTTACTCTTTTGTTTATATATATAATTGTCTTTTAAATTATGAGTGAAAAAATTATACATCGATATTTGTTTTGTTAAAAAGGGTGGGGGCCTAACTTTTCAATTGAGTTTTTTCCTAAATTATTTGGGAATAATTCTAAAGTGGGCTTGTTATTAAGTGGATATTTTTCCGACCATAAAACCAGACCTAGATTTAATTAACAAAAATAAAAGTATTTTTCATCTAGTGAATTTCGTTTGATAGATTTATTTGAAAAATATTCGTACTCAATAGGAATAGTTGAAAACATAACTTTGTTGAAATATAGATAGTTAAGATTATAAATAACTATTTACAAATTATTTAATATTTGGCATTAGATAAGCCATAAGGGGTTAATATACCATTAAAAAATTAACCCAAACCAATCAAATACAAGATATCTACAAAATGTACCGTTTTGTATTTCTATTCACTACTTTACCGTAGCAGATTTGGTTAGGTTCTAATTAGCATCTATCGTCTTTTGCTGAATTGAAGCATCGTTATCATCATGGACCGCGGGTTCACGTATCATCTAATTTCCCTACAAATATCCGTAATGTTTTTGGTTTAGTTCCTTTGTTTAATGGCATATAAACCTTTGTGGGTTATCTAATGCCAAAGCCATCGTTATCGAAGAATAGTAGTATTACAATTTAATAGGATGGATGAGAAGTTTCATAACTTTCCCAAGGCATTAGTCTGAAAGTGAACGTAATACCGTGACTGGCGTTCAAACTCACTTACTACGATGTCGCAGTCCAGCACATTAGCTACAATACCATCTTTTTAAATTCAAAGTCGTTTTAAGGGGAAAATTGGAAGGAGGACGCTGTAAATATTAGTCATAGGAATAACACTGCAGTCGAATCTCTTATTAATAACTGTTATAATCAAATTGGAAAATTAACTTGAAGATTCACACCAGGTTGTATTCAAATATAAGCTGTTGCTTAATATGTGATATTTATTAAGGTTAGATTTCTTTAGCACTGGACGAAATGACGGCGGGTAGAGACAGGGATACACTAATCTTCCAAATTCATTTTTCAATATTCTTAATATCTGACTCTAGCACATGTACAGCTCTGTTAAAATCAACTACGAGGTGTGTCTGGAAAGTAATGAAACTGTTGTTGCAAACAATTCATTTAAAATCCAAACAACAAACTTTTTCTCCTCCAATGTAGTCACTTCTTGAATCTAATGCACTTTCCCACCCTTTGCTGTCATACTTCTTTACCCTGCTGGAAGGATTCTTCTGGTATGTCGCTCAGTTCTGTCTTTACAAACCTCTTGCTGACCTCAGCACATTCAAAACAGGTCCCCTTGATGAGCCCCATCTTAGGAAAAAGAAAAAAGTCACGATTTGTCCTGCCAAAACTATCGACCATTGCCTCGCACTTCCCAAGCTGAAGGGGCTCATCAAAGGGACTCGTTTTGAATGCGTTGGGGGCATCAAGAGGTCCGTAACGACGGAGCTAATGGACATACCAGAAGCGTGACAGAGAAGGATGGTAAAGTGTATTAGATTCAAGAGGGGACTACTTTGGAGGAGAACACATTTTAAATGAATTGTTTGTGACAACAGTCTTATTACTTTTCAGACACACCTCGTAGGATACTTAGGAGAGTCCTGAAGGTCTGATACTTGCTTTCAAACAAAGTTCAGAGAAAAAAACAGCAGTTAAAAGTGGTGTGAAAAAGACTTGCGCGGAATAAAATAATAATAATCAATTATAAGCATTTTTTAATAGTCAATGACAGCTGTTTTATGTCCAATACAATTATACAAATGGGTATTTCATGTTTTGTGCATTTATTCAAATGGACCTTTCATGTTCAAACAACTATATATATATATATATATATATATATATATATATAGAGAGAGAGAGAGAGAGAGAGAGAGAGAGACTGAGATTTGTAAGGGTTTCGCGTATGTTTCGGATATTTGTTGTCTGGGCTATAAAAATGAATATACTGTTTTTGTTTTTTAAGCATGAATAAACGGTGAATCTAAGTGTTCGAATAGACTGAGATTTAAGAAATATAGATGACTTACTCTTTATGTTCGAATTAATAATGTAAATTATACTAGACTGAACAATATAAATGATACTGGACACAGGAGATATTCATACCAATTGTTGTTTGCCAATTAAGGAATTTTTAATTCATTTATTCATTCATGCTTTAAAAAACAGAATCTTTTATTTTATAACACAGACAACAATATATATATATATATATATATATATATATATATATAGAGTTAGATAGTCGGGCAGACTGGGCTCTTCAGCCTTGGGTAGGTAACCAGTCTAGGAGAGGGATAACTCTGAATTCAAAATTCCTGAGGTCGGTCGTTGATTGTGTTTGTGGCAACCCTTGATGCACCAATTCTTTCCTATCGACTGTGCCAAAAAGTGTGGATGGTCCAACACAAGCCTTCACCACTATAAACAAATCACTGTAGTATATATATATATATATATATATATATATATATATATATATATATATATATATATATATATATTAAAATGTATTGTGTATTCTACTTAAATTTAATGCTGACTACGGTTTAGCTCAGTCGGTTGAGCATCCACCTTGGAACCATATGATTCCGGGTTCGAAACCAAGCTTTGCCAACTCACTGCATGAGTAGCACATATTGTATTTGTGTGAAAAAGTGGGGAACTGATGGTAGGTCAGGCACCCCACGTCAGACCCAAAAATAATCTCTCTGGTCTAGTGCAAGTGAAAAGGGGATAGACTCCCTCGCTGTCCGGCTGATACCGACAATAGGCCATTCAGCCGACCTCACTACTACTACTTGTCCTGTCCTTATTTCCCTTATGGGAAACCCTCAATTCCTTTTATTATATATGTGTTTGAAGGCGGTGGCTGAAAGTCTTACTGTCCTAGGTATGACGTTAATTCTGATGGTGAAGTTCCAATTCTAGAGCTCTGGGGAATGTGGAGTACCCTTTCATCACGATTACTCCCAGGTCCACACTAACCCGGAGTGGTAGTACCTTTTAGGGTCCTACCTATGGGTTAAATAGAAAAATGAGTTTTAAGAATGTGATTTTTTTTTTAATTGAGAACCCATGAAGAATTGATAAAACGAAAACGTCTTCGGTATAAAATAACGCAATGGGTTTACATGCCATAAAATCCGACCAACCAACCAACTACTGCTAACAATAAGAATAATAATTCAGGAAACTAAGGAGGAAAAAGACTCGCCATAATTTAGTATTGTGCGGATACAACAATTCACTCGGTAAATATAAAAAAAATATAGCAAAGAAATAGTCTACAATCATTTGTTTGCACGTTCCAAATACAAATAATTTTCACACGGTTATATGGCATCACATATTCCTATCTGATTATAATAATACACAATTATATGTTTTTCAGTAACTATTTATATTTAGTAATGATTATGATATCCGGAATGATTGTATAATGTTCCATGGCAAATAATGAAATCCTTTTATTTTTAAACACATATGTTTGTCCAGAGTTCCCCAGAACATCGGAACTAGGGCCTCATCATCACATGCAGTTTCGTGTTATATACAGGACACCTCCTACAGAGGATTCAGTCGGCTTATTCGATATA
Organism: Doryteuthis pealeii; assembly: GCA_023376005.1. Classification (NCBI taxonomy): domain Eukaryota; kingdom Metazoa; phylum Mollusca; class Cephalopoda; order Myopsida; family Loliginidae; genus Doryteuthis; species Doryteuthis pealeii. The sequence goes on from CM042142.1 coordinate 53,916,243, forward strand.
ATAAGGGCTAAAATTCCTGCTATCTCTGTTACGTCATCGCGGGGATACAATCAATTGTACTGTATTAATGTCACCATTTATAGAAGTAATATCTTAAAATAAATGACTAACATTCAGTACGATTAATGCAGCTTCAGTTTGTTCAGCACCAATATCAACAGAATTAACTTCAGAACAAACAGGAAAACAATAATGAAAAAAAAATCTAGAAAACAAACATGGAAAGAAAACAACTGTATGGATATTTCAAGCGACAAATTAAGGAAATTGCGTATGAGATACCCTGGACAGGGCTAAGAAGAGATAACAACATTGAAAAACATATAGAAATCAAAAATGGGAAGGAAAATAACTGTATGGATACTTCGAGCAATAAACTAAGGGAATTGCATACGTTATGATCTGTAAATGGCTAAGAAGGGGAAACCTGAAAAGAGAAACTGAATCTCTAAACAAAAGGAATGCAAAGCTTGGCTCAGCTTGGTAAGGAAGATTATCCACCGGAGAACTGGGCAAGGGAGTAAAATTTAGCCATACTGATAATTTTTATATGCACAAACCAGAATCTGTCCTAGAAGTGAAATCCATTAAAATATCTGGGACTTTGATTTTCAAACAGACCACCAACTCCCGGCAAGAAAAACAGACTTAGATTTAATTAACAAAAATATAAGTACTTTTCAGGTAGTGAATTTGGTCTGATAGATTTCTTTGTAAATTATTTGTATTCGATAGGAATACTTGAAACCATATAAAATGGTCAAAATATAAATAGTTACGAATACAATTAACCAGTTACAAATTAATCAAATTTCGGTATTAAATAATCCATAAGAGTTGATATGCCATTAAACAAATGAACTAAAACCAATCAAATTCAAAATATTTACAAAATGGTTTTGCATTTTTATTCTCTTCCTTACCGTAAGAGGTTTGATTTGGTTTCTTTGTTTTAATGGCATATAAACATTCATAGGTTATTTAATGCCAAGGCAATCCTTGTCAAAGAACAGTACTGATACTATTTAATCCATAGTTGGAGGACTAAGTGTATTAGTCAGAAAGTGAGCGTAATAGCGCGACTGGAATTCGAAACCGCTTACTATGTTGCCACAGTCCAGCAGGTTAACTGGTATGTCACGAGGACACCCCACTTTCTGTAGCAGATAAATTAACATGGATAAAGAGCGAGACGCGAGACTGTTTATTCAGTCTCTCTCTATATATATATATGTATATATATATGTGTGTGTGTGTGTGTGTGTGTGTGTGTGTGTGAAACAGCATTACGCCACCCTATAAAGTTCCTCTTGGAGGGCCATCCGGCAAATGCCTTAACGCCAAGACAAAATAAGGATTAATGTAAGAACTGAGTTGATTAATGTTTATTCTTCATTTTTAATTGGACGCAAAACAGATTAGCGGTAGGGGGATAGCAGCTCTTTCCGTAACGGATACTGTTTGACAAAATCTAAACATCTTTTGATTGTCCCCGATCTTGAGTATATATTTAAATATTCGATAGGACATCAAGAGACCGTTAAAAGTTGCAGAGTTGCAGAGTTCTTACCTATTTCAACAGTTTCTATTGCAATGGCTTCTACATATATCGTCTTTTCAAAGGAGAGTAAAGTTCAGGAGTGCTAGACACCTCAACTTTTGAAAAACAAGTTGGAGTTCAGATTCTCACAAGTAAACACTCATATAGATGAATATATATATGTGTGTGTGTTGTGTGTGTGTGTGTGTGTGTGTGAGAGAGAGAGAGAGAGAGAGTGTGTGTGTGTGTGTGTGTGTGTGTGTGTGTGTGTGTGTGCATGTGTATGTGAGAGAAAGGGGGGAGAAAGAGAAAGAGAAGGGAGGAGGCACAAAATTTATACAGTAGAACCTCGGTTCTCAAACATAATTTGTTCAAAAATTATGTTCAATAACCGTTTGTTCGAAAACTGAAACAATATTTCCCATAAGAAATAGTGTAAAATGGATTTATGTGTTTTGACTATCAGATGAATGTTTAATTCAGCAACATATTTTTCAGCCACCTTTTAAACTAGATATAACATTACAATATACAGTATGATTTTTGGTTCTCGAACAGATTTCATTCCAAAATTATGTTCGAGAACAGATTTGTTCGAAAACTGAAACAATATTTCCCATAAGAAATAGTTTAAAGTGGATTAATGCGTTCTTGACCATCAGATGAATGCCTATTTATGGTCCTGCAAGAAAGATGTATATTCAAACAACAGATAATACATGAAAAAGAAAAGCATAATAAAAATAATATTTTATTTAATTTGAATAAACACAAACGAGGCGAAAAAAATTTGTACAAAAATAATATCAGACGCTCGATCAAAATAGTGACTGAGGCTAACTGACGCTGCTTGGGTAGATTCGACCGTCATTGGATTGTCTCGGCAGTCATTCACGTGACTCGTGAGATTAAAGCCCGAAGATCGACTACTTATTTACTCAATTTTTTCTGTTCGACATGTGAATTGTTCGCCTTCAAAGTCGTTCGAGAACCGAGGTTCCACTGTAAATATACCGTGTTTCCTCAAAAATAAGACAGGGCTTATATCAATTTTCACTCCGAAATACAACACTAGGGCTTATTTTCGGGGGATGTATTAATCTTTATGCATCGAAAAAAAAAGACATTACGAAGTAGAAAATTACGAAATTTCTAAATTAACAGAAATTACTCAAAACGATCTACATTTATTTACCATCAACATCATTTAATAATAATCATATAATCTTCAGGAATGTTATTGCTCTCAACTAGTGCTTATTTTAAGAGAGGCTTATATTAAAACCATCCTGATTGTGAAAAATCATCTTTACAAAAAAAAAAGCAGAAATAAGGAAACTCGATGTGTCGCTGTAAAAAGTGAAAAATTCACCATTTGATAAAATACAATTAAAAATTTTCTTGTATTGAAAATCGTTTAAAAACGACTAAAATGCACAATTTTAACAGGGGGGGGGCCACGGAAAGAAAAAAAGTGGAAATTGGTGAAATTAAATTTCCCATAGGAATATCTAAAAAATTTTTTTGAAATCCTTCTGTCAGCAGAGGGATGATTTTCTTAATGAAATAGAGACTGATCCCAGCAATTTAAAGCTCTCTCCACCGTGATAAGATGAGCTCTCTGGAGGGGAAATTCGCTGACTGCCGATTACGCTTAAATTGCAAGGCTCTTTTAAAAACGGATCGAGCGCTCTGACAAATAAATACATAATAATTTTACTGATAAATACATACATACGTAAGTATTTATCAGTAAAATTATCTCTCCTCCTAGTGGTTGTGCTGATAGCTGATGAAAAATCGGTCGGATTTCGATCCAGGCAGGAGATAATCTGCTAAGTCTAGCCGCAGTTAAGAGACGTGATACGTCGAAACAGAACTGTCTGTGGTTGACCACACACACACACACACATATATATATATATATATATATATATATATATATATATATATATATATATATATATGAATTTGATTGCATATGAAGATATGCATGGGATGTGCGTGCATGCATGTATATATATATATATATATATATATATATATATATCATTTTGTTGAATTCGGAATATATATATATATATATTATTATATGTGTGTGTGTGTGTGTGTGTGTGTGTGTGTGTTGTGGAAGATGGAAATATTGTTTTGTTTTTTAAGCATGATTGCGTGGTGAATCCAATCATGCTTTAAAGAAGAACAGTATTTTTTTTTTCGTAACACAGATATACGAAGCAAAATCCTTACAATAACTTATATATATATATATATATATATATATATATATATACGCATGCACGCACATGCACATGTAATTGCCTTCAAATCATTAATATATTATAATATTATATATCTATCTATCTATATATATATATATATATATATATATATATATATATATGTTGAAGGACTACCAGATGAAGAAAATAGCATCACATAAAACAGTATAAGAAATGTGTTGTATATTTCTTCTAAATGTATTCTGAATAAGATGAAGCATCTTCATATTAAACGGCAAGCCCCTGAAATTATTAGACTAGTTCACATACCGAGGTATCACTATGTTGTCTATAGAAAGCAATGTCAATATACGCATAGAAAAGGTATACACTGCTCTTAACAATTTATCTGATTTCTCTAATAAAATGAAACGGGAATTCTTCCAAGCTGTAGCCGTGTCGGTACTGTTGTATGACTGACTACTTGTACTCTAACAAAATCCTTTGGAGAAAAAGCTAGATGAGAACTGACCAAGGAGGAATCATTGGGTTTGTGTAAATAGAACATGTTACGGACTTATTCAGTTCGTATATCGATTGTTTATAATTCAATGACCTGTCTATCTTTGATATTGTTACGATAGAGATTCGCCCGATTCGAAGCGTCAGTCTTACTTGGCGTGTCTGACTACTGTTTGCGAGATATCCAGGATGAAGGCTCGGTCTTAAGCTTTTGAGCGGGTGGCGTGAAGGGCCAGGATATTGGAAGCTGCGAATTGAGACACCCGGATGGAGTACGATTACCTGCTTCATTAACGCGGTACACAGCGAAGGTTGGTAGAGAAAATTCGGAGGTGATAAGAGACTATTCCCATTCTTCGCAGGCGAGACTCTTTGGAACGTGGTTGAAGACTGCTGAAATATTTTTGCAAGCAGAAAGACTTTGTCGGCTGACTTTAGCAGTTGGAAAATAGATTACCTGAATCAGTTTTTTATACATTAAATTGTATAATGAATTAATTAATTAAGTTAACAATTAAAGTTGAAAGAATAAATGACAGATGACATGCATTTAAAAAATGTAGATAATTTATTATAACTTATTCTAATTCATTATCTAGATATATAAACACATTATTTATAAATAGATGTTATCTTTATGTCCCTTTGCATTGAATTCAGAGTATTCCTTCTTCTAGACAGGTTGCTATTCCAAGGGTAATTAACCCAGTCTACCCTACTACCCATCCATAACAGGGGGAATAATAGTTGAATTCGTACCTTTCCCAGGGGTATTAACGCTATGAGAAATGCAAACAGCCACATTCAGGATTTGAACTCGTCTCGTCGTGTCTATTATACCAA